>JAVSCE010018237.1:0-165516 GCA_032199065.1 Smutsia gigantea | reverse complement strand
CACGGGGAGGGCAGTACAGCTCAGAGAAGACAAGTAGTGATTCTATAGCATCTCACTACGCTGATGGACATTGACTGTAATGGGGTTGGTGGGGGGGACCTGATGAAGGGGTAGTTTAATAATCGTAATATTGCACATGTAATTGTAAATTAATGATAATAAAATAAATTATATTAAAAAAAAAATAAAATAGGCAAATCCTCATATTTGGGAACGAATAGACAGTTGATTAAAAACAAAATTTAAATGGCCAAGAATTATCTGCAAATGTATTCAGCCTTGTACATAATTAAAGAGATGTAAATTGAAAAAAAAAATACATCAAGAGGATCATACACCATGATCAAGTGGGATTCATCCCAGGGATGCAAGGATGGTACAACATTCGAAAATCCATCAACATCATCCACCACATCAACAAAAAGAAGAACAAAACCACATGATCATCTCCATAGATGCTGAAAAAGCATTTGACAAAATTCAGCATCCATTCCTGATTAAAACTCTCAACAAAATGGGTATAGAGGGCAAGTACCTCAACATCATAAAGGCCATATATGACAAACCCACAGCTAACATCATACTTAACGGCGAGAAGCTGAAAGCTTTTCATCTAAGATCAGGAACAAGACAGGGATGCCCACTCTCTCCACTGTTATTCAACATAGTACTGGAGGTCCTAGCCACAGCAATCAGACAAAACAAAGACATACAAGGCATCCAGATTGGTAAAGAAGAAGTCAAATTGTCACTATTTGCAGATGACATGATACTGTACATAAAAAACCCTAAAGACTCCACTCCAAAACTACTAGAACTAATATCTGAATTCAGCAAAGTTGCAGGATACAAAATTAACACACAGAAATCTGTTGCTTTCCTATACACTAATGATGAACTAACAGAAAGAGAAATCAGAAAAACAATTCCATTCACAATTGCATCAAAAAGAATAAAATACCTAGGAATAAACCTAACGAAGGAAGTGAAAGACCTGTACTCTGAAAACTACAAGACACTCCTAAGAGAAATTAAAGAGGACACTAACAAATGGAAATGCATCCCATGCTCTTGGCTAGGAAGAATAAATATTGTCAAAATGGCTATACTACCTAAAGCAATCTACAGATTCAATGCAATCCCTATCAAACTACCAACAGCTTTCTTCAATGAACTGGAACAAATAATTCTAAAATTCATATGGAACCACAAAAGACCCCAAATAGCCAAATCAATCTTGAGAAGGAGGAATAAAACAGGGGGAATTACGCTCCCTGACTTCAAGCTCTACTACAAAGCCACAGTAATCAAGACAATTTGGTATTGGCACAAAAACAGACCCACAGACCAGTGGAACAGAATAGAAAATCCAAACATTAACCCAAACATATACAGTCAATTAATATTTGATAAAAGTGCCTTGGATATACAATGGGGAGATGACAGCCTCTTCAGCAGCTGGTGTTGGAAAAACTGGACAGCTACATGTAAGAGAATGAAACTGGACTACTGTCTATCCCCATACACAAAGGTAAACTCAAGGTGGATCAAAGACCTGAATGTAAGTCATGAAACCATAAAACTCTTAGAAAAAACATAGGCAAAAATCTCTTGGACATAAACATGAGCAACTTCTTCATGAACATATCTCCCGGGCAAGGGAAACAAAAGCAAAAATGAACAAGTGGGACTATATCAAGCTGAAAAGCTTCTGTACAGCAAAGGACACCATCAGTAGAACAAAAAGACATCCTACAGTATGGGAGAATATATTCATAAAAAACGTATCTGATAAAGGGTTGACATCCAAAATATATAAAGAACTCATGCACCTTAACAAACAGAAAACAAATAATCCAATTAAGAAATGGGTAGAGGACATGAATAGACACTTCTCCAAAGAAGAAATTCAGATGGCCAACAGGCACATGAAAAGATGCTCCACATCGCTAATCATCAGAGAAATGCAGATTAAAACCACAATGAGATATCACCTCACACCAGTGAGGATGGCCAACATCCAAAACACAAACAACAACAAATGTTGGCGAGGATGTGGAGAAAAGGGAACCCTCCTACACTGCTGGTGGGAATGCAAATTAGTTCAACCATTGTCGAAAGCAGTATGGAGGTTCCTCAAAAGACTCAAAATAGAAATACCATTTGACCCAGGAGTTCCACTCCTAGGAATTTACCCTAAGAATGCAGCAGCCCAATTTGAAAAGGACAGATGCACCCCTATGTTTATTGCAGCACTATTTACAATAGCCAAGAAATGGAAGCAACCTAAGTGTCCATCAGTAGATGAATGGATAAAGAAGATGTGGTACATATACACAATGGAATATTATTCAGCCATAAGAAGAAAACAAATCCTACCATTTGCAACAACATGGATGGAGCTAGAGGGTATTATGCTCAGTGAAATAAGCCAAGCCGAAAAAGACAAGTATCAAATGATTTCACTCATATGTGGAGTATAAGAACAAAGAAAAAAACTGAAGGAACAAAACAGCAGCAGACTCCCAGAACCCAAGAATGGACTAATAGTTACCAAAGGGAAAGGGACTGGGGAAAATGGGCGGGAAGGGAGGGATAAGAGGGAAAAAGGGGCATTACGATTAGCAGATGTAATGTTGGGGGTGGCATGGGGAGGGCAGTACAACTCAGAGAAGACAAGTAGTGATTCTATAGCATCTCACTATGCTGATGGACAGTGACTGTAATGGGGTTGGTGGGGGGGACCTGATGAAGCGGTAGTTTAATAATCGTAATATTGCACATGTAATTGTAAATTAATGATAAAATTAATTATATTTAAAAAAAAATACATACATGCCTATGTTTCAATTGCTGTAAACAAGTTGGATATTCCAGCTACTTTTACTGTGTAACAAACTGCTCCAAAGCTTGGTGACATTATAAAGCCATTTTATGAGATTTGAAGATTCTGTGAGTCAGGACATCAGACAGGGTCCAGCTGGTATGTTCTGTCTCTACTGCACGACATCCAGGGCCTCTACTCACCAGACTCACACAGCTGAGTGACAAGCACCTAAGACCTAGAACAGCTGGACCTGGAGAATCCCCTCCCAAGAGGCTTCTTGTACCCAGGCTGCGATAACCAGAGGCAGGACTCAGATGGGACTATTGACCAGAGAGCCTACACATGTGGCTCCTCCATACAGCTTAGGCTTTTCACAGTACGCTGACTGGCTGCTGACAGCAAGCATCCCAGAGACCTAGGACAAAGCTGCTTGGCTTTTTGTGACATACCCTCACGTAGGAGTCATGCAGTAGCATTTCTGTAGGACGAAATTGGTCAAAACAGTCACCAGATTCAAGGAGACGAGACATAAATCCCAACTTTCACTGGAAGGAGTATCAAAGACCAAGCAGCCACTTCTTTCAACCACCACATCGGTTGAGGGTTTTTTCCCTTGGTACTTAACACATTCCTAATGATACAGTGGATGGTATATGACAACATAAAGGAGGCATGAAGTTCAACAGTACAACAGGCTCTTGAACTCAAATGGGGGGAGAGATAATAAGGAAGATCTAGGCAAGAAAACCTCCATCATAAACAATCACGAGGGCCTACAAGTGCACAGCCCAAAATAAAATGCCAAGAAGATTGCTGAAATGCTCCATGGCTCTGTATCTAGTCCCAATCTAGATCTGAGTTCAAATCCCAACCTTCTCTTCACAAGCAACACGGCTTTGGAAAATCCTACTTGAGCACCAGTTTGTGTATCAGCAAAATGGAAAGCCTATGCCTGGGTTATGGTGAGGCCTAAATAAAATAGCATGAGAAAGGCTTACCATGGTGCGTGATACTCAGTAAGGGCTCAATAAATGCTGTGCATTTGTTTATTCAAAGAACTTACACCTGTGGGAAAACTGAACACCAACCATAAAATTGACAGAGTTAGTATTCACCAAATATAAGTCAGAGACCCAAACTTCCCTCATGGGCTTAGCAAGCTTTACTGAAATTTATGTAGTGCAAAGCTGAGTGGACTTAGACCAATTTTACTAGAGGAAATTTAGAACAGGTCTTCCGAAGGCCAGACTAAAAGGCAAGTCTTTTGCCTGCAAATCCCATTCCCACCATTGCTGCCAACTTGAAAAAATCTATAGCATATCTCATGACAGACCAACCATCCCAATGTGGGATATGTTTTCTAAATATTAGATCTGAATTGATTTATTTTATCCCTAAATGCTTTGGGCCACAATCTTCCTGAATGGATTAAGTCACACCTTCTATTTTTAGCGGCTGGCTCGTTCAGTCCATTTCCTTTCTATAAATACCTGAATGCACTTGTTTTAAAGTAGAACTCTTTTGTCATCTGATTGTCCCAGTCTAGATTAGAAGGGCATAGGGGAAAGAGAATAAAAAATGGGATACATGAGAGAGAAAGACTGCCTTGCTCTATTCTGCCCACCAACTATTTTCACAGATGCCAAGATCCATAGCTGATTGGATGTGGGAGAAAGCCAAGAGCCCTTCAAGCATATTAACCTTGAGAAGTTGGCAGCTGTTTGGGACTCAGTGGAGCCACTCAGGCTCTTTTCTATCATCTCATCCACCAAAAGTTTCCTTTTCCAAATTCCATGTCTCGATCTCCCTAATTCATAGCAGATGGACACTGACCCCAGCCTCCAAGCCTTACCAAGAGAAGTTTTTGCTGGTATTAATGCTGTTGAGTAAAAATAATTTTCACAATATCTCATATACATCTCCTTAGAGTCCCAAAGAAGGGGACACTGAGCTTTCACTAAATACTGATCAAACCTCTACTGATCTCAAAGCACTAAGAAGAAATAGGCCAGATTCAGATTAAGGAGTGGGTCTGCCAGGTGACTGCCTAGTGCTCCAATATATAGGGAAAGGTATGTTCCTGCATCGCTACGATGCTAGTATGTTACTGGAAGCTTAAGGATATGGGGGGAAATTTAATTTCAAAACTCTTCTCAGGAAAAACAGAGTTGTGGTTGAAGGAATACTATAAAACAATCCTGGAGGGGTAGTTAAGCCTCCTAAGAGCTATGCTTTCAATAGTGAATATTTATCATTTTGAGGTTGCTTAATAAATATTCTCCCTAGTATGAGGTTTCCATTCCTTCACTCTCTATCCCAGTTTTCAGCTCCTCCCCCAAATTAAAATCAGACAAATATTTAATTTGAACAAATATGTTGATTCAAAGGGGAAGGACATTATCAAGTCTACCAAGGTTCCCACATATCTCAGCCTACCAAGATTCTCACACATCTTTCCCCAAAGAACTCAGAGGTTTACGAAAACCCACTTGTCAGGCACCAAGTGACCACTGTGATCCCAACAGCAGCCAATGGGGAGTGGAGTCTCCCAGCCTCTTGCAGAAGTATGAAATACAGATGTGCCTTGAATAATAGAAAATAAAAAAGTATTTATTAAATGCTTCCAAAAATAATTCACACATGATGACCAAGTGGGGACTCAGGAATAAAAGGTTGGTTCAAATGTCAATCAAGGTAACTCACCATACTACCAAAACAAAAAAAGAAAAAAGTAAGGTGCAAGTATCTCAATAGGCTCAGAAAGAGTATTAGAAACTGAGTCATAATAAAAGTTTTCAGAGCTCTTAGAAGTTTAGGAAATAGCTGCCACCAGTGCCTTCACCTCGCCCCCAACCTTACCAACCCCACCTCCCCACCAGCCTACAAAAAGCCAGAATCTATCATACTTATTAAGCAACTATGGAATATTATACCAAAATAGAGAAATTTGGAGAAGGTCCAACATGGAGCTAAGTATGAATGTAGACACAAAACTACTGGTCAGGTTATAGCCAGGAAGATAGTCAGACTAGAAAGTAAAGAGGCAGGGGTTCTTAATACTGCAGTTCAAGAAACTTCTCTGTTAAAAGAACTTTGTCACCCAATTACAATTAGTTTTCAAGATGTCATTATGCAGAATTCCAGGTTGTATTTCATCTTTAAATTCCTTGAACCTCAGCAAATACTTGCATTCTATCGCTCCTGATCAGTTCAAGGATTCTTCACTTGTTAAGTGTTATTTGTACTAAACCAAATAACTGTGTTTTGTCAGTCTAGAAGAGCTCTTCACAGAGACTTAAAACCCCAAAACCTATTGTAACAAAGGAACAACTGAACTGGCTGGCTTTGGCCTTGCCAGAACCTTCAGAATACCTATTAGAGTTTGTATGCATGAAATAGTAACACTCCGGGATAGATCTCCGGAAGTATCGCTGGGGTCAGCTCACTGCTCAACTCTAGTTACCTATGGAGTATAGACACTGTATTTGTCAAACTAGCAACTAATAAGCCACATTTCCTTGTGGATACGGAAATTGATCAACTCGTCAGAGCTTTGGGCACCCCCAGTAATGAAGTATGGCCAGAAGTAGGATCTTTACAGGACTGTGAGAGCGCACTTTCCAAGTGGGAGCCAGGAAGCCCAGAGCTCCATGTCAAACACTTAGCTGAAAATGGCTTGGATTTGCTCTCAAAAACGTCAGTATGTTGTCAGGTTATTCCCGCCTAACCAGTTTCTGGCAAAATGGCACGAAATCATCCCTATTTAATGATTTGGACAATTAGATTAAGAAGATGTAGCTTTCTGACAGGAAGTTCTCAGAGGTTGTATCAAAAACAAATAGTTACATTTTTACTGTTAACTCTATTTTTGTCCTATGTGTTCTTTTCTATGTTACAAAACTTAAGCTGAACTTCATCTTCTATCTTCAAAAGTATAACTTAAAAATATAAATCAATTTAAAAATAGTGATTCTGTGTATGTATGTAGATCACACCGTAAAGAAGTATTTGTTACTATAATAAAACTATAAATCTAGTATTGATGACAGGAATCAGGAATTAAAAAAAAAGAGACTTCTCAGTGAATTAAGAACAGAAGAAAACTCCCTTACCTGCTAAAGAGCATCTCTGGAAAGCCTATAGCTAAGATCATACTTAGAGTGAATGACTGAATGGCTTTCCTCTAAAGATCAAGAACAAGGCAAGAGTACCTGCTCTCACTATTTTATTCAACATCATACTGAAAGTCTAAGCAAATTTAACAAGGCAGTAGAATAATTAAAAGGCATCCAGATTTGAAAAGAAGTAAAACCATCTTTGCCACAGATGACATGATTGCCTATATAGAAAATCCTAGGATATCTGCAGAAGAGCTGGTTTTAGCAAGGACACAGGGTAAAAGGTTCTTTTTTTTTTTTTAAAGTTTCTATATTCTAAAAACAAATTAGAAGTTGAAATAAAATAGATTAACACTAATTTTTTTAAAAAGATACTATATTAGCTCTCAGTTGCTATATAACAAATTACCAAGTTAACAGCTTGAAACAACAAACATTTATCCTCTCATACAGTTTCTGAGAGTCAGAGTCTGGGAGCAGTTTCACCAAGTGGTCTGGCTCAGGGTCCCTCAGGAGGTTGCAGCCAAGGTGTTAGCTAGGGTTGCTGTCATCTGAAGGCTTGCCTGGGGCTGGAGGGTCCACTTCTAAGATCATTCGTTCACTTCTTGTTGGTAGACGCCTCAGTTCCTCAATTATGAAAGTCTTCTTTCTTCACCACTTCGAGCCTTACAGTAGAGCTGTTCATGTCTTCCACAGCAAGCACTGCAAGAGAGAGCAAAGAAGAAGTCATGGTACCTTTTATTACCTAGTCTCAGGAGAGGCATTCCATCACTTATGCCACATTCTGTTGGTCACACAAATCAACCCCGGTACCGTGTGTTTTGTGTGTGTGTGGCAGGGAGGGGGTGGGTAGGAGGTGGGAGGGGTAATGCACAAAAGCATGAATACACAGAGGGAAAGGAGCACTGGGGCCAATCTGGAGGCTGGCTACCAGAAATACCACTTACAATAGCACCTAAATACAAAAACACTTATGGGTAAATTTTAACAAAATATATGCTAAACCTCTACACTGCAAATGACAACATAACCATGGAGAAACTTAAAGAAGTCCTAAATAAATGAAGATACATACAATGTTTATGGATTGGAAGACTCAATATTATTAAAATGTCAATACTTCCCAACATATTGGGATTCAATGCAATCTCAATCACAATGCCACCAGGTTTTTCTTAATAGAAATTGGCAAACTGATAATAAAATTTGTATATAAATGCTAAGGACTTAAAATAGCCAAACAACTTTGAAAAGGAAGAACAAAGTTGGAGGACTTAGACTACCTCCTACACTACATCCTAAAATAGTGTAAGAACTGCACTATTTTAAGACTTACCATAAAGCTACAATAAAAAAGACAGTGTGCTATTAACATAGGATAGACATATAGATCAATGGAATAGAATAAAGAGTCCAGAAATAGACCCACTCATATATGGTCAATTAATTTTTTTTTTAATGCCAAAGTAAGCCAATGGGAAAGGATTTTCAACAAATGTTGCTGGGACAATTGAACATCCTAAAAGAAAATAAGCCTCGAACATTGCTTTACACTATAAACAAAAGTTAACTTAAAATTTATCATTTGCCTAGATGTAAATACTAAACTAAAAATTTCTAGAAGAAAACATAGGAGAAAAATTTTATGACCTTAGTATAGGCAAAGAAGTCACAGACAAAACACAAAAGCACAAACTCTAAAAGGAAGAAAAATTGATAAACTGAACTATGTCAAAATAAAAGCTTCCTACTCTTCGAAAGACAGCATTTTTAAAAGGGAAAGAAAAGCCAAGCCATAAGCAGAAAAAACATATATGCAATACATATATCTGACAAAAGACTTGTATTTGGGATCTTGTACCAAGATCTCTTATGGCTCAATAAGATATTAACTCAATTAAAAACAGGCAAAAAATTTGAACAGACACTTCACAAAAGAAGAAACACAAATGGCAAATATACAAATGAAAATATGCCCAACATTATTGTCATTGAGAAAATGCAATTTAAAACCACGAGACACCACTACCACCCACTAGAACAGCTAAAATTAAAAAAAGAAACAATACCAAGTGCTGACAAGGATGTGGAACAACCAAAAATATTATAACTTGTTTGTAGAAATGAAAAATAATACAGAACTTTGGGAAAATTCAGCAATTTCTTTTAGAGTTAAATATTTACCTGGAGCATATGGTCTCCATTTTGCTGATACACAAACTGAGGCTCAGCTAGGATTTTCCAAAGTCTGGTTGCTTGTGAAGAGAAGGTTGAGATTTGAACTCAGATCTCTCCTGGGATGGATACCCAAGTCTTGCAGTATTTCTGCAGTCCTCTTGGCATTTTATCCTGGGCTGTGCACTTAGAGGCTGTCAGTTGGTGTTTGTTTATGATGAAGGCTTTCTTGACTAGATCTTTCTTATTATCTCTCCCCACTTTGAGTTCAAGAGTCTATTTGTACTGTTGAACTTCACATCTCCTTTATATTATCATATATCGTTACAATATCAGTTATGAATGTGTTAAGGAAAAAAAAAACTTCAACTAATGCGGTGCAACAGGTCTTTGTGCGGACATGTGTTTCCCTTTTACCTGTGTAAATACCAAGGGCATATGCCCGAGTTGTGGTAGAGCCTAAATAATACAGCACGAGGAAGGCCTAGTATGGTACATGGCACTCAGTAAGTGCTCGATAAACACTGTACATTTGTTTATTCATTCAAAGAACTTACACATGTGGGAAAACTGAATGAGCATCAACTACAAAGTTGATAGAGTTAGTATTCCCCATACATAAGTCAGAGCCCCAAAGCTCTCTTATGGACTCAGTGAGATTTACTAAAATGTATATAGTACAAAGCTTAGAGACCTCAGTTTCCTCATTTGTAAAAATGAAAGGGTAGGCCAAAATTAGTATTTCTGAAGCCCTCCTCACTCGTATGTCAAATTTCTATGGCCCAGGCAGTGTGTAGAAAGGGCCATCTTATATTCAAATCAAGTAATGTATCAGTCCCCATGGAATGATTCCAAGGTGTCAACCTAACCATCATCTAGAAAAAAAACTCTTCTCTCAGCCACAGGCAGATGCTATCACTTTACCTCACAACAGAAATGAAATTATCTCAAGAACAAAATGCAAGTATTCCCTGAGAACAGGAACCCATTTTCCTTGTAACATTCAGTAAGAGTAGAGTTCAGCAGAGCACACTTGCGAACAAGGTTTTAGCCCCATGGGCAGCTGCAGCTCAGGCTTTAGAGTCAGAAGGATCTGAACTCAAATCCTAGTCTTTCCATACATTAGCTATATGTTCATGAACTAGAAATGAGGCAAATAAGGCATTGTATGAGGCTGCTGTGAGAACCAGAAGAGATGGTAAATAGTGAATTTGTCTCTTATGCTGAGTGTTAGCTTCCCAAGATAGTGGTAAGGGAAGAGTCGGTTTAAACCCAGATGAAGTGGTTGACTTATACTTGGGGGCCATGTTAACTTATATCACACACAAACAAACACACATTTTTAAGATCTATATACTTGCTGTAAACTGAATGTTTGTGCTCCCTTCCCCGCACAAACACACATACAAATAAACATGCTAAATCCTAACCCCCAGTGTGATGGTGTTAAGAGGTAAGGCCTTTAGGAGCTGACTAGGCCATGAGTGTGGAGCCCTCACAAATGGTTTAGTGCCCTTTTTAAAGAGACTCCAGAGAGCTGCCCTGCACTGCCCTCACACCAGCTGAGGATGCAGCATGAAGATGGGCATCTATGAACCAGGGAGCAGATCTCACCAGACACTGAATATACCAGCACCTTGATCTTGGACTTCTCAGCCTCCAGAACTATGAGAAATAAATTTTTGTTTATAAGGCACCAAGTCTATGGTGTTTTAATTATATTAGACCAAACAGACTAAGACAATACTGATGTTATATTCAAATCTTTCACCATTTATTTAACTATCCTGTTGCTATAAACATTTTGTAATTTCCAAAGCCTCACTTCTATAAATAAGGAGTCAACAAATATCTCTATATACTTCTCTTTGACAACATCACTTAATAGGTTCTAACTAGATGTTAGACAACCAGAACTTTTGCGGAGAGGGGAACTAGATCATAATTGCACAAGACACAAGTCAATCTCAAGTTCATCTAAAAAGCATTTGCCAAGCTGGCAGATGCCAAGCACGATGCAGGCACCCTTTCTTATCACCTTATGGTGCTCCGCCAAACAGGTACAGATGTGCCTCTTCTTACACACTGGATGTGGTTTTGTCATGTAAACTGAATTCTCCTGAGATGGGAGAGGAGAGAGGAGAGGGGAGGTTTACGTATTACTACATTTCAGCCTACGGTAGACCAGGAGGTAAGAGGAACCGTTTCAGAGAATGAAAGGAGGGGACAGAACAGTCTGGAACACAAAGGACTCCAAACTGAACATGACACCTCCTGTTTCCTCCAGACATCAGAACATGAGAGTCCAGCCACTTGGGCACGATTTCAACACAATGTATTCAACTTGTCAATTATTTGTTGATCATCAGTTATAGCCAATAATAACTCATCTGTCAGTCACTGAGGCAGAATACAGTAGGGTTAGGAGTGCAGACTCTACCTTTAAAAGAATGAGGTCAATCTATATGGAACAATCCATAAGTGATAAAAGTAAGGTGCAAAGAGTGTGTGCAGAGGGTACCATACGTATAAAGGAAGGGATATATATGCTTGCTTGTACACAGCATATCTCTGGAAGGAGTAATAAAAAGCTGGTGAAAGTTGCACTACTTCTGGCCATGATGGAGTAATGGGCACCTTCTGGCCTTGACGGTGGCAGGAGGGACTTAGGGTCAGGGCTTGAGGTATAACTACCTGTTCACTGTGCACCCTTTGCACTGTCTGGGATTTTTACTGTGTATATGTGTTCCTTTTTAAAAACTTTTTAAAGGGGGAAATCTCTGGAGACACACTGTCAGGATAAGACCCTGACTCTACCTCCAACAGGCTTTATAAACTCCAGCAAGTCTCTCAGCCACTCCAAGCCTAGGGGTTCTCATTGCTGGAATGGATTTCTTTGGATTGTTATCAAGATTCATTGAAATGTTTACACAAGAACTAGAAGTACCTGGCACTTCAGTACAAATTTTGTTTTTGCTTCCCTCTGACCCATGTTTCTGGCAAGAGCTCCCCATTTTTCTTTTGGGGAGATGCTCCCACCCCACTCATACACTTGTTTTAGGTGACCATGACTCCATTCCCCAGCTCCGGGGATGGGCATGTTACTGTGGCATGAGGAGGTGGGACCTTTGGAAGGTGGATTAAGTCATGAGGGTGGAGCCCTCATTGTATAGTGACCTTATAAAAGAGACTCCCAAGGGATCCCTCACTCACCCTGCTATATGTGGTTGCAGTGAGAAGGTGCCATCTATGAACCAGGAAGTGGGTCCCTCCAGACATTGGTGATGCCTTGAACTTGGACTTTCTACCTCCAGAATTGTAAGAAATAAATTTCTGGTGTTTCTGACCAATCACCACATTTCATGCCCCTGGGATGGCAAGTAAGTTGGCCTAATGAGAGTGTGCTGAGACTTCCTAAAAATGTTGGGAAGGAGATGCCATTTTTATCATGGGGCTTGCTAAGTGAGTAGATTGAAGCTGCTGGTAGTCATTTTCAGGGAACTAGCTTGAGAATGAAACCAAGACAGAGGAAAGCAAAGCCTGCAGATGGAGAGAGATATGGTCCTGATCGTGTCATTTGAGTACTGGGATCCAACCATGCCCAAAGCCACTTCTGTCACTTACAACCAGAAAAGGCTTGACAAATTCTTGTAGGGATTACCACAATTGATTTACCCAACAAGCACTGAACCCAGACGAGGTGCCAGAAACGGTGCCAAGAGCTATGCAAATATGAGGCCCCTGCCTTCAAGACACTCAGAGTGGAGGAGTCAGACACTTATGCAAAGTGACAACTGCTGGCATGGAGATATTCCCAGGGTGCTGTAGGTGAGGGTTCTATACCATCCTGGGGAGGAGTTAAATCAGGGAAGGATATGATCAGATTTTTGAATAAAGAATAGATTAGAAGGCAAGCCAGGTAAGGGAGACGAACCAGGAGGATGTGGGAGTGTCCATGATAGAAATTACCAGGGACTGAATTAAGAAATTAGGAACAAGAATGGAGAGTAGTGAAATATTCTTGGGAAGTGAAACCTGGTGCTGAAGCATGATGTATTTCCATTTGGAACATTAAAATAGAAATAATGGACTTCCAGGAAGATGGCGGCATGAGCAGGGCAGAAGAAATCTCCTCCCAAAACCATATGTATTTATGAAAATACAACAAGTACAACTATTCTTAAAAAAGAGACCATAAGATATAGGAGAGCACATAGCCTGCAGCTACACCTGAGAGGACTTGGCACCCCACAAGTCGGAGCTATAAAGGGCCCTGTGGAGCAGCGCAGCCACAGCTGCGGAGGAGTGGAGCAACAGCACCACCTACAGCATCCCCACAGAATCTACTCCAGGGGGGCGTTTTTCTTTTTTTGTTGTTGTTGTTTTGTTTTGTTTTGTTTTTTGTTTTTTCTTCTCTTTCTTTTTCCTTTTCTTTATTTTCTTTCCTTTTTTCTTTCTTTCCTTCTTTCTTTTTTTTTTTCTTTTTAAAGTCTTAAAGAGCCCAGCTGACATACGTGGCAACTACCAGCGACCACTTCTATAGCCATGAAAACACAGAGGAATATGGTCTAGACTAAGATCAACCAGACAACCCCAGAGAGGGAGCCTGAAGGGATGGAAATGCACAGCCTTCCTGAAAAAGTATTCAGAATAAAAGTCATAACCATGCTGACGGATCTACAGAGAAATGTGTAAGAGCTGAGGGAGGAAGTGAGGGAAGTGAGGAAAGACAATGCAGAAATCAGACAAGTGATTGACGGGCTTAACAGCAGAATGGATGAGATACAAGAGACTGTTAATGGAATAGAAATCAGAGAACAGGAATACAGAGAAGCTGAGGCAGAGAGACATACAAGGATCTCTAGGAATGAAAGAATATTAAGAGAAATGTGTGACCAATCCAAACGGAACAATATTCACATTATACAAGTACCAGAGGAAGAAGAGAGAGAAAAAGGGATAGAAAGTGTCTTTGAGGAAATAATTGCTGTAAACTTCCCCATGCTGGGGAAGGAAATAGTCTCACAGTCCACGGAAGCCCACAGATCTCCCAACACAAGGGACCCAAGGAAGACAACACCAAGACACATAATAATTAAAATGGCAAAGATCAAAGATAAAGACAGAGTATTAAAGGCAGCTAGACAGAGAAAAAAGATCACCTACAAATGAAAATTCATCAGACTATCATCAGACTTCTCAACAGAAACCTTACAGGCCAGAAGAGAATGGCATGATATATTTAATGTAATGAAACAGAAGGGCCTTAAACCAAGAATATTGTATCCAGCACGATTATCATTTAAATATGACAGAGGGATTAAACAATTCCTGGACAAGCAAAAGTTGAGAGAGTTTGCCTCTCATAAACCACCACTACAGGATAACTTAAATGGACTGTACTAGAGGGAAGCACCCCTAAGGCTAAAAAGATGTCACCAGAGAAAATACAATCATAGCAAAGAAAGCAGACCATCCAAATACTAACTAAAGGCAAAGAATAAAACACCTAATATATAAAGAATGGAGAAGGAAGAATAACAAGGGAGAGAAATAAAGAAACATCAGACTGTGTTTACAATAACTTAACAAGAAAGTTAAGTTAGATTGTTAGATAGTGAAGAAGCAACCCTTGAACCTTTGGTAACCACGAATCTAAAGCCAGCAATGGCAATAAGTACATATCTATCAATAATCACCCTCAATGTAAATGGACTGAATGCACCAATCAAAAGACACAGAGTAACAGAATGGATAAAAAAGCAAGACCCATCTATATGCTGCTACAAGAGACTCACCTCAAACCCAAAGATATACACAGACTAAAAGTGAAGGGATGGAAAAAGATATTTCATGCAAACAACAAAGAGAAAAAAGCAGGTGTTGCAGTACTTGTATCAGACAAAATAGACTTCAAAACGAAGAAAGTAGCAAGAGATAAAGAAGGACATTACATAATGATAAAGGGGTCAGTCCAACAAGAAGATATAACCATTATAAATATATATGCACCCAACACAAGAGCGCCGGCATATGTGAAACAAACACTAACAGAATTAAAGGAGGAAATAGACAGCAATGCATTCATTTTAAGAGACTTCAACACACCACTCACTCCAAAGGACAGATCAACCACACAGAGAATAAGTAAAGACACAGTGGCACTGAACAACACACTAGAACAGATGGAGCTAACAGACATCTACAGAACTCTGCACCCAAAAGCAGCAGGATACACATTCTTCTCAAGTGCACGTGGAACATTTTCCAGAATAGAACACATACTAGGCCACAAAAAGAACCTCAGTAAATTCAAAAATATTGAAATCTTACCAACCAACTTTTCAGATCACAAAGGTATAAAACTAGAAATAAACTTCAGAAAGAAAACAAAAAGGCTCACAAATACATGGAGACTTAACAACACTCTCCTAATTAATCAATGGGTTAACGACCAAATCAAAACAGAGATCAAAGAATATATGGAGACTAATGACAACAACAACACAAAGCCACAACTTCTGTGGGACGCAGCAAAGGCAGTTCTAAGATGAAAGTATATTGCAATCCAGGCCTATTTAAAGAAGGAAGAACATTCCCAAATGAATAGTCTAAAGATACAATCACTGAAATTAGAAAAAGAACAAATGGGGCCCAAAGTCACCAGAACGAGGGACATAATAAAGATCAGAGAAGAAATAAATAAAATTGAGAAAAATAAAACAATAGAAAAAATCAATAAAACCAAGAGCTGGTTCTTTGAAAAAATAAACAAAATAGATAAACCCCTAGCCAGACTCATTAAGAGAAAAAGAGAATCTACACACATAAACACAATCAGAAATGAGAAAGGAAAAATCACGATGGACCCCACAGAAATACAAAGAATCATAAGAGAATATTATGAGAATCTATATGCTAACAAGCTGGAAAACATAGAAGAAATGGACAACTTCTTAGAAAAATACAACCTTCCAAGACTGACCAAGCAAGAAACAGAAAAACTAAACAGACCAATCACCAGTGATGAAATTCGAATTGGTAATCAAAAAACTACCCAAGAACAAAACCCCGGACCCGATGGATTCACCTCTGAATTCTACCAGACATATAGAGAAGAAATAACACCCATTCTCCTTAAAGTTTTCCAAAAAATAGAAGAGGAGGGAATACTTCCAAACTCATTCTATGAAGCCAGCATCACTCTAATACCAAAACCGGGCAAAGACCTCACCAAAAAAGAAAATTACAGACCAATATCCCTGATGAACGTAGATGCAAAAATACTCAACAAAATATTAGCAAACCGAATTCAAAAATACATCAAGAGGATCATACACCATGATTAAGTGGGATTCATCCCAGGGATGCAAGGATGGTACAACATTCGAAAATCCATCAACATCATCAACCACATCAACAAAAAGAAGAACAAAAACCACATGATCATCTCCATAGATGCTGAAAAAGCATTTGACAAAATTCAGCATCCATTCCTGATTAAAACTCTCAACAAAATGGGTATAGATGGCAAGTACCTCAACATCGTAAAGGCCATATATGACAAACCCACAGCTAAAATCATACTTAACAGCGGGAAGCTGAAAGCTTTTCATCTAAGATCGGGAACAAGACAGGGATGCCCACTCTCTCCACTGTTATTCAACATAGTACTGGAGGTCCTAGCCATGGCAATCAGACAAAACAAAGACATACAAGGCATTCAGATTGGTAAAGAAGAAGTCAAATTGTCACTATTTGCAGATGATACTGTACCTAAAAACCCCTAAAGACTCCACTCCAAAACTACTAGAACTAATATCTGAATTCAGCAAAGTTGCAGGATACAAAATTAACACACAGAAATCTGTTGCTTTCCTATACACTAACGATGAACTAACAGAAAGAGAAATCAGAAAAACAATTCCATTCACAATTGCATCAAAAAGAATAAAATACCTAGGAATAAACCTAACGAAGGAAGTGAAAGACCTGTACTCTGAAAACTACAAGACACTCCTAAGAGAAATTAAAGAGGATACTAACAAATGGAAATGCATCCCATGCTCTTGGCTAGGAAGAATAAATATTGTCAAAATGGCTATACTACCTAAAGCAATCTACAGATTCAATGCAATCCCTATCAAACTACCAACAGCTTTCTTCAATGAACTGGAACAAATAATTCTAAAATTCATATGGAACCACAAAAGACCCCAAATAGCCAAAGCAATCCTGAGAAGGAGGAATAAAACAGGGGGATTTACGCTCCCTGACTTCAAGCTCTACTACAAAGCCACAGTAATCAAGACAATTTGGTATAGGCACAAAAACAGACCCACAGACCAGTGGAACAGAATAGAAAATCCAAACATTAACCCAAACATATACAGTCAATTAATATTTGATAAAGGAGCCTTGGATATACAATGGGGAGATGACAGCCTCCTCAGCAGCTGGTGTTGGAAAAACTGGACAGCTACATGTAAGAGAATGAAACTGGACTACTGTCTAACCCCATACACAAAGGTAAACTCAAGGTGGATCAAAGACCTGAATGTAAGTCATGAAACCATAAAACTCTTAGAAAAAAACATAGGCAAAAATCTCTTGGACATAAACATGAGCGACTTCTTCATGAACATATCTCCCCGGGCAAGGGAAACAAAAGCAAAAATGAACAAGTGGGACTATATCAAGCTGAAAAGCTTCTGTACAGCAAAGGACACCATCAGTAGAACAAAAAGACATCCTACAGTATGGGAGAATATATTCATAAAAAACGTATCTGATAAAGGGTTGACATCCAAAATATATAAAGAACTCATGCACCTTAACAAACAGAAAGCAAATAATCCAATTAAGAAATGGGCAGAGGACATGAATAGACACTTCTCCAAAGAAGAAATTCAGATGGCCAACAGGCACATGAAAAGATGCTCCACATCGCTAATCATCAGAGAAATGCAGATTAAAACCACAATGAGATATCACCTCACACCAGTGAGGATGGCCAATATCCAAAACACAAACAACAACAAATGTTGGCGAGGATGTGGAGAAAAGGGAACCCTCCTACACTGCTGGTGGGAATGCAAATTAGTTCAACCATTGTGGAAAGCAGTATGGAGGTTCCTCAAAAAACTCAAAATAGAAATACCATTTGACCCAGGAATTCCACTCCTAGGAATTTACCCTAAGAATGCAGCAGCCCAGTTTGAAAAAGGCATATGTACCCTTATGTTTATCGCAGCACTATTCACAATAGCCAAGAAATGGAAGCAACCTAAGTGTCCATCAGTAGATGAATGGATAAAGAAGAGGTGGTACATATACACAATGGATATTATTCAGCCATAAGAAGAAAACAAATCCTACCATTTGCAACAACATGGATGGAGCTAGAGGGTATTATGCTCAGTGAAATAAGCCAAGCCGAAAAAGACAAGTATCAAATGATTTCACTCATATGTGGAGTATAAGAACAAAGAAAAAAACTGAAGGAACAAAACAGCAGCAGACTCACAGAACCCAAGAACAGACTAATAGTTACCAAAGGGAAAGGGACTGGGGAAGACGGGTGGGAAGGGAGGGATAAGGGGGAAAAGGGCGCATTACGATTAGCAGATGTAATGTTGGGGGGCACGGGGAGGGCTGTACAACTCAGAGAACACAAGTAGTGATTCTGTAGCATCTCACTACGCTGATGGACAGTGAGCGTAATGGGGTTGGTGGGGGGGGGACCTGATGAAGGGGGTAGTTTAATAACCATAATATTGTACATGTAATTGTAGATTAATGATACCAAAATAAATTATTTTAAAAAATAGGAATAATGACTAACATTTTTATAATGTTCCTTACCAAGTCCTGGTCTAAATGCTTTACACAAATTAACTCATACATATCCTCCCCCTTACGGTAGATACTGTGTGATTTCTCATATTACAGGTGAGGAGCTGGGACACTAAGAGGTTAAATAACCCGCCTAAGGTTACGCTCTAGCAAGTGATAGAACTGCAGCCCCAGCAGTGGCAATTTAGGCCCCAAGCCTGTGCTGCGGACCCTACGCCCTGCTGCCTGCACATGCACATCATTTAAAAGGTAGACATAGGGAGACATAAAAATGAGAGGAACTGGCCAAGAAAATAAAAACAAATGACTAGGGAGGCAGAGGGCAGCCTAGAGGGCACAATGTCACAGAAATAAGGAAGGCAAAGGCTTGTTTCTTATCTCAGTGGTAATTAAATTTCTGATTGTATAATTGGAGGAAGGCAAGCCAGGCTTAGCTGAGAAGAGAGTGGGAGGCACTTCCACATATATTATCGCCTTTATTTTTCATGATGCTGTAAAATAGATATGTTCACAGCCCCAACTTCTAGATGTGGAAACTGAGGCTCAGAGTTCAGGGACTCCTCCTCTGCAAGGCACTTGGCTGTTAAGTGAGCCAGTTAGTGCTCACACCTGGATGTAATTTGCAATCTGTGCTTGAGGCTCACCGTAGCCCAGTCTAGGTGCCCAGGGCTGCATCAGGGTGGGAGGGAGGCATGCAAGGATGGTCATATCCCTGTTTCCAGGGGGTCTGTAATTGTGTAGCTCAAATGAGGCTCTAACAACTAAAAACATAAAGATTAGGATAGGATAAGGCAGCATAGAGATGTGTGCCTGGGTAAGACATACAAACCCTGGGTGCTGAGACCAGGTGAGCAGGAGGCACCAGAGCTGGCGGACATGGGTTGGGTGTAGGAGGCAGGCTGAGTATAAAAATGCTAGGATATGGGGCATCTCCAGGTGCTGCACCCTCCCCTGGGTGCTCCACACAGGGATGAGCATCTGCCATTCCCACCTGTGCAGTGTCCCTGCTGTGTTCTGTTTTCCTTGGAGGCTCCACTCCTCCCCACTAGGAATCTATGTGGTTGGGGTTGGGATATGGCTGGCCCCACTCCCTGCTCAGATTCCACTGGGGATTGCTTGATGCCAGGCAGGCCAGTCACTGAGTTTCATTTCCCCCAACCCAGTGATTGTCTCTGGACCCCACCCAACCCAACGAGATGAACTCTCAGGTATGTGCTAGAATGTTGGGAAGGAAACTCTCCCATCGGGATGGCTGTTTCTAGGACTGATGACAGCCTGGAGATGCTCCACATTGTGGAGGGGCCTACCTGGGAGTGAAACTTGCACTGCAGAAAGGGGACAGGAGGAAGAGAGAGCTGATGATAATGTTCGAGGCCCTGGATCCAGCCAACCTGACTGCAAACATCCCTGGGCTTTTCAGTTACTCCTACCAATAAACCCCTCTGTTTGAGCTGTGGTTTCTGTTGCTGACAAGTGAAGGTGGTCTGAATGACACAGAGCCCCAAAATTGGTATTTAAACTCAGGAATCCAAACTCAGGGTCTATCTGCCTTCTTCAAAGGAAAGGAGTTGGGATGGGGTGTAGGGAGGAACGGCCCATATAATAGACAAGGCTAATGGGCTTCTGTGAAGGGTCAGTGAGGTCACTGCAGACCTGACCAAAGTTGGGTGAGTTTCAAATGTATCTCAAAAGGTGGATAATGTTTTAGCAGCTGGCATTTAGGAAAGGGGTGCTCAGGAAGAAAGGACAGCCTCACATGTGGAGGCTGAGACAGGAGAATGCCCGGCATCTTCAGGGTCAGACATGGCACAAGGATGAGGCAATGAGGGCAGTTGTGAAGGGCAAGGTTGTGAAGGTGCCCTGGGAGGCCTCAAGCACCAGGAGGTATCTATTCATGGATGCTTGGGGACCCAGATACGATAGTTTTGTGGGATCTGAGACATGTTGCCCCTCCAAGACCTCTAGAAATGTTTGGATCCCAGGGAAACTAGAGCAGGCTCTTAGGATGTCACAAAGCAGATAAAGAGCTAAGTATCCAGGTAAGAGATGAAAGAGGGGACTTAGCCCCCCTGGCTCCACTCTGCTCTCTGAGCCTGGATCCACTCTGCCCTGCTCCTGCTGGGCCCAGGACAGGAGATGAGATGGATCATGACCCAGGCACCTGCCCCAAGAGGAGCTTCCTGGCCAGCAGGGGCCCCCATGAGGAAGCCTCAGCCCTGGGGGGGGGGGCATCTGAGTTGCCTGGAGGCAGGCTCCCCTCGCCTCCCCTGCAGTGCCTCTCAGCAGCCTCAGACTAGGGGATGTGTCCCTGCTGCTTGAGTTAATTACAGTCATTATACCTGCTCCTCTTCGGCTCTGGTTCCCTTTGTTCCCAGTTTCCTGCCCGCTCATTTGCAAATCTAATCGCTCTGTAGATTTTTTTTTTTTTAAGAGAGATCAGGATGGAGAAACAAAGATAGGGGGCAGAGAATGTGGGAGAGAAACAGTGGGGGTGGAAGTCGGCTGGGGAAGGGAACAGCCAAGGGAGAAGTGGGGGAAAGGCAGTTGAGCATGGGCAAAAAGAAAGGACAGTGAGAGCAGGCTGGAGCCTCTCCTCTGTGGGCACCCCCAGAGCCATGAGCCCAGGCTGGCAGGTAGCACCATGGAGGCAGGCCACTGTCTCCGTAGCCCTCAGGCCATTATACCGTGTCCCCAACTGCTCCCTAGACCAAGCTGGTCTGGCACAAATGACAGGACACTGGAAGGGCCCCTGAATCAGACAATACCAGTAGATATCCCTTAACCTTGCTCCTTAAACATTGCTCTCCCCAGATCTGTGGGACTTTGGCTCATCCAGAACACCTGCCTGAGAGATGGGAGTGGGGTTCAAGCAGGAGCAGGAAGGAAGCAGAAACTATTCTGAGGAGGGAGAGAGACCAGAGATGGGCCTTTCCTCTCCCACCCCAATCCCATCCTGGAGACCCTCAGGAAACATCCTGGTCCAGGAATTTTTCCAAACATGCTCTGAGGAGCATGGAGGTTCCATGAAGAATCCCTAGGGAGCAGAGAGGACAAGTGGGCAAGTATATCCCCCCAAATCCCTTTTAATGACCTGTATTCTTTTCATATATTGGGTTCAACCTAAACTTTTTTTTGAAAATGATATAAATTAGAAGAAGGATCCCCTGCTATAAAAGATTAGAAAACAACTGATCTAGTCCAAACTTCTCCTCTCTCAGATCAGGGAAACTGAGGCTCATGTAGATCAAGTCACCTGTCCTGAATCATACAACAATCAGATCACAGGCCTCTTGACTCTCAGTCAAGGGAGATTTCCACTTCCCTGTGCTGCTTGCCAGGGATTTTGCCAAACCACCTGGCTCTTTCCTGGGCCCCTCAGGATTCGGGCTGAATGTAGTGATGGCATCTTCCTGCCAGAAGCCCTTGGTGAATGTAGGAATCCTCACTCCTCAGTCCTCTGGATAAGCCCAACAGGTGGAACATGCTTTAAAAAATGGCTGCAACTCTATTTCCAGTCACACATGATGCCTTCCCAGAACCTTGCCACCACCATCCCAACAAGAAGTAGAATTTGTTTCTTCTCTTGATCTTGGAAGGGTCTTTGTGATTGCCACAGAACAAAATATGGTAGACGTGATGCTGTGTGATTCCCCAAGTTAAGTTAGAACTAAGGCAATACTCTTTTTTCTAGGAAGTTCACCACTGGAACCCAGTCACCATGCTGTCAGGAAGCCCAAGCTACAAAGATAGACCACATGTAGACGTTTCAGCAACAGTCCCAGCAAAGGTCCTGGCCAACAGCCACCATCAGCTGATACAGGAGTGAGGAAACCTTCAGATAATTCCAGCCCCCAGATGTCAAGTCACCCCAGCCTCAGAGTCTTCCAGCTGAGGCCCTGGCATTGTGGAAGAGAAACAAACATCCCCACCGTGCCCTGCCCAAATTCTTAACTGACAGAGGCTGTGAGCATAACAAACGGTTATTTCATGATGCTAAGTTTTGGGGTAGTTTGATACATAGCAAAGAACAGCCAGAACAGGTGGTTTCCAGAAGCTGGAGCAGCTATTCCCATTAGAAGGTTAGATTTGGTTAAGCAACCAACAGCCTGAGAGCCCGAGAAGAGAGTGCTCAGCTAGTGTTGGGGTTCACCACCAGTCCTTCCAATTAATTCACAAAAGAAGGTCAGAGTTCAGGTCATTCTGGAGGCAGAAGTGGGAATGGGAGTGGGTGTCAACTCCCCCCACTGGATTCAGCCAATGTTTACTAAGTGCCTACCATGAGTCAGACATAGAACAGAGTCTCCACCCTTGAGGAGCACAGTATAATTGGGGAGGCAGACACATCCACACTCAGAATTAATTAGAATGCAATACGTTAAATTGCTATTAAAAATAAAAGTACTTTGGAAGTACTTGGGATACAGGAGCGTCAGCCTCAAATGTTTCATACCCTGGGACGGTTCCTATCCACTTAGAGGTATGACTGTTACCTACCTGTGGTTCTCAGCTCTTGGGATCCAAATCCCTTAGTCCAGGCTCTGGAATAACAGGGTTGTGGTGCATGCTTGCTTAGAAAAAGTCAAGGGCTTACTAAAGCCTTTTCACATTTTATAAATCCTGTGGACGAAAACATTCCCCCAAATTGCAGGAGTCTTGATTCTTTGCTGGGTTTCATGGCCACATGGGCTAAGGATTATCTATCTCAGCCTCCCCTCCTTGAAACGGTACGTGGCTATGTGACCAATGGGATGTACAGTAGGTGACATGAAGCTTCTGACTTGCATCCTTCAAGGGAGGGAATGTGCCCTTCCTGACACCGTCTCCACCTCCTTCCTAGCTGGAATGAGGACATGGTATTAAGCTATTTTGAATGATGAGAGAAATACCTTAGAAATGGTAGAAGTTGGGTCCCTTGCACCTCAGAACCCCATTACAGCTCTGGTCTAGTAATAGGCTGTTACATGAGAGAAAAATAAACCCTAGTCTTGCTTAAGGCATTCTTATTTGAGGGGTCTGTGTTACAAGACTAAATCCCACCCAAAAAAGTCCATTAACTCAAACTATTAGCTCTTCATTTATTCTCATGTGCACGCACACATGTACATGGCTTAGCGTCCAGTAAATACTCAAGAACTAGGTTAGGACTTTGTTGTTGGATGAGGTCAATTGCACTTTGATGGCACCACTCTCCCCACCTGGGGTACAGCTCCCAGGTGTGCAAGATCAAGCTTTCCCACAGGGCTCTGATACTCCCGAGGGGGCCAACTGGTACATCAAGAGATACACAAAGCAGCACTTTCCTAGAGACTGTTTCGCTCAAAGATTTGATAAAAAGGACTTTGGATTGTTTATCTCTTAAAAGGTTTTGTCATGTGCACAAGACAGAAGCCACAAAATTCCATTTTCCTGTGTCAGCCAATCTTGTACTTTTCATGAACACCAGGAAAGCAGGAAATATTTATGTGTAGCAAGTGACTGAAAAGGTTGTTCTTTTTGTGTTATCAGGGAAACCTCAGCGGTGCCCAAGCAAAGGGGGCTAACATTTTAGGAAGCTAGCCTTTCCAAAAGCATGCTCTGTGGCTGGATGTCACAGAGGAAAAGAAAGAAAAGGTTGCATGGTCAAATGAGTTTGAGAAAAGTCAGATTAAATAAAAAAGACAAGCAAGTTTCTTTGCTGTGGGATTTCTCATGGTTTCCCATATGCTACTGTGTATATGAATCTCCAGCAGGGAGGTATAGTGTGCTCAGTTGCCCAGAGTACACATTTGCATGGATAGTTTCACAGTGAAGCATTTCCAAGGAACTCACTGAGCTGTGTAGATGTAGCTGTTCTCATTGTTGGTCATGTCTTCCAGGGTGGAGGACCGGGGAGCATGTTTTTTACCTGTTTAATTCTGGAGGGAGTAAACTTGTCTGATATTTCGCCCTTTCTATTTCCCACTATTCCTTCCCCATTTGTGATGGTTAATTTTATGTTAACATGGCTAGACTATTGCACCCACCCAGTTATCCAATCAAAAGCTAATCTAGGTGTTGTGTCAAAGGCGTTTTGTAGATGTAGTTCGCACTGGCAATCAGATGACTTTAAGTAAAGATTACCCTCGATGATGGGGATGAGCCTCACCCAATCAGTCAAAAGGTCTTGAGAGCAAAACCAAAGTTTCCCTGAGGAAGAAGAAAATCTCCAAAGTACACACAAAAGAAGAGAAATGTTAGCTATGCTCAATATAATGAAAGGCAAAATCAAATAAGCAAACCTGAACATTGCTTAAAGCCCTCTAGGAAGGTGTCTAGAATGGTTGAAGCTCATATAATGAGAGAAGGTGTGGTAGAACCTCGCTCCCCACATATCTGTCCCAATCTGTTTTCAAACAAGCCGCCATGCTTAAATGGTGGTCTTATTAAGCTTATTTGTTCAGGCAGATATAATTGTACTCAAAAACATACTTGAACAGTTGGTGGAGAACCTAGAAATAACCGAGATCTCTGTTTTATTTTAATAGTCCTATGGTATTTCTTCTGATGATAAAACTAATACAGACTTCTGGGTGTAATTGCCCAAGTAGAGCAAGAACACAGACTCTCTGTCTTCACTGAAATACAGCACAAAAGTGAAACAAACCAAAAGCCACAAGCAGCAACCAGAGAAAGAAACGGATAGAACCTCCTGCCACAGAGCGCCAACATGGTGGCCAGGGAAGGAGAGAACATTCCTGTGTGATCAGAGTGGCTCCTTACATCATTCTTATCAAGAGTAGAAAGTGAGAAAGTAATTGAATCTAAAGACTCCTGAGAATTTCCACAAATACCCTGCAACTGTGGGAGGCAGGGCCTGGGAAAGTAAGCACACAGATCTGGAAAAAGCTACAGGAAAACTCTAATAAGTAGGAGCCCCTCCATAGCACCGTGGGGTCTCAGCAGAGGCAGGAAGGGCCACGGGGACTTACTGTCTTTCCAAGGAGAGGGAGAACAAGGACGATTAGAAAACCAATCGAACAGTCAGGGGGGAAAAAGCAACCCAAGGAACAGAACAAGGTTCCCCATGAGAGTTTTAATCTGTAGAAGAACTCAATAAAAATATAAAATCAGTACACAGGAGAAGATAGAACAATAAAATAAAATGACAAGGAATTTCAAAGAACTACAGAAACAAATTGTGAACCAAAATTAACTTATTACAATTCAAACAAATAAATTAGAACTGCTGAAGGAAATGGAGTAGACCTAGATGAAAATAGAGTTAATAGGATTGGGGGAATGCCTGATGTAATCATAGTGAATGAGAGAAGAAAACAAAGAGATTAAAGCAATTAAAAGGGGTTGATGGGTGTAAAGGACAAAGATTGTCAAATGTAAGGGCAATTGGTGCCCATCAAGTTTATAAAAATAGAAATCAAGAAATATTCTAAAACACAATACAGGAAAATTTCACTGACATAAAGGAAGAATCGGTAAATGAAAATGGTACTTCCTATATACCAAGAATAATTATTCCAGAATAACAGACATCAAGATAGAGCGTATTTAACTCATTGAACATAAAAAAAAAAAAGAAGAATCAAAATAAATAAGTCATGACAGACATCAAGAAAACATATCCTAGTTAAAGCATGGAACCTCAGACCTAAAGAAAGAATAAACAGAATAAGCAAGAGAGAAAATATCAGGCTGGCTTCAGACTTCTCACAGCAACATTGAATGCCTGAAGACACTGAGATATCTGCGAAGGAAGAGAGAAAGCATTGGCTATAATTGCAAATTGCAACAGATTGTTGTTCAAATATAAGGTCACAGTCAGATGTTCTCCAACATGACAGGACACAGGGAAGAGAGCACCCCAGAACCTTCTCTTAAAAACTACTCAAGGATGCAGGACAGAAGACCACGGCAGCAAGTGTGTTGGCAGAGACCCTAAATGGGGCCTTAGGTCTCCAGCTCAGGAGCCCCTAGGAGGTTTGCCCTTTTCTGGGGTAAAAATGAGACCAGTGGATTGTGGGCCTTGTGTTCAGGCAATGGCAGCCAGATGAACACACCTGCAGAGCCCTTCCTGGGGTCCTCTTTGTTTGGAATCTGGCTCCCCTGGCCACTTTCACGTCACTTTCTGATATGAAACAGGCAAAATAAGTTGTTATTGCGTTTCGCTCTGTATTGCTGGATTTCTGTCACTCCTGTTTCTGTCACTGGATTTCACAATTTCCTTCCTAAAGAAAGTAACTGAAATCATAGAGTACCCTACATTTGGTGGGAACAACTGTGTGGGAAATCCTGCTGTCTGCTCCCAGCCGCTGCACAACCGAGCCCAGCTCTGGAGTCAAGGACCTTTCAGACAACGGGTGTTCCCACCTCCAGAAACAAGGCTGGAAGCTGGTGCTAGTAGTGTCTAGACACTGTCTGGGTGCTGCATCTGATTGAGAACAAAGAGCGCATGACGTCCTTTACCCCGTCTGTCTCTTTAGGTGCTGAAATTGCCATCCTACTGCAAGAAAAAGGCATTACAGTACCTCTGGCCTGATAGGCAAAGCAAGCTGGGATGCCCCCAAACTTGCTGAGTGCAGGGACAGGCCCCAGAGTGTGACCCTAGAATGAGATGCACATGCCAGTAAAATTCTCCCCTGAAGCAGTTTGCTGCTTCCTGCCAGATGAGACAATGAGGGACCTGGACGTAAGTGGAGAGGCAGCGTAGCTGAGTGGGTGGGATGAAGATCTTGGCACCAGATGGCCTAGGTTTTCATCTCCTCTGCCACTTCCTGTATAACATCAGGCAATTTTCTTTAATCTGTGTTTCAATTTCGACATCCGTAAAATGAGGCTAATAGGAGTACTTCATATAAAGTAAAATACTTCATACAGCAGTTGTGAGGATTAAATGTTAACCCATGTAGTACACTCGGAGAAGCATCTGGCACATAGTAAACTCAGAAAAAGTTAGCTGTGGGTGTTAATTCTGGGAAAGAGTAATCTAGAAGTGCCTCCACACATGCCTACCAATGCGGCCCTAGGCAAGGAGGCTTCTCTGCCCAGGAGCTGGCAGCAACAACTTCCCTCTTACAAAATCCTCTGAGAAAACAGGACTGGGGATAAGGGGCTAGGGTTTCTCCCAGGGCTCCTGAGAGCACGGATGCCCCATCGCCAGGATTCAGCATGAGCCAGGACCACGTCCCCTCTCCTAAGGTCAGGTTGACTTCAGGTGATATCCATTTTAACTAGCGCTTCTATGCATGCCATCTGCTCCTGGGCACAGTGGTAGACGTGATGTGTAATTATTCCCATTTTCAAATGGGGAGACTCAGAGCAGTGAAGTGACTTTCCCATCTTCACAGAGCTTGTAGTAAATAAGCTGGGATGCAAACCCATTCTTTGGCCTCCAATTCAACACCCCTGCCCTTGTCCATGTGTTATGTTGTCATTCACACCTCTGTCTTTCTCTGTATCTCTGTATTTGTGTTGTTTTCTCTGATGTCCATTTGGCTGTCTTTTTCCTCCTGTTATCTTCTCTGATTTTCATTTCTCCTATCCCTCTCTTCCCAGTTCAGACTTCAGATTCCCCCACAATCCATACAAAATCAAGAGAAGCTTAGGGCAAACAGCACCCCAGGTCACAAACCTGATGGGGGACTGAGCTCAGTGTGCAGAAAGACAAGGCAGCTTTGTCAATCCAGGGCTAACAGCAGCAGAGCTCCACATCACAGGAGAGAGAGAAGCAAGCACGGCCAGGAGCGGCCCCTTGGCCATGCTGTCTTCTTTTCCATTTCCCTCCTACCACCATGATAGTCCTCTGCTCCGATCATTCTCCTGGAGCCCATGCTCATCTAAGAGGATGGAGGTGGTGGTGACACTCTGAAGGGAAGGGGCAGAGCAGCAGTTCTGGCAGCTGAAGTGAAGCCCCATGTGGTTTCCTTCACCAAGAGAATCGTGTGTGTTTAGAAGAGGGAAACCAGGCTGCTGCATCTCAGAGCCTGTGAAATGGCCGTCCAGGCAAGGAAGCTCATCTTTTTCCTCCCCCCAGTAATGACCAACAGCTGTCAATTGGGCAGAGAAAGGGCGCCACCTCCTGGCCACACTCAAGTTTGTGACCAATACAGGCAGTTCAGAGCATGAGTCAACACCTGAATTTGCAACTTTAGCGCAATCCTCAGTGTCTCAAGTCACCCACAGCCCCTTCTGGCCTTTAGAAATTAGCAGACTCCACTGAACCATGGAAAAATAACCCTGCCCCTACTCATCAATTAGGGTCAGCAAGATTATTTCTCTCATCAGTACGGCCATGTTTAGCGAGACAGTTGTCTAAATTCTGTATTGAATTTGCCACTTTTTTTAATAACAAGGAAAGGGAAGAGGAAACTGTTGGTATTAGTGAGAAGGTGAAAAGTCTCATAAATTTAGGACCATGGAGGCAAAAGTGAATCATTAGCCTTGACTGGCCACCCAAGCATGTGCCAGCCAGCCAAGTCTGTGTTCAGGCATGAAGGGAAAAGTGAAATTAAACACAACTTGAGGTGCTAGAAATAGAGCAACAAAGGTTATGTCTAAAAGGCAACGTGTAATTAGGGATCATATAATTTGATCAGTCTACCATCGATAACATGTAAATCCATTGTTCGGCCTTCAGACATTCTGCTTCTATATATTTTCAAAAATATATTGTAACAAAACCAAAGGTGGCAGCATCCTCTTGGCCCACAGGACAGACCGTGTGGTGAACACTGTTTCCCCAGTGCAGGCGCCCTGTGATCTACCATCAATATCAACACAGGAAGGAGCTAGAGGGACGCTGGTGGGAGAGACAGCATGGGAACCAAAGGCCTGAATGCAAATCCTAGCTCCCCTATTTTAAAATTCTGTGGCTTTAGGAAAGTCAGAATAAATCTCTCTGGTTTTGATTTTTCATCTGTAAAATGGGGTGATGACAATATCTGCCAAACTCACCTCTCAGAGTTGGTAGAAGGCTCAAATGAGATGAAGCATAGGAAATGGGGAAGGAAATGAGCATGTATTGAATGTGTATGTGCCGTGGGCTCAGCGTTTTATATAAGTTGTCTCTTTTAATCACATAAGGAATATATCATAACCTGCAGTTTACAAATGAGGACATTTGTAGAAGTAAATTTTCCAAAGGTCCCACAGGTTGTAAGTAGTAGTTAGAATTCAAATTTAGGAGCACCTGACTTTGCAATGCAATACTTTATAAACCATGAAGTGCTAAGGAAAGGTAAGACAGTTTTCATCTAGGAAATTTGTGGACAATGACTTACATAAGAAAGAAGTCAGAACTCTTCAGTATGTGAAATGTCTGGGCCCATTTTCCTACTTCTCTTGCTCTTTGCCCCAGACTTCAGATTATTTCTCCACCCAAAACCTGGTTCTGGAAAGTTCCAGCATGAGTTATCTATATGTCTCTGTAACTTGAAGTGGGGGGGACCTTTTCATGGGACTACCTGCCTTTCTAGCTTCTCTCTAGTGGCCAAATGAACGATTTCCTGTCTGAGGGGATTTGCAACATCAGGAAGCTCCACTGGAGTCTTACTGTTGATATTATGGACCACCGTGACCATTCTTCCCTCAAAACCCCCTTTGTTCCCATCAGAGATAGAAATCCCAGATAGGACAGACTGGTAGCCAGTCCCAGCGTAGGATTTTCTGTATGTTTTATTATGCATCCCTACCAATTTCTCAGAGACCCCGAATTCCATACCAGGGCCACAATTGCCCTTTTCCATCTCTATCTGCTAGTCCAAGGTATCTCAAACCCAACCCATCTAAAAAACCAGACTGACTCCAGTCTTCCCTATCTCAATACCATGTGTAGGTCAATACTATAATCTTCCTCCCAGATGCCAAAACAAGTCCACAGTGTCTAGCACAGAGTAGGAACTCAATAAACTTTTGTAGAGTTCATGCATTGAACAAATATTGAGTGAGTGTAATTGATAAGTCAGGTACTCTCCTTGGATCTAGATACTGTAGTGAACAAGACAAATGAAAGACAGAGATAGATGAGGGGTAAGTAGATAATGTAACCAGATGTAGTGATGAGTACTAATAAGAAAGCTGAGCAGGACAAGGACATAGCAGTGATGAGGGATGAAGTGGAGGAAGGGGTCTGCGTTAGATAGAGTGGTCAGTACAGGCCTCTCTAAGAAACTGACATTCAAGCCCAAATCAAATTGAAGTGAGGGCATAAGACATGCAGATATCTGGAAGGAAAGTATTTCAGGCAGAGTAGGTAGCAGATACACAGGTCCTGAGGCAATACCAAACTTGGGAATTTGAGTCTGAGCAAGAAAGCCAAGGTCACTAGATCTAAATGAGCTAGAAGGAAGGCTGTAAAAGAGGAGGTTGGAAAGATAGACCCAGTAGGGCCCTGTGGAGCCTGAAGGCCATGGGAAGGACAAAAATGGGAAGTCTCTGAAGGCTTTTTGATCAGGGAGTGAGATGCTCTGACATTTTTATTTTAAAATACAATGCCTAGTCTTCTATAGCTTACATAAATGTTCATATAGTATAGATTTTAATGTTATTATTGTCTATTGCTATGATGTTACATAATAAAATAACCACAAAACCCCAATCGCTCACACATCTGGGGTGACTGACTAGGTGGCTCAACTCACTTACATATCTGGGGATTGGTTGGCTGTCAGTTTATCCAGGATAGCCTTGGCTGTCTCACCTCTCTCCCATCCTCTGACAGGCTAGCGCAAGGAGTTCTAAACCTCTTTTGAGCCTTAAATCTCCTGGTCTACATCTCTTACCTGCACTCCTGCAGGAGTGGAGTGAGATCTTAGGATGAGCTGAAAGATGACTCCATTTGGGCCTTGGCCAAAGTTGCAGAGGACTGTTCAGGTTCAGATACATTTTGAAGACAGAGTTGATAGAACTTGAAGCGAGTATGAGGGACAGGTAAGAAACAAGAAGAGTCTTAGGCTTTTTTGTCTGAACAGTTAGGAGTGCTATTATCAGGATGAAGACTAGAGAGAAGCAGGTTGATGGAGACAAGACAAGAGTTGAGTTTTGGACATAAACATATGAGATCTCAGTGGAGATGTTCGGCAGGCATTTGGATATGAGAGTGTTAAGTTCAGGATGAAAGTTTAAGGCCAGAGAAACAACTTCTGGAGTTTTCTGCATATAAGGGTATTTAAAACCATGAGAATGGATGAGACCACCTTAAGTTGTGACGTATTGAGAGAAAAGAAGACAAATAGGCTAACTGATTAACTGTATTCTCCCCCTTTACCCCTGCATCCAACAGACACCTTCCTGTGTAATAGGGCCCTCCTGTCCATCCTTACAACTGTTATCTTAGTAAAAAATCTTCATCCTTCACCTAGACCACTGCAGTTGCTATCAGCTGGTCTCACCACCACCAGTATCACTTCATTAGCTCATTCTCCATATGGTCAGCAGGTGGATCTTTGTAAAACAAACCTGTCTTTGCCACTCACACTTAAACACCTTAATACCAACTCTACAATGAATGGATTATACATCACCTGAACCCAGTGACTAAAGTTAATGTCTCTTACCATGGAAGAACTAATGATTCAACAGGAAGCACACAACATCACAACATGAAGTCTTCCTGCCAAAAGAAAGAGAGCCCAAATCTGAACAATCCTCTAGCTGTAGCTACTAGTTCATAGGAAATATGGGGATTAGAGAAGCTCATTTAGGAGAACCACAGGGGTGCAATCAGCCAAATCTAAACTTTGGGAGTTCTGCAGGACAAACAATCCAGTTTCCTAACGAATTTTTTTAATTTAAAATATATATATTTTTTAAGTTGGAGAGTAGCTGGGTAGAGAACTAATACAGATTGAGACCTAAAAGACAAATCATCTACATAATATATGTGGACTGTGTTTGGATTCTGATCTGCACAAACCAACTATAAAAAAGACATTTTTCAGACAATCAAGGAAAATTGGACATAGACCCAATTTTAAATGATATTAAGGAATTTTTGTTTATTTGAGGGTGTATGAAAATGATCTTATAATTATATTTTTTTAAAGTAGTTATCTGGTATATATATTTTAAACAAATTATACTGAAGTATCTATGGGTACTGGATTTGCTTCAAGAATACCCCAACAATTAAAGAAAAGGTGAGGGAATCAATGAAACAAAAATGGAAGAAAGTTGCTCCTCAAAGCCGGGCTATGGGCATGTGTAAGGCTTTGTTATACTAGTTTCTCTACTTTTATGTGTTTACTATTTTTCATTATAAAAAGTAAAAGAAGAAAGTCTTGACACATATAGCAAGCCAAGCATTAAGTTGACTCTGTGCATCTTCATTCCATTCTTCTCTCTCTCACCCTTGTGACAAGCCATGTGCCAGGTACACCAAAACCCATGGCTACCTAATAAAATATATGCACAGTTTACTAACACATATTTTATCAAGATGTTAACTAATATCAATTTCAGTTTCCTTAAAGTCACAAATAGACAAATAGTCAAAATGTCCAAGACAAACACCAGTGTATTGCTAGCAATGCAGCATTCATTTTGTTTTGCTAACACACATAGGTTTTTGGAACATATGTGCATTAGCAATCACACCCCGCTTCCTGAACACCTATCTAATTCCCTTTCATACCTCTAAACCTATCCTCATACTGTTTCTTCGTTCCAGGTGTCCTTCCTCACTTCACCACCTAGCAAACTCCTCCAATGTTTGTCTCAAAATGCCACCTCGGTTATGAACCCTTCCCTGACCCCCCCTGAGTCCTCTCATCCCTGACCCCACTTCCCATTCTAAAGAGTCAATTGCTCCCTCGGCTCCCTGCACAGACCTTGTTATTGTCTGTTGCCTCCTCTGCTAAATGGAAAACTCTTTGTCAGGTTTTCTCCACAGGCATATCACCCACTCTGGCACATGGTCAGTGCTCAATACATTCTTAAAAAATGAAGAAGGCAGAGAGGGAAGGAGGGAAGAAAGAAGGTAAAAGCTGAGAGATTCCCTACCTCCCTTCTTCTAATAGCAGAGAGGTTTCCAAGAGAATTGCTCTGCCCTCAGAGGGCCCAGAAGTATTTACCCTTTTACCCTTCACAGCTCACATCAAACACCTCGAGGAACCTACTGCCCACCCAGCTCACACTCCACCAGAGTGGACAGTCACTAAGCAAATGTAAACCTCCTCCAGGAATCTCCCATTTCTCTGCCTCCTCCAATCCCCAAGTCAACGGTAACAAAATGGACAGAATTCAACATCCAAGCTTCCAAAGAACTTGGCCTTCTCAGCCCAGAACTGCAGGCCACCGAGCAGTGGGGCCAAAGCCACCATAGCTGTGTTTCTGGGCCTTTCCTGAGAGCTCCCAAGTGGGAAGGCCTCCAGTAGGATGCTTTGGTGTCTTGCAGGATCTAAGGCCCTGACAGAAGCAGAAATCATTATTATGGCCACTCTCTCCAGCCAATTACTGGCCCAGGCATTCTCACAGCTCTTAGCCAAAATTATCTCTACATGGTATTGAAGATGGAAACAGCTGCCACAAAACAAACAAACAAAAAAAACTGAGGAAGACATCATTCAGGGAGAAAATCAAGATTGGTTTTATTGGAACACATGGCCAATTAATATATGAGATCATGACATAATTCAGCTCAACAAATGCATATTGAACTGTGTTGATGCTCCCCCAGTACCACAAAGGTGAAGAAGTCCAGCGCCTTGTCCCCAAGGTGCTCATGTTTTGGGAAAGGAAGGGTGAGCATGACACAGTGTATAAGGTGCTACCTTTGGCCTATGAGCAGAATGCCTTTATAGGTGAAGAAGGCAGGAAGTGATTAATTGTGTCTAGGAAGAAGCTTCTCAGAGGGGACATGTATGTGTGCACTGATTACCCCCATGGAAAAATGCATCTCTGTGCAGTGACAAGGGCATAAAGGGAATTCTGGGTAATAAATTATCCAGTTCTAGGTTCCTTGTATTCTTGCTTGTCTTGAGGGCATACTAAAACAAGTCTTCTTTTAATGCAGGGGAACATAAAGGCCTTAGATCAAGGAGCGAAGGGGACCTAGGTGAGGCAGTTTAGAGGGTTCCATGTGGCCTCTGCCCACTTTGGAAAAACAGGGCAAGGCTTGAACTTTCACGGAGGAAACAGACTTGACTGAATCACAGTTACAAGTAGATGCTCTGGAGATAGATTTGCTGCTCCCCTTGTATGCTGACCCTGCCATTTATCATGCCTATGAGACCTCGGCCAAGTCACTTAACCTCTGTGAGCCTCAGCTTCCTCACTGTAAAATGGAGATAATGATTTTTGTCGAAAGAATTAAATAATATTGCAATGTTTCTCAAATGGGGATCCACAAATACATGTTCTGAGTCTTAGGAATTTTCTCACATTACATTTTTTAATATGAGTTTTCAATTGGTGGGCAGGCTTAAAATTCTAATATTAATGCATTCCAGTTTATCTGACCGACTGCCTCATAGGCATCCTGCTGGAAGATTTCAGTATCAAAATTTTCAATGACATTTGCATGAGTGTTGGCACCAGTGACTACTTTTCAGTGACCTGAGGCTGGTAAAGAAAAGAGAGAGAGAGAGAAAGAAAGACTGACTTATATGTAAATACTACTTTGAGTTAAAGATAGGGCAAATGATGTTACAATCACACTGTACAAATGGAAGCTTCAGGGTAGTGCTGAGGTTAAATAGGGAAATTAGTGGGAGAACTGAGTCATCACTCAACTCCAAGGAGCAGTAATATGACAGAGGAATCTGCACCACAGCTCTCCACTACAGTCCACAGTATGAACAGCTATTTAGTTTCAACAAACATCATCAACTGTTTCATGAAATAAATGATGTTGATTTGAATTGTTTTGTGTCATACTTTTGCTTGCATTTAACTTATAAATTTCTATTTGTTTTACAGTTTAAACACTGTAAACATACGAAGCAGGGACCTCATTGTTAAGGAACAAAATGATAAAAACAACTTAAACTCTAGGAGCCCATGAAAGAATAGACTATTCTTCCTATAAGAGGAGGCCTTCTATTGGTCAGATTGTTAAAGCATAAGATAAGCCATGTAAAGTCTTCAGCATGGTGTAAAGAAATGGTAATTATTATTAAATCTGAAAGAGGATACTGGGGCTCCTATTCCAGGTAAGATGGAGGAAGCACACTTCACCCTGTTTCTCCCATTGAATGCAGGTGTAAATCTTGGACAGAATGCATAGAGTAGCTACTTGAGTACTCTCAAAACAAATGGGAGTTTTACCAGTTTTTCCATTTGGTATTCCCCAGCCTGAATTCAATGTAGCCCAAAACCCAGAAGGGGCACCAAGGCACAGAGAATGGGTTCCAGGACAAGCCTCTAGTGCTGGCTTAGGGATCAAGAGAGGGAACTCCTAATACTCAGAGACAGGGCAGAAATCCCCGAGGATTTCTTTTTTCTTTTTTTCCTGTTCTCTCATATTCTGGCCCCCACACAATTCTGTGTTAGCCACAGAATCCCACAGGAACCAAACTGAAGAGAGGGAGGAGCCATCCTCTATGACTGGTGAAGCAATGGTCCCAAGAGAAGAGTGTAAACCTCCACTCTTTCTTTTCCTCCTGGCTCCAGACACAGCTGTGAAAGCGGATGACAAAAGAGAGCAAAAAAGCCCTAGATTTCTCACAGACAATGATGCCCCAGGGTCCCAGAAAGTAATTGAGAGGTATGGAGAAGAAGGAGCTTAGGAAAGCAATCCCATAAAATTGATGATGAATTTCTGGGATTGTCTTCAAGCTCTGCATGAATGGAGCAGGCTCCATTCAGTTTATGAAAAACTTTGCACTGAACCAACAGACCACTACTCAGATCCTGCACTAGCCACTGGGTAGCACACACAAAGAGAGAATTAAGTAGCACACAAAAGATTTAAAAGCCAAAATGGCATGAGAACTAGAGCCCACTGAACCTGACCTGATAGATCAATTACCTACTAAAACAAATATATCAATATTCTCCATAAGACTTAAAAAAGACCCAGAGTTTCCTAAGAAAATATTCAAAACGTTGAGGATACAATCTAAAATTACCTGACATGTGAAAAAACAGACATTTTCAATTTATATGGGAAAAGACAATCAACAGTTGTCACCACCTGGATGACACGAATGTTGAGATTATCTGATAAAGACTTTAAAGCAGTTGTTGTAAAAATGCTCCAACAAATGATCCCTAATACACTAGAAATAAGTGTAAAAACAGAAAGTCTGAGCAAAGAAATGGAAGACATTAAGAAGGACAAATGGAAAGTCTAGAAATGAAAAATATGACAAATGGAAAGTCTACAACTGAAAAATACAGAATGGGCTCAAAAGCAGAATAGAGATGACAGGAGAGTCAACTAACTGGAAGATAGATGAATAAAATTTTCCCAAATAAACAATACAGATAAATAAAATGAAAAAAAATGAACAGAGCCTTAGGAATCTGTGGTACATTAACTGCAGGTCTAATATTTGTGTTATTAACTGTAAGTAGGTTGTGAAAAGTCAAGATGTGTATTGTAATTCCTAGAGCAATCACTAAAAAAAGTACAGAGATACACTCAAAAAAATAAAGAAATTAAATGAAATGCTAAAAATTCTTTAAATAGTCTAAAAAAAGGCAGGAAAGGGGAATTAGAGGAATAAAAAAGAGGGTACAAACAGAAAACAAATAATAAAATAGTAGACCTAAATCAAAATTTATCAATAACTCCATTAAGTGGAAATTATCTAAACATATCAATTAAAAGACAGCTATCAGAATAGATTTTTTTTAATCAATGATCCGAATACATGACGTCTACAAGAAACTCACTTCAACTATAATGATACATGTAGGTTAAAAAATAAAAATAGGAAAAGAGGTATACTATACAAACACTAAACAAAAGAAAGTCAGAGTGACTATGTTAATATCAGATAAAAAGATTTCAGAAATTTAAAAATTACCAGGAGTCAATTCACCAAGAATGACTATCAATCCTAAACACATACATAACACCAGAGTTTTGAAACACATAAAGTAAAAACATAAGACTGAAAGGAGAAATAAGCAAGCCTATAATTATAGCTAGAGACTGAAACACTTTAATGATAAATAGAACTAGTAAACAGAAATCAGCAAGAATATAGAAGAAAGAAACAACACCATCAACTAACTATATCTAATTGACATTTATAGAGCATTCCACCCAACAGAAAAATACACATTTCTTCTCAATAGAACAGTCCACCCAAGAATAGCAGAATATACATTCTTGGGACATTCACAAAGATACACTTGTTAAACTTTGATAAGCTTAAAAGAATTGAAACCAAACAAAGAATATTGTCTGACCATAATGGAATTAAACTAGATCAGTAACAGAAAAATAACAGGAAAATCTCCACTTGGAAATTAAACAACACACTTCCAAATAACCCATGACTCAAAGAGGAATCTCAAGGGAAATTAAGAAATATTTTAACTAAAAAATGAAAGTACAAAGTAACAACAGTTACAGTATATCAAAATTTGTGAGATGTAGCTAAGGCAGTACTTCTAGAGAAATGTATAGCATTAAATGTTTATATTAGAATATAATCAAGCTCTCATGTCAATAATCTAGGTTTTCATAGTAAGAAACTTTAAAAAAAGAAAAAATAAAGAACAAGCAAAAGAAAGGAAGTAATAAAGATAGCAGAAATTGAAAATGAAAACAAAAACAAAGGAAATCAATAAAAACCAAAAGCTTCCTATACAAAAAGATCAATAAAATTGAAAACTTCTAGAAAGACTGACAAAAAAAAGGGATACAAAATCAATTATTAGGAGTGCAGGAGATGCTGTCATTACAAACCCCACAGACATAATAAGGATAGAAAAGAAATACTATGAACAGTTCTGCACATAAATTCAAAAACTTAGATGAAATGTGTCAATTCTTCAAAAATCACAAACTATCAACATTTCACCCAAAATGGAATAGGTAACCCAAATATTACTATTACTATTAAAGAAATTGTATTTATAGTTTAAAACCTTCCAAAAAAAAGTAATCCACAGAACTACTCGATTTCACTGACAAATTCTACCAAAGAAGAAATAACACCAATTACAGACAATGTTTCAAAAAATAGAGGAAGAAGGAGCATTTTGTCTCAATTTATGAAGTTACCATTACCCTCATACCTCCCACCTAAAGAAAGATAAAGAAAAAAGGAAAGGAAACTAGAGATTAATATCCCTCATAAAAATAGACGCAAAATCTTCAAGTACTGAAAATAGCAAGTACTGAAGAAAATGTGGAGTGACTAGAACTCTCTGAATTTGCTGATAGGAATGCAAAATGGTATGGCTGTACCAGAAAACAGTTTGGCACTTTCTTATAAAGTTAAACATATGCTTACCATATAGCAATCCCACTTCTAATTATTTGAACTTATGTTCATACAGAAACCTCAACACAAATGTTTATAGTGGCTTTATTCATAATTAACAAAAACTGAAAACGACATAAATGTCCTTCAGTAGGTAAATGTTTAAACACACTGTGGTATACCCACACAGATATGTGGTAGAATACCACTCAGCAAAAAAAATAGATTTTAACACACAACTTGAATGAATCTAAGGCATTATGCTAAACTGGAAAAAGCCAGTTTCAGAAGGTTACATACTATATTATTCCATTTATATTGTAAAACCTATAGTGATGGAAAACAGACAAGGGAGTGGCAGGGGTTGGAGGTGAGGCAAGAATGTGACTAGAAAGTGCTGGCACACAGAAACACTGTTCTGATTGTGGTGGTGGTTACATAAATCTGTATGTGTGTTAAAATTAATAGCACTATACACAAAAACATCAACTTTACTATATAATAATTTTTAAATCAAATTTTAAAAAGGAATATCTACCTATGAGACAGACAAGCTATAACAACTCTGTATTGCCAATGGGTTTCAGCCCTGGGCAAGTTTGCTATGGATTCAGTGTGACCAAAGAAATTGACAGCAAAACATTCTTGGGATGAAAGGGTTACACCCAACTTTATTTCCATGGTGGCAGGTCAGTCACTAAATCCTGTTCACTCAGAGCGAGTCTGCATGCAGCAAGCCGGTCTCTGCCTCTGGGCCCCCCTCTGCCCGCACAGCCGTCCTCTGGGGCTCTGTCCTTGGCGCTGCCACCACTCCAGCCTCTGCTCTGCTCTCCTGCAGCCTTGCAGCCGTGCCACCGTGTCACGCACAGAGCACTGGCCAGAGCTCTTTATATAGAGTCAACAGCCATGTATTGCCCACAGGTGTACAGTGAGCTAGTCAACCAGGGCTAGGTGAGAATCCTGGCCACAGGAACTCTCATTTTATCCACAAACTCAAAGCCAAGAATACATTGCCTCTCAGTCCCTTCCCTTATTCTTGCTGATAGCTTGCAAGGTTCTCTCAGGTTGTGGGTTACCATGACACTTGAGCTTCAGGGTTCAGAAGCCATTCTGCGGCAGATATATGCCCCATTAGAGAACTTAACAATTCAGGGCTCAAGAATTTTAGCCAATCAATCAACTGGAAGATGATTCTTAGCATTAGAAAAGGATTCTTCACTTACCAGAAGCTTCCTTTGCAAAAAGGAACTATCCAGTCCCCTTGAGTCTGTACAGATTGCAGACCTAATGGCAAAGAAATAGAAAACTAAAACAATGGGAGCCACTGCTTACTGAACTCTAAAATGATGCCCTATTCAGTTCTAAAATTAGTAGGTAAAGCCATGAGAAAATTGGATGAAATTTACCCATATTTGAGGTACACACAAATTTTAAAATCCTTTCATTGCCTGCAAGACACATCCCTGGTGGAATGAGAATCATCCCACTAAGACCTTAACTGCCTCCTCCCCAAAAAAGAAAGAGAAAAGTGAAGTGTTTCCACTCCTCTACTCGTTTTCCCAGACTCTCTCATTCATCATTATTCCCAGGGAACAAATCTCAAATCTACTGTCAAGTCGTTGCAGAGAAACTAGAGAAATTTTCAGGTCTCTGTCCAGGAGACCCTCTGACTGTCTCATTTGATTATCTCATCAAACCATGAATTAGGTACTTGGATCATTTTGGAATGATTTCACCTGCAAGAAACAGAGTAATCAATTCACAATGGCATTAACCAACAGGATCCATTTTTCTCACATGAAATATGGGCAGTTAATGGTTTTGTTTTAGCTGCCCCATGATGGCAGGACCCTGGGGCGATGTCCCCACATTCTCTTCATCTCTTGGCAATAAAATGGCTGCCAAAACTATCGTATTACTCAATAAATTCCCACCATACAAGACAGGGCAACATGAGCAGGGAGGTTCTTCCCACCCACCTACTTCATATCAAGGCGACAGGTGTCAGACAGAGAGATACTCCTTGTCCACTTTCTCTTACCAGGGAGGGAAATCTTTCCTGGAGCCACCCCAGAACTTTTCTCTTTTCTTCTTGTTGACCAGAACTGACCACATGTTCACTCCTGGATCAGGAACTGGGCCCACCTTCCAAGATCATGGAAAGTAATAGCTGAGCAACATTGATATTGCTTCAGGACACATTTGGTGCTGTGATCAATTCCTTCCCTCCTTGGAGCTGCAAGCCTTGAGGGCTAGTATTTCATTGCTAATGAAACACAAGTCAGCAGAGAACAGAGAGAGGCCCTCTGTGGACCAGCCCTGGGGTGTCCTGCACGCTTCCCTGACCATAGGTGACAGCAAGTTCCTGAGTGCTCCACCATCCTGTGGTTCTGCCCCCTTGCCTCTCCCTGCTGATCTCTGTTTTCCTGCTTGAATGGGCCTTTAGAGACTACCAGGGGGAACAGAGCTGGGGGGGGGGAAGCTGGCTGGCAACTCTTCTGCCCGCCTGACTCACTCCCTGACCCAGCCACTCTGGGCCACTTCCTTGGCCCTGTTCTATCCGCTCCTCTTCTCCTTGATGGTTTCTCCAGGGACCCCGACCTCCAAAATAACTCAAAAGTCACTATATGCAATTCTACTGCAAACATACTCCCCCAAAGGAAGGGTTGCAGACTGTACTTCAATGCAAAAATAAATTAGCAAGTAATAAATTTTCCCTTCTTTCTCTGTGCCTAGTGGGCCTTGAAATTAGCAAAAACCAAATGTCATATTAATTTCTCTGTCGAGGGCCAGTGCTAAGGAAGACATCATAGTATCCCCTGGGACTGCAATTCAATAGACTGGGTCGGAGGTAGGCAAGGCTGAGGAGCAGTGGGGAAAGAGACTGAGATATTATTCATGAGCAGGTCCCATGTGGCGTCCTGTTGTGTTTTTTCTGGGCCATTTTGCAAGAGGATAGAGCTGAGTTTCTAAAAGTTGAAGGTATGATGGTTTGGAGCGTGAGCATGAATAGATTTTCCAACCCTTTGGTCGTGTTCTCAGCACACTGCTTACGCCTCCTCCCTCTCTCAGGAGGCCTTGTGGGGAAAGAGCATCTTGTTGCATCTAAGTGATGGCCTCTCAGTTCCAAAAGAATTTTTGCAACATTACTGAGAGGGACAAAGAAGAATTAGGAAATCCTCGGATTACTTGAGCAATAAAGATATACTGCCATGGGCCAACTCAGTCTTGGTCAATATCAACATCTTACAGCAAGTCAATAAATCCCAGCAACTTAGTTTATGGTGAATCAAGACCTCAAACGAGGCTTTGAATTTGCTGATGCCCTTTTCTGCGAGGTTTGTGGTGGCTCACCCAGCCAGATCAGTTCGTTGCGTCGTGCTGAAGAAGAGGAAAAGGACTGTGGCTCTCGAAGTATTAGCAAGTTCATTTCACGCTGATGCCACAGCAGAGGCCAGGGGAAGGTTTACAGAATCACATTCATCAAGCCGGCTGGTTGCCCACAACATCCCTCCGGCTTGGAGCAGAGAGAGGGAAAGGGAGGTGCTGGTGGCTGGCAATTCAGAGAGAATTATGGCTTTCTTTGGGGGGCGGGAAGGGGAGTGAAGAGAGGATCACATCTAGAGGCTCTGATGGCTCACAGCCTATAGAGAGGGGCCAGAAGTGGGCAGTGGCCTAGCTGACTTCAGCCTTCAGGAGCTATTTGGGGCTAAGGACATTTTTCCCTTCCCAGAATGTTTGCAGCAGATTGACTGCAAAAGTGGCATCCTTCCCACACTATTTGCAGTGTGACTTGGTAGTTCTTCCTACCAAGGGGCAGAGTCTGTTTCTCTGTTCTTTGAATCTACGTTGCCTTGTAAGTTGCTTTGATCAAAAGAACGCGCGGCAGCCGTGGGCAAAGACACACCAGCTCCAAGCCTAGACCTCAAGAGCCCTCACCCACTCTCTCTCTCTCTGTTTCTCTCTGCAGGCTCCCTGTCTCCGTTATGAGAACAAGACCAGCTAACCTTCTGGAGGATGAGGGAGCATGTGGAGAAGAACCAAGTGTCCCCAGCTGAGGCCATCCTAGACCAATCAGCCTCCAGCCCACCTGCCAGCTGACCAAAGAAGTGTAAGCAAGCGCAGCTGGGCCCAGCCCAGATCGGCAGACTGGCCAGCCAATCCATAAGCCTGTGAGCAATGATAAATGGTTTTTGCATTAAGTCAGTGAGGTTTGGGGGGATGGTTTTTTATGTCAACCGATAATTGATACATGGTTCATCCAATCATTTCAGAAATCAGAGCAATGCCTGGAAGAAATCACTGCAGGCCCTAAACTTTAGGGTTCTGAGACCCAAGTTCCACCAGCTGGTGCTAAAATCCTAAAGCTTGTATACTATACACACACAACAAAAATCCACAAGCCCAGTCCATCCCTTTCCCAAATAGACTGCCAACAAAAGGTCATTCACATTTGCTCAATTTAACTTATGCTTAGGGGCAAAGGTCATGATTTCCAAGACAACCAGCCCAGCTTTAGCTCCAGGACTCTGGACAACACTGATGGATGGGCAGAAGCCTATCTGACCTACACCTCCCCACTCTGCCTCTCTGAGTCACTGAACTGTCTATGAGAGGCAGGGTCAGCCATGCTAGGTTAAAAGAAAAAAGGGGCTGATGCTCCACATCACTAATCATCAGAGAAATGCAAATTGAAACCACAATGAGATATCACCTCACACCAATAAGGATGGCCAGCATCCAAAAGACTAAGAACAACAAATGCTGGCAAGAAGCAGAGAAAGGGGAACCCCTCCTACACTGCTGGTGGGAATGTAAGCTAGTTCAACCATTGTGGAAAGCAATATGGAGGTTCCTCAAAAAACTAAAAGTAGAAATACCATTTGACCCAGGAATCCCACTCCTTGGAATTTACCCAAGGAATACAACTTCTCAGATTCAAAAAGACATATGCACCCTTATGTTTATTGCAGGACTTTTTACAATAGCCAAGATATGGAAGCAACCTAAGTGTCCATCAGTAGATGAATGGATAAAGAAGAGGTGGTACATATACACAATGGAATAGTATTCAGCCATAAGAAAGAAACAAATCCTACCATTTGCAACAACATGGATGGAGCTGGAGGATATTATGCTCAGTGAAATAAGCCAGGTGGAGAAAGACAAGTGCCAAATGATTTCCCTCATTTGTGGAGTATAACAACGAAGCAAAACTGAAGGAACAAAATAGCAGCAGACTCACAGACTCCGAGAAGGGACTAGTGGTTATCAAAGGGGAGGGGTGTGGGAGCGTGGGTGGGGAGAGAGGGAGAAGGGGATTGAGGGGTACTATGTTTAGTACACATGGTGTGGGGGTCACGGGTAAACAGTGTAGCACAGAGAAGGCAAACAGTAAATCTGTGTCATCTTACTACACTAATGGACAGTGACTGCAATGGGGTATGGGTGGGGACTTGATAATATGGGTAAATGTAGTAACCACATTGTTTTTTCATGTGAAACCCTCACAAGGATGTATATCAATAATACCTTAATTTTAAAAATTTTTAAAGAAAAAAGGGGCAGGGGGCATTTATGTACTAGTTTTTTACTGCTGCAATAACAAATTACCACAAATTCAGTGTCTCAAACAACAAAAATTTATTATCTGACTGTTCTAGAAGTCTGACATGGGTCTCACTGAGCTAAAATCAGGTATTGTCAGAGCTACCTTCCTTTCTGGAAGCTTGAACGGAAGAATCTGTTCCTTACCTTTCCAGCTTCTAGAGGCTGCCCTCATTCCTAAGCTTATGACACCAGTGCCACCACCCCCAAGAGTTGATCAAGTCCTTCTGACATCTCGTCTCTCTCACCTACCCCTCCTACCTCCCTATTCTACCTTTGAAGCCTCAGGTGATTAAATTGGACCCAATCAGATAACCCAGGATAATCTCCCCATCACAAAGTCCTTAAACTTAATCATATCTTCAAACTCCTGTTTGCACTGTAAAGTAACAGTCAAGGTTTCAGGGATCAGGACGTGGACATTTTGGGGGCTGTTATTCTGCCTACCGCAATTCTACCGTGATTTTGTATATAAAGATTGAGAGGCAGGAAAATTTTCCTTTTCTTGGGTATCTCCATAGACTTGATGGGACTACACTGGAATGCTAAATGGGCTCGTGTTAAAGAAGGGAGGGAGGGAAATGAACCAGAATCAACAGCATCCCATACCTCATCCACGAAGTTGTAGGGCATCCCTCACTCCATGAAATGATGGTCTCACTACTATAGAAGCAGGATCTAGCTCCCAATTCAAGGGCAGGATTACAGCAGCCTTATTCCAGCAGGAAGGAAGCTCTTCCCGGGCCATTCAGGAGCCATGGCAGACTGCAACCAATAAGGTCTTTCCCCACTTACTGAACCCTTGTACTAACAGTTGAGGGCTTGCAGAGATGGATCTGAAGATACTCTACTGCCCTCAAAGACTAGAGGATTACAGAAAACATATGCTTAAATAAATGACTCTTTAAAAATTTTAGAAAGAGAAAAGCATTACAAGAAACAAACATAAAATGTGATGGAAGTTCAGAGCAGGGAAACATGGGAAGGGTACAGCGTGGATAGGGAGAGAGACAAGGAAAAAAGACTCTGGGAAGCCTTTTTGAAATAATTTAAGGAAACACGTTAATTTAAATTTTTAATTTAATTTATAAATTGTTAGTTTAATCTGAGGTGGGCAAACCTTTTCTCCAAAGGGGCAGATAGTAAATATTTTAGGCTTTGCGGGTCATATGGTCTCTTGTTGAAACTACTCAGCTTTCTGCTGTAGCGCAGAAGCAGTCACAGACAGTAGATAAATGTATGAGCATGGCTGCGTGTTCCAAAGCAACTTTATATAGTAGGTGGTGGGCCACACTTGGCCCACAGGCTATATGTAGGTGGCTGATCCCTGCTTTCTTTCAGCCACGCTGTAGGAACCAGGGAAACTTAGCATAATCGTGAAAGGATTTATAGATGATGTAACGCTTTGGTTAAGCTTTGATGAATGGATGGAATTTGAATATGAAGGATGAACAATCAAGAAGAAGGTAAAATTAACACTTTTTATGAGATATTGAAGAGACCAGGCCCTCAAGAATTTCAAACAGAGGATTTTGGATAGAGGAAATACTTGAAAGACTGCTAGTTTGAGTAGTTATTTTATGGAGAGTCTTGATAGAGAAGTAAAGTTTAGGTGTAACACAGTGGGAATTAGGGATCCATTGATAGTCTTTGAGCTGGAAAATTATGGCCGGGAAATATTTTCCAAATCACTGAGTAAGGATTGGCCTCTGGGGCCATATAGGCATGCAAAGCAGAGGCCCTGAGGACTGTCCCCACAGGATAAAACACTTGCCCTTGTCCTCAGCCAGCAAGTGGTTGATTCCACCTACTTCCACACACGATTAGAGCTGGTCTGTGCCTCACACACAGCTGGGCCCAGATTCCCAGAAGATTCTAGGTGCCCAATAGGGAATGGGCTTGACTGTCCCAAGGCGCTGGGCATTTTTTGCCTTCCTGTCCTCTGCAAAGGGGACTTTCCCTCCATCTCTTCCCTGGCTCTTTCCTCTGCCTCCCCCACCCCAGAGCCCCTGCTGCAGTGAATCGCATGTTGTAACAAATGAGTTACCAAAGGCTCAGGCAAGCTGCTCGTCGTGATGCCCAGCAGGAGAAAAGCAGCCACGACCTGGAGCTGGGACCTTGTTAGAGTTTGTAATGAGCTGACGGGAAAATATTTCTGCCTGATTAGAATCCCTAATGAGCTGCTGACTACCATGAGCAGCGGAAGGCCAGCTTCCAGCTCTCTCCCCACCCCTCCCACACCTCTCCCGGCAGGAAATGGTTCTTTGCCAGCAGGTAACACCATAAAGGACGAACACAAAGCAGCCCCAGAAACTCCCTGCCCAACCCTCTACTCCCCCTCCTAAAGAGGAAACCCCCATCTTACCCGTTTTTCCCGGCACATCAATGGCTACCACCTGCTCACATCCTAATGATGACACCTGGACTTATTCATAACAGGTCACATGGGCCCGGGCCCCGGAGAGGGCCTCACTCAGAATGAAATGGAAAGGCCTGAGAACACAGGCCAAATTCCCACAGGGACGAAAGAAAAGCCTTCACTGCAAAAATTTTGTTCAGGTTGAAGTCAGAGAATATTTTGTTATCCCCATTTTCTTCCAGCTGACTGGTTTTAGAAGGCATCTGGATTAGGTCTAGAGTAAACTGATTCACCACAATGATGAATTATACAAGGAAAATGAAAACTCACAACATATTTTGGGAGCAGGTCATGGTTCAATAAAAAAAAATAAAGTAACATTTGGGTTCAGTTTGAGATTCAGGTTATGCTTATGTTCAAATCCCTATGTCAGAGGGACTTGAATTTTTGAAGGTTTAAGAGATGTTCATGTAGTGCTTAGTTATGAATTCAGGGGAAAAGAAGACATCTGTGGTAGTAGGAAAAGAAAATATTCCAGGATTTGGTAAAAATCCCCCTTGGGGTGCCTGTGGGATACAGCCCAGTCTGACCCTTCTGCCCGGCAGAGGCAGCTCCCAGGTGATTCCTAACGGGTTCCCCACCACTATTAAGGAGTCCCTTTCTGCGTCCTCCACGGAAGCAGGCTTCTGCTCTAGAGAAGCATCAGACCTTTTGCTCCCACCGAGCAAATCACACCTGAGCAGTAGTTGTCAGCCTCAGCTGTGCGTTGTTATCATCTGGAGAGCTTTAAAAAAGTGCTGATGCCAGGGTCCACCCCCAGAGATTCTGATTTAGTTTGGGGGTGTGTCTTGGGGATTGGGACTTTTAAGTGTGCAACTAGAGCAGAGGACCGCTGGTCTAGAGTAACGCTTCTAAAAACATCAATACATATATGAGTAGCCTGGGGTCGTGTTAAAATGCAGATTCTGATTCTTTAGGTCTAGGATGGGCCGGAGATTCTGCATCTCTAACAAGTTCCCAGGAGATGCCCATGCTACTGGTTCTTAGACGACTTTGAGTAGAAAGGATCTCACATACTGTCATCAAGTGCTACTGCATTTATTGGACACTATACTTTCCAGAACTCTGTCAGTTGCAATCCATAGAAATCCAACTCAAATTGGAATAATAAAAAGGAGGAATTTATTGGTACAAATAAATGGGCGATCCAAAGATGTTCTGGCTGTAGGCATGGCTGCATCTAGGAGCTCAAATTATGTCATCTAGGACCTTCTGTTTCTATTTTGAATTCCCTTGAGTTTGCTCCATTTTCAGTCAGGCTGTCTCTGTGTGGCAACAAAGATGGTCCAAGCAGTTCTAGGCTTACCCCATTCACACAGTGAATTCAGTGAACAGCCAGTGAAGCCACAGAAAAAAGCCTGCCCTTCCCTCACCATCCCTATTTTGGTCCTTGAAGCTGACTCATTTTCCCCAGCTCAGGTCATATCCCCCATGCTGGTCAGAGCTTCATAGTTTCACTAGAAACACAGGTTTGAGGGAATGAGTTTCCCAAATGAAAGGATGCAGAGCAAAACACAATGGAGCTGATGTCCCCCATCAGCCACAGTTAATGTGCCAGAAGCACTGATTAAATTCTCTAAGAGCACCCAGGCAAAGACTAGTAGGGCCGGACCTTAAATTTAGGTTTTCTGACCCCAGTGTAGCACTTCGTCGTAGTTAAATTGCTCCTCTGAGATCACAAGTCCAGCATAGGCCTTTGGCCTTTTTGGGGCTTAAAAACTATCTTTGCATGAAAGGAAGAAATACTTGGATGGAGGTATTCAGTGTTCTCCAGGCCACAGTCATAGATAGGGTGTCTCACCTACTGCTATTGTCTACTACTTTTCAGGGGTCAAATCATGAGGCATGCACACCCACAGAGGTCTGCCTGGGGGGGTGAGCACAGGTGATTCAGGCCCCTGGTGGCTTTGGCTTCAGAGTACCCAGCCAGGAGGAAACACCAGCAGAATCCCACTGAAAAGAACCTCTCAGGACTCCTGAAAGGGACTTTCAAAGTGACAGTTTATCACCCCCTCACTATTATTCATAATATTATTTATTACTTAAGTTATTATTTGTAATAATAGCTAATATATGTATTATGCAATATATGTCAGGCCTCTTCTAAGTACTTTACATAAATTAACACATTGAATCCTCACAAAAACCCTATGAGATGGCCCTGGTTATTATTCCCCCTCTACAGATGACAAAACTGAACGCACAGAGAGGTCAGAGGAGTTAGTACCACATATATGTGACGAATTAACTTTGAACGTAATTTCTGCTTTCAGTGGTCGCTTACCTGCCCTTCAGCACCTGGGAGACAAGAAAGGGGTTGCCACCATGATTTATAGGCAGAAAAATTCATTGCCGAGAGCATGCAAGATCTATCTATCTAAGGCCTCACACCTGTCTGCAAGCAGGTCAGCCTGCTCCCCAGGGAGGCTGCTGCTGCTCCTTGCCACAGGGGGCACCCCTGCAGGGGAGTTGGGGCTGGGGATGCATCTCTTGGTCAGAGACCTTCCCACCTTAGCCTGCAGAGTTAAGTGCAGAGGAAGAGCTATGTGGGTAAGAGCAGTCAGGAGGGCATCTTGGAAGAAGCAGACTGGCCTGGAGTTGAAAAAGAGGATTTCAGTAAGTGAAGAGCATAAGGCAAAACGATTCATTCACCATTGGTGAAGTTACCTCTTATGCACATGAGCTTGAGGCCAAAGCCTGGTAACAGATGAGAAGGTCACCTTGGGAAGTAATCACAGTACAGCAGCTGTGATTTCTGAGAGCCAGGATTAGTGCAAGCACATCACTCAAAATCTTTTCACTTCTCACTGGAGAGGGAGGCATTCAGATTTCAGTTTGACAGACAAGGAGGCTGCAAATGTGGACCACCGTGTCTAAGGCTGCACAACAGAAACAAAGTTCTAGAGCTGTGCACCTCTTCCTAACGAACATTCAGGGCCCTCACCCTGGAAGCTTCAGATCTGCTATGGTGGGAGTATTTACACCATAGAAATGAGCAAACACTTTGGAGGGCTAGTTGTTAGACATTTACCAGCATAGCTGGTAAGAAAATGAAAAGGCCAGGCCTGGAACCCATGTCTCGCTCATTCCCATTCCTGAGCTTATGTGTTTAGCCATTGTGCCTCTTAAAATGCACACACTGAATGTTCAGTTCAGTATAACTAGTGCCAGGCAAGATCAGAGGGAAACAGTCTTTAAAGATAACAAACTGCCAAGAGGCCAAATATGGCATCAGTTCTTAGCCTCTCTGTGCCTGCATTTCTTCCTCTGTAAAATGGGAACCATAATAACATCTACCTCACAGGGTAGCTGGATGAATTAACACACATGAAGCTCTTAGAATAATTCCTGGTACATGCTAAGTACTATGTAACTATTAGTTTTCACTTGTTAGTTAAGGCTACACAGTGTTTAAAGTGCCATTTAAAGAAAAATATGAATTAGTTGCCAATATTTTTTAATCATATATTTGTATGTAAATCCATATATCTAGATTGTTTTGAAAAATTGTAAGATCTGACCTCACTTTACCATGTGGCAATAACCAGCTGGAGCCAGGTCCCAGTTGCCCTCCACCCTCCACTGCATGGATTATACCTTTTTGGGGAACTGCTCTTACTTCACTTCACTGCCCCTCCCCCAACCAGCACCCATTGGCATCAAAATTTGAGGCTTTTGCTCCCTGCTTCTTAAAATGCACGCATTGAAGGTACTAGGATGAATGATGTGCCAGCCACACACTCATCTAGCAGGCTTACATGCCTTACTACACCCATTCAAAGAGGAGGACGTTGATTTTGGAGAGGCTAACTGTGCCTAAACCAGGGCTGGAAGGGCAGGGACTCAGAGCCCAGGTCTTCTGTTTCCCAATTCCACACCCATGACCCTGATCAAGAGCCTACACTCAGAAGCAGCTTAGCGTGTGCTCACGGTGTTAGGAATGGGGTAGTGAGGTAGGGCAGGGATATGGAACAAGCTTCATGATTAACTTTTCCTGCCTATGATGAAAAATGCTGAGGGTAAAAACAGAAGGGATCCCATCTTAAGGCTAAGATTCCATTTTAAAAAGCAAAGAGTTGAGAAGTAAGATTCCTAACATACTTTCTAGTAATCAGTCAACAGCCTACCTTAAGGCAGGGCAGGCAGTCTTAACTGATATGTCCCCACTGCTTGAGGGTAACTGCTATCTTGGAGAAGAACAGGATAAATAAATTCCTTCTGTTGGGTTTATTTAGCAGAATTAGCTGGAGGACTGATAGCAGAGGAAAGGAGACACGGTGTCTCACCAGAGATAAGCATCTTGAGACCACAAGTCAAACCTACACCCAACAACCCCCCTCTACCCTTTGCCCCATTCTTGAAAGCCTTAAAAGACAGGATCTCCAACCTTTCAGCACACCTCCTCTCTGAGGACACCTGCAGTCTCTTTAAGGGTGTACTTTCAAATAAAGCTTTCTCAATGTTCAGATTATTCTGTTTTGTCTCTTTGCTATTTCATTTTACTTCCAGGTCTTCACTCTGTCTACACATTACTTCTGATAAGTAGGAAAGGGCTGCTAAGAGCTCAAACTTGTGCCTGCAAGTTCCTGTTGCCTGGGTGACCTGGGAGAAACTGCAGCTGTGAGATCTGCTCTTAGTAGCCTACCTGAAAATCTCCCTTCTTTGGGAAGTTCTCAGAACATAATCTCACTCCATCCTGTGTTCCGTGGCTCCCCCAGATCCTGGAGTGGTGGGGGCCTGGTCCCCATGCTGCACAGATCCAAGCAGACACAGGCCGCCAGGTGACCATGGCTATAAGAGTTAGCAAAGGGAATCTCCCCTAGGCCGAAAATGTTCCCTCTTTCCCTCTGCACTTTCCTGTTCTCTGCTGCCTGCAAGGCAGCTGCCATTCCCTGCTGCTCTTGCTTTGATGAATTCCTTCCTTACCTACACTCATCTGACCTGCCTGAGAATTCTTTCTCCGTTCTCATTCAGAGTCAAGAGCCCTCCCCTCTCCAGGTTGAGGTTTCTCGTAGTGCTCCACCTAGTGCACAGGGAGAGACCTCCCCAGACGCAGCTGCCCGGCAACAATAGGATATAGTGCCAAAGGTCTAAGGGCTCTGCCCTTCCTGGCTCCCTGGACATGCTGGACCAAGGGAGATGTGGCTCTCAAATAGGGTTGCCAGATAGAATCCAGGATGCCAGTTAAATTTGAATTTCAGGTAAATTTCAAGTAAATGACCAATTTTTAGTATAAGTATGTCCCATGTATTATTTGGGACATACTCATACTTTAAAATTTCATTGAATTTCAGATAATGAATTATTTTATTATAAATATGTTTTAAATGATGCATTAGACATCCTATGCTTAAAAATTGATCCTTTATCTGAAATTTAAATTTAACTGGGCATCCTGTACTTTTATTTGGTTAATGCTGTAACTCTAAAAAGTCCCAGGGGCCTCTGCCGGTCCTTCCCAAGTGTGGGGAAAGTGGGGTTCCTATGGCCAGGATCCTCGTTGAACTTAAACCACCTGATGATGTCACTGGCCTGTTGCTATGCTACTGCTTCCATACCTTTAGCCAATAAGCCATTATTGTGTTAATATAAAGAGTTCCGCCCAGTGCTCTGCACTGGACGGGGTGGCAGGGCTGCAAGGCTGCAGGAGAGCAGAGTGGAGGCTGGAGTGGTGGCAGCGCCGAGGACAGAGGCCTGGAGGATGGCTGTGTGGGACGACTGTACAGAGAGGCCCAGAGGATGGCTGTGCAGACAGAGGGGCCCAGAGGCAGAGACCAGCTTGCTGCATCCGAAGCAGCAGTGATAACACAGACTCGCTCTGAGTGAATGGGATTTTAGTGACTGACCTGCCACCTGGAAATAAAGTTGGGTATAACCCTTTCACCCCAAGAACTCTGTGCTGTAAATTTCTTTGGTCACAGTGAATCTATAGCAAACTTGCCTGGGCTGAAACTCATTTGCAAGACACCAAGGCAGCCGGAGAAGGGGAGGCAGAGGAGCCTCTAGCCCAGGGCTATTCAGGAGCTCTGGCTCAGGGCAGCAGCAAAACAGTCCAGCACAGCCACAAACACCACCACAGACATTAGAACTTTGTCTTCCTTACACCTGTTTCACAAGTCAGTACTGTTTTTATTTCCTACTGTGGGCAAGGGCTGGGGATTCCAAAGTCTTCATCCAGCCCAGCTGCAGCTCCATTTCTGCAGTCACCAGGAAGCCCACCAGACGTGGTGGACACAGAGCAGCTGGTCCCAATTGATTCATTGTTTGTGTTGTTTTGGATGCTGTAAGTCCAGGGAGAGGAAATCCCAGGGCAAAATACCTGTAAAACCAAAATCAGTCAAAGGGAGAGATAAAGTTTAAAATCCGTTTATTGCTTACAAACTGCAGTCCTGGCCGTCTCTCTTTCCTGCCCCTGCAGAAGGAAAACCAGCACTTCCCCTAACCCCCTCAGGTTCAGATAAGCCCTCCTTTGCCCAGGTAATTACCCACTGATATGGAGATGAACTTTAATCCACCCCTGAGGAACACCTATTGATATGCAAATGCACTAAAGCCAGGTGAGATATTCTGGAAATATTACAATTTTACCCACAGATGCTGTATCCACCGAGGCCAAGCCCAGGGCCGATCTCTACTCTCAGGCCTCAGTGCCCTCAGGCCCAGGGTCCCCCACAGCATGCTCCCTGCCGGTGCCCCCAGCCCACCAGCCACTGCTCGGCACCCGTAAGGATCCAGGACCCCTGAGACTCCAGTGGCTGGTGGGGAGGCTCAACCTTGCTTCACAAACGCAAAGGTCTGGTTTGAGGGAACACAGGAGGAGCTCTGGCCTGCCGGTGGGTACCTGCCCCTTCCCTGGTCCTCGCCCTGCAGACACCTACTAAGGTGACGTGGGTCAAAAAAGCAGGAGACAGGAGTGCATGAGTACACACATGCACGCACATGCACACACACTCATCTCAGCTCTGCCTTGAGCCCAGCCACCTGTTCCACCCCCTTGCTGGGTTAATGAGCAGGCCCTGCGCTGGGCTGGTGGTTCTGGCTGGAAGCAAGAAGACAAGCCAATCTCCAGCTACCACCCCGCACCATTCCCGCCCCCTAAAGCTCCAGGCTGACTGCCAACAAGAAAGCACAGGGTCCCAAGGCAAATATCTCACGGGAAAGGGGCTGCCCTACCCCATCCAAAGAGGCCGGGAATTGTAGCCAAGAGATGGGGCAGCTTGCAGCTCCCGGAGAGCCTGGACAGGGAGAGGCTGCCCTGCCCTTAGGCTGTCATGGTCAGGCACTTTTGTCTTTCAAGTTTCCATCACCTCCATCCCCACCTTCATCCTCCCAGTCCCGCCATTGTTCAGCTAACCCTGCTTGCTTTTCTGCTTTGCACTTCTCACTGCCTGCTGTTATACACTGTTCGTTTGTCTATTGACTGGCCCCCGCCTCCCCCTTCTTATCCACTGCTCTTCTTCCAACACCTACAAGTAGCTGACATGCAAAAGACTCTTAAGATCTCTGGTGGACACTCTGAGAGCAATTGCCTCTGCTGAAAAAAGCTGCCTAGCCCAGAGTCACATGGGCCCTTCCCAGGTTGGCCTACCACCTTGTACTGCTGAAGGTGTGGCAGCTGGGCCCCACCCAGGACAACTCTGAAGGCAGGTCTAGCCCAGGAGCGCCTGTGGGTTGGCTGAGGGGGCAGTGGTCCTCCCTTGGCCCACTCCTGCCTCTGTTCCTATCTTTCCATGGAATGCTCCTTATCAGCTTGCTCCATAAACTCAGCCTCAGAGGCAGCTTTCCAGGAAGCCAGACCACAACAATACGTACTCGTAGAATGAAAGAGGAGAGAGAGAGAGAGGAAAAAAAGAGCTTAGACTCTTTACTCTTGGTCACCTTCCACCTCCAAAATGTATCTCAAATTTCCCTACTTCTCCCCACATCCAGAGCTCCCACCCTCTCTTGTAGGAGCCCTGTAAGGTCCTGCAGCAGACGCTGTTGATGCCCTCCCCAGAGCCTCCGAGGTCACCTGCAGCCATGGAGGAGGGTTGCAGCTAAGGGCTTTTTCTGACAGCACACCGGCTTGCTCAGCCCCTGAGCAGGGCAGCCCCTAACAGGGATTACCCCTGCCAAGAATACTCTTCAATCAATGAAGGCAAGAGACAGAGAAATAACCATCCCTACCCCCATCAGGAGGACCCTGCTGAGGCTAGTTCCACAAGATTCCTCAGAGGTCCCCAGTGGGTTTCAGTCCCTGTGGCCCATTGATCAGTCCACCCTTTATTTATAGGATTTTCACTCTTTTCTTTTCTATTCTCCCATTCCCTCAAATGTGCTTCCCAAAACCTACCTGCACCAAATCTTTGACTCTGCTTTGGAGGAATCCAAACCTAGGTGAGCCTCGTAACCAGCCCCCAGACTTCTCTTGCTGCTTTGAGCATCTAAAGACAGCACTGTAGGCACACCCACCTTCTTTCAGCCTCTTCCATGCCACAGGTACTTTTCCCTGTGTGACTCAACTTGTTCTTTCACTCAACAGCTATTTGTTAAGTGCCTGCTGTTCCAGGCATTGAGGCATGGCAGTCAAAATCTTTGCCCTCCTGGAGCTGACATCCCTCTTCTGTCATATACATCCCTTCTCTCCCCCAACACATATGCTTGTTTCTCTTGTCTCACTCCTACTTACCATTAAAGTCTCAGTTTCATGTCCCATCCTCAAGGAGATCTTACCTCCTGGCCCCTCCCTGTCTAACTTGGTCCTCACAGAGCCTCCTCCTTTCTCACTACACCTCTCACCAGATTTGTCTCCTCCATCATGCGCACTCCACAAGCACAAGACCACGCCATTTCACTCACTGGATCCTCTGTCCTTAGCACCGTGCCTGTCACCAAGCAAATGAGTAAATGAATGAATGAATGAATGACCTAAAGGTACCACTATTGTGAATGAAAGGTAAAAGAAATGAGAAACTCATCTTGTGGGTGGCCAGGAGAAGCAGAGAAGGAGAAAAATTCCACAATAACCAGTACAAGTGACTGAGCTGACCACAAAATTTGGAGTCCTAGACCATCAGGAGCAGCAAGAGTGTCCCTGGGGCCCAGTGAGAGTGGCAAGGGCAGGAGCAGGTGCAGAAAGGGCAGGCTGCCAAAAACAAACCATTTCTTTCTCTTCCACCATCTCCCAGACACAGAAAGTAAGCAGTGGAAGGTATCCAGTGAGCATCTATTCTCTCAATTCACAGGTGAGAAAACCAAAACTAAGAGCAGTGTCTTGGCCTAGTGAAGGCCTTATGATCAGGGACAAGCCTTCAAACTGAGCTGAGCTCATTGCCCATTGCTTGTTAAAATCTGAACATCAGGATGGCCCAGTCCAGGCTGTGGGTGCAGCTGTCCATGGCCCTGCTCTCAACCGTGAGCAGCTCACTGTTCTAGGAGAGACGGTTGCCAGGCTATGTACCAGCAGGCAGTGATTGGTGGGATGATTCCACCCCTCTCCGTGTAGCCTGCCACTTCCACCAAAGGACGGCTCTGGGGAGACCACTCAGACTCCCGCATTCTAGAACTCACGATTTTGAATTCCAATAACCTCTTCCAGAGTTGGACTCTTGCCTTATTCCTGCATGTTCAGGAACCCTCAAAGCAGCTCAGCGCTCCCTGGTGCTCTGTGCATCCCAGATGTGACTCAGATAGTAAAGGCCAGCCTCCCCAGTGGACACTTACTAGGATCCCCCTACTCTTTTTGGTTTTGTTCTAGCAATAGGCCTGCCTTATTCCAAGCTGAGCAGCAGACTGTCAGTGGCAACTGCATAGTGGCCCAACCAAAGGTCTTCACACCTGGCCTTCAGTATATCAGAAGAATGAGCAAATATACAGAAAAAATCACAGCTTACATTTATTGAAGCCTTATTATATGCAAAGACCTATGTTAAAGCACTGTATTGGCTTTAGTACAACAATCCTATGAGGTTGAAACTTTTATTATCAACCCCATTTACTTATGAAGAAACAGGCTCATCGAGGTCTGGTGACTTGCTCAAAGCCACACAGCTAGTAAGTGACAGAACTGGAATTTAAGCCCAGGTCCTTCTGACCCAAACTCTCAACTTCCTTCCACCACCAAACCACTCACCCTTTTCCAGAGATCAACCAGGATCCAGACACCAAAAGGCAGGCCAGTTGGGGGCCAGGCACCAATGACTTTCCAGAAGATGGCATCCCAAGGCCAATTAATTATCAAAGGACAATAGGCCTGATGATACGCAAGCAAGGAGAGGTGGGGACTACTGCCACATATGACATAGAATTGCCACCCTTAGATAGTCCCGTGCCTGCCCCTGAGCCTTGTTCTGGGGCTCAAAGCAAAACTGTGAGGCTTTGGAGCACTGAGATCCTCTTCTGGATCCCCTTTTTAGCAGCCTATCTGCTTCCCCTCACCTTCACTCCAGCCGCACACACACACACACACACCTCCATCTCACACCTAACACTACTCCATCATTACGTAGAGAAGTGGGTAGGGATTTAGGGACGTGTTATCCTTACAGTTTTAAAGTGAATATTGAAGGATACAATACCAGAACCAAGAACCATTGGCTCCCCACTGTAGAGTATCTCAATCAGTTGTAAGGTGATTTGTTACTATTAACACTGAAAATACTAAAATTTGTGAATTAGCTATTTTTTGGAGAACTAGAGTAAATTTAAGATCTTCCCTAAAACATCATCATAGTCACTTGACTTTGATACGTCTTCTTGAGTGCAAGCGAGAGGATGGCGTGACAGCTTGTTCACTGGTAACAGCATAACTCACAGCCCATTTTGAATGTGGCACAATTTAAGTGAATAATTAGGATGGTGTATTATTAGTAATTGTGACATTTAGGAATTTTTCTAGCACTTAACTTTCCCCCAGGTTTTTTTTTTCAGATTTATGAAAGCCTGAGTACCTCCAGGGGAGTGTGTTCCCAGACACAGGAACATCATCCATCAGGAAGGCAACAGCTGGGAAGAGGTGCTCTGGAGAAACTGCAGGCACAGGAGGGCGCTATGCTGAGACACTAGGAAGCCATGACAGCTTGTACGATGCTCCCTGACCTGGAAGGTCTCCCAACTCAGCCTCCTCCATGAGCTCTTCCCCCACCAGTGTGAGAACTCACAGTCCTATGACACCACCACACAGACTACCTAATTTAGTCTGCTCGGCTGCCATACAAAATACCATAGACTGGATGACTTAAACAACAGAAATTTATTTCTCATGGTTCTAGGGGTTTGGGCAGTCCAAGATCAAGGTGCCAGCAGATTGAGTTCCTGGTGAGGACTCTTCCTGGACTGCAGAAGGCCACCTTCTTGCTGTGCCCTCATGTGGCCTTCCCTTGGGGAGTGCAAAGTGGAAACAGAGAAATCTCTCTCAACCCCTTCCTATAAGGCCACCAATCCCACCATGAAGGCTCTACCCTCATGATATAATCTAACCCTAATAACCTCCTAGACACCATCTCCTAATACAATCACATTGGGGGTGTAGGGCTTCAACATGTGAATTCGGGGTACACAGACATTCATTCCATAACCAGTGATGGGAATGATCAGTATAAAGAATGGTCCTTGGGTGGCTGATGCAAAAACTGAATCATTCATTCATTTGTGCATGCATGCATTCATCAAACTATTTTCATTAACACTTACAATATGCTCTGTGTTGGGGTTCCAGTGTTGATTCAAGTAAATCTAGTTCCTGCCTTCATAAAGATTATGGTCTTCAAGATATGACCACCAGAATCTGTGAAGAAGAGAGTGCCAGATGTCAGCATAAGTTTCCATGGAGTTCATTCATTCATTCAACAAACTTTTAGTGAGTTTGACTGAGTGCCAGACATGGAAAAATCAAACATGGTACCTGCCCTCAAAGAGCTCACAGTCCAGGTAGAGGCAGATGGCAAATACAGTAGTGTAAGTGCTACAGAGTTGAGTCATGACTTATGTGTGTGTAGTATTTGTGCATGCAATCATACATCAAAGAGGGAGAGAAAATAATCAGATAAATAACATGGGTTCATCCACCCTTCCTCCCAGTGTACGATGCCCCAGCACTGGCATGAAATTGGAAGGTGAAACTAGTGTGCCTTCAGTGTATTCCACTTCCTGTCACCTCTGTTGGTATGATCATTTCCCACTTCACTGACATTCATTTAAAACACATTTTTATTCACTCCAGAACCCTAAACTCAAGCCAACTAATCTAGTCATCAGCCAAAGAAACAGGATCAGTTTCATCACAAGCTAGGCTAGACTTCGCATGGGCTGTGATGTACTTTGTAGGCTGGTTGCATAAACTGAGACTGTCCTGGGCAAGCCAGGCTTATGGCATCTCTATTAATGGGTGACTTAAGAGATTTGTACTCATTTATTTTACACTCTGAAAAGAGCTTTTAAAAAACACATATATTTTGTTACACAGTTATTAAATATAAGGGTTTCTAGTTTTTATTTTAATTTTATTTTTTTTTAATAAATCAAAAGCTCAGATGCTTATCCAAAAGATACACAGTGAAAAGTTTCCCTCCCACGATTGTCCTCACTTAGTTTTCCCCAGAGGCAATCAATTGCATATATATGTATTTTCGTTTTATACAAATAAAAGCACAGTATCCACACTGTTCTGCACTTACTTTTTTCTCTTAACAATATACCTTACAGATAATCCTATATTGAGATGACAAGCTTCCTCCTAATATATAATGTTTACTATTTCACTGTACGGATGTACATAATTTATTTAACCAGTCTCCACTAATAGACATATAGATTGTTTACCATCTTTTGCTGCAGTGAATGACCTTGGTCATACATCGTTTTGCAAATGTGCCAGCATATCTGTAGGGCAAATTCCTGGAAATGGAACTGCTGAGTCAAAGGGCATATCAGTTAAAATGCTGTTTGGCTTCTCATAACAGAAAAGCCAAAATAACAGTCACTTAAACAAGATAGAGATTTATCTCTCCCTGAAATAAAGATCTGGCAGCGGGCCATCTAGAGTTGACATGAGTTTCCAAGTGTCATAAGGGACCAGGATTCTATCTTTTTGCTCTGCCTTTCTCTCCTCAAAGCTTATACAACTGTGGAGGCCTTCATTAAGTAAAATAATGCAAAATTACAAAACTCTATTTCAGATGAGAAGAAAATCACAAATAACACATTATAAATCTTTAAAAGCTGAAATAACACAAAGAAATCACAACATTTGAGAAAAAGAATATTATAATTACTCAACAGTGCAATATATCTTTACAATAGGTTATTTTCCTATTTTTTTTGGCTATGTGTTCATTGATTATTTTTTCATAGGACAAGATTTTTTAATATCTCCTGGAGAATAAATAAAAATGTAATTGAATTTTTCCTTCAGCATGGCTCATTAAAATTTATTTTTATTGTTGATGGTTGATATGCATTACACATGTGAGACATACTATTTTTAGTAGTACCACAGATTTTGCCTCACAATATAGGAATTCTGATAAACTCTATGATTCATAATGCCCATCAAAAAATACTTGCTAAAAAAAAAATACTTGCTGTGTTTATAAATGTATAAGCTAAGCTATTGAGCAATTCCTGATAGATGAAATCTTCCATTTTAATAGGTAGCAGTGAGTACCAAATTATCCACTTACAATTTTATACATCTGACAAGTGGAAGAATATTACACAGACTAGCTTCTGGCTCTGTGCATTTTAGCCTTTTTTTCTTCTCCACTACCAAATACTTCTGATGCTGGGCATAGGATACATTCACATCGTGGTGTGGCCTATGACCCCGCACCTTGATACCACAAAGCCAGGGGAGTTGGCACAGAAAGAGGTAGGAGTGTTCATAGAAGCCATTCCTAGAACAGGATGACAAGCAAATGACTGCAAACCATAGAAGCATATCCTGCTAAACAACAACTAAATGCATCCCCAGTTCAACTTCCTCTTAACTGGACCCCCAAAATTCCCATGGCCATTCCAATACCACCTAACACAAGAGAAAGTGTGACACAGAGAGAATCAGAGTAGAAATAGTCTCAATGCTTTGCAGTTGAAATATCTTTCTTTCACAAAGATGGTTACAAAAGTAGATGAACGAACACATTGCTAAGGCCCTCCTGGGGCCTTGGAAGATGCCTGTGTCAAGTGGGGGGTGGCTCTGCAACTTAAGCTTCATTACCTGCATGGTATAATGCCCCCAGCCAGCAGGGTTCTGGATTTGATCTAATCAATCATGCACCCATGATTTGGAAGGTGAAAAGGAGCCAGAAGCCCTTCTTCCTTTGCCCGTGGCTGTTGCCAAGGTGCCAGTTTCAGCAGATATGGGTTTTTGCAGTGGCCATTAGGCTGCGTATTTTACAGTCCATCACCCACTGTGGGTCTATGGGCTGTAAAGAGCAGCTATGTGGGTCCAGGAGCAGCTTTCTCTTCTTTGTTGTTTGTTTCAGTGTAATTTCTATTCTCATTTCTAACATGTAGGAAAGAAAAGAATACAATGAACACCCATGTACCATCCACCTAGTTTCAACCATCATTAATATTTTGCCATTTTTTGCATCATCACTGAACCATTTCATAGTAGATTTAAAACATCATGGCATTTCACCCTAAATATTTCCACACATATCTCTAAAGAGTAGGGATATTTCTCCAATTAACAATACCAATATTATGCCTAACAAAAAGAGCAATAATTCCCTGATATCAACTAAAACTCACTGATATTCAAATTTCTACAATTGTCCTTAAAAATATTTTTATAGCTGTTTCTTGGAAACCAGGAACCAATAAATTTTATGAAATTACCTTGTTTATTATGACTTTTTAAGTCTTATCTAGGACAATTCCCCCTTCATGACATTGACTCTTTGAAGACAAAGGCCAGCTGTCCTGTAGAATGTCCCACATTCTAAATATGTCTATTTCCTTTTGCTTTCATTTAATTATCCATAGTATTTCCTGAAAAATGAGGTAGATCTAAAGGCTTGGGTTTTAAGCTGGATTTATTGAGGTATAATTTATATATAGAAAACGTCATCCTTCTTACTTTACAGTTCTATTAATTTTGACAAATGCAAACGGTCACATAATCTAAAAGTTTTATTTGATTCGGATTTAATGCAGTTGATCAAAATACTTTAAAGTGATTCTGTGAACTTCCTATTGAACTTCATGTCACATCGACAGGCACATAATGTCTAGTTGTCCCACTATTAATGATACTAATTTTGAACATCATGTTCCTGTAGCTTTCTGATCTCTGAATGTGTTATTATTCAGTTTTCTATTGCCTTGCGACAAATTATTATGAACTTGGTGGATTAAAGCAGCACCTACTTATTAGCTCACAGTTCTGCAGGTTAGAAGTTAAGACACAGCATTGCTAGGCTCCCTGCTCAGGATATCACAAGGCTGAAGTCAAGGTGTCGGCAGACTACATTCTCATCTGGAGCCTCAGATCCTCTTCCAACCTCATCAAAGTTGTTAGCGGAGTTCAATTCTGACAGATCTTGATTGTCAAGGGAAAATAAAACTGATGCTACTCAATGGTGACCTGAGAGAAATAAGTCTAGAACCCATAGGATTCTTTGGGATGCCTACTATATGTCCATTAGTAAAAGTTAGTGGAAAACTATGGAAACCTAATACAGGCAGAACCATCAGGAGAGCACATCCTTCAGGAAGGAAGCCTTGGGTCATTATACCATATAGAGAGCCCTGAACAGCTGAATGCTGGCTGAGGGCAAAAAGAACAAGGATTAGATGGCAGAACAAGTTGGTATAAAAAAAACAACAAAGGCTGGTTGCAAAAATGTAGTAAATATGCATTCTTCCTTGTTTCGTTAGGTATTTTCTTCCTCTTTCTTTCCCCTACTATTTTATTCAAGGCATGTTAGCAGTGGCTAATCTTATAATTTAGTCTTTAAGGTATCAAATGGGATTGTGACTGAACTAGAAGGAAAAAAAGAACATCAGCCAGAGATGCACACAACGACTAATGAGACTGGGTCTTCCCTCTCTGGGGAGAGATTGGCTACCTTCTCATTCACACCATTTTATGTACTTACGCTTTCTTTTGGATGGAAGCATATTGCTGTCGTTAATGTTGCTGTTGGAAATTTAAATATGGATAAAAGCTTAGGTATGGATGCTGAGAAACCACAGGGCTAGACCATATTCATACTATGCACTGGCACTCAGCACCCTTTCAATCCCCTTGTATACGCTCCCAGTGGGAGACATGATATAGATCACAGGGGATAGAAATTTGGGAGCTACACTTCCCAGACTTCCTACCCAACTGGCATACAAACTCAGTTAGTTTTTGCCAATGAGATGTGCTCACATGAGATGCAAAAGACTGAAGGTGGTAGAAGCCATTCTTAATATGGTTCTGATGGCAGCTGATACACAGGCTTTGGTCACTGAGTTTTTGCAGTAGCTTGCAAATCACTACTTCAGAGCTGCAAGGCAGCTATGAGTCTCTGGATGGAAGCAACAGCTTTCCAGACCTCTTGATCACAGCTCGGGGCAGTGTGACCAAAATTAAAAAATAGTAGCATAATCCTATAATCCTAACTTTTGCTCTTCCAGTCCTGCCAGTGGTTTTTGCCATCATCTAAATTCCTATATTAAATCCTTTTATGCTTGAAATACCTAAGATGGTTTCTGATTCCCTGAACTCTGAAATACTCTTCCACAGAGTTTGTACCAATTTGCATTCCCACCGGCAAAGTTGGAGAGTGCCTGTTTCCTTCATGCCCTAAGCAACACAGTGTATTATTAAATTACTTGTCTTTTGACTAATCTGATAGGTGAAAAAGGTATCTTAGTGCAGTTTTAGTTTGCATTTCACTCATTATCAGTGAGAGTGAACATCTTTTCATATGTTTAGAAGTTATTTGGATTTCTTTTTCTGGGCATTGTGCCACTTGCTTGCTATGTCACACAGCTGCAACTACAAGGCTTGGACCCCAGATGCCTAGTTATGACCCCCACCAAAGTCACCAAAGACCTCAACATCACCAAATCCAATGATCAATCTTTGATTCTTTCACTCGTATCACTAGCAACATTTAACAAAGATGGTCATGCCTCTTCTTGAGGCGCTTGCTGCACTTGGCTTCCAGGGCCCATGTTCTGCTAGTTCTCCTTCTAAGTCACTGTCCACTCATCTCTGCGGCAACTCTGCGGCATTGGGCTGCCTCAAGCCTTGGTCCTCAGACCCCCTCTAGTGACACCCACTCACATGTGATCTTGTCCAGTCTCATGCATTTCAACCATTTCTATACTGGGGGTAAAAAAATTATATCTCTAGCTCCAACCTCTCTACTCAAAATCCCCACTTGGATGCTTAAAATTCATCTCAAACTAACCATGTCAAATCAAACTCAACTCCTTCCTTCCAAAAAAATTAAGCCTTCTCCTCCCACAGTCTACTCTATCTCAGTTAATAGCACAACACCATCTTACCAGTTGCCCAGTCCACAAACCAGACATCTTTGACTCCCCTCTCTACCTCATTACCCCCTCACCCAATCCTCAGCAACCTATCAGCTACCTTAAAAATCCACAACATGATGTCCTCAGCACCTTCATGGTCCCTGGCTTATTGTTCTCTAAATGATCTCCCTGCTTCAACTCTTGCTCCCTACAATCCACTCAAAGCATGTCTGCCAGAATGATTCCATTAAAATGTATTTCAAGTCACTCCAATCAAAACACTCCATTGGGTTCCCCTGTTACTCTAAGTAACCTCCAGCTCTTGCAATAGCTTACAGAGCCCTTCTTGATCTGCCCTCATGGCGAATACTTCTCTGATCTTCTCTACTATCTTCCCTTTCATTCACCCTACTCCAGCCATACAGGCTTCCTTGGACCTCAAATACACCAAACACATTCCAGCCTTAGGGCTTTTGCTCTTGCTGTTCCCTCTGCCTGGAATGGTCTCCTAATATCCAAGCTGCTTGCTGCCTCATCTCCTTGGTGTTCAAATGCCATCTCATCAAGCAGGCCTTTCTTATTTAAATGGTGACTTCGACCTCTCCAGAACGCCCTATCCGCTCTTCCTATTTCTTGTCACAGCACCTGACATGATTTGAGCTGCTGCCCACCACCACACCCCCAACTAGGACTATCAGCTCCAATAGGACAAAGATTTGAGGCGGTTTTATTCGTTGCTAAATCCCTAGCACCTAGAACAGTGCTTGGCATGTAAAAGGCATTCAGTAAATATCTATATGAATAAACGAATGACTAAAGCTAATATACAGCCTGTGGGACATTCATGTAAACGGAAAAAGAAGATGTAAATTTGGGGAGCCATGGAAGTAGATGAAATTACCTTGGAGGGAGGAGGAAAAGCTATAGTTGGAAAATACTAAGTCACAAACCATGTTAAAAGGTAAGCATCTGCATTGGAGATGAAGAGTTAAGTAAGAACAAAATGAAAGTGCTGAAGGGACAGGTAAGGACTAACAATAATAGCCAACATGTAAAACACATCAGGCACCTTATATGTATTAATCTACAGCAACCCTATGAGTTCAATACTACTATTCTTAAGTTACAGGCAATTAAATGAGGAAGGGGGTTTGAGAACTTTTCCAAGGCCATTTGGCAAAGCTGGGGTGAGAAGCTAAGCTTCATCTGGTGCTTTCACCATTGCACGGTAACTGCTTAGATAAGAGCTGATTGGGACTGTACCTAGGTTACAGAGGACCCCATCTCCTGTCCCCAATTCTGTGCTCACCAAGAAATAGAAAAAGAGCATACCTGGAGTGACGCAAAGTGGACTTCTGAGGAGGCTGAAGCACATTACAAGAAAGAGCTCTTGGTGGAGAACCAGCCGGCAGGGGTTCTAATTCTGGCTTTGCCACTAGCTCTCAGGAGCCTTGGTCTAGTTACTTACCACTCCGACCATCCCCTTGCTCATTGTGCAAAGAGGCGGCCAGCTCATGTCATCTCACGAGTTCCTCTGGCTCAGAAATTCAAGACTCTATAATCAAGGCATCAATTCCATTAACAAGGGCGATTAGCACATGCCATAGATGCCCCTTTCCTGGAACACCAGGTACCAGGTGTTAGGGAAAAATCAACAAATAATTGTTGCCTACTAGACAGACTTCTTCTGATGGAATCAAAAGCCCTAAGAAAGTTATTAGGAACTAGGGACTTGGAAAAGGGGAGTTATGGAGACTGGGCAACTGAAATGTTGTCCCTGTAGGTTCGCGTTGCACCCCTTGAGGTGTGTTTATAACCAGGGTTCTTCTTCCTTCTGGTATTAGAATTATAATGGTGAGCAAAAATGGACATGGGAGAAGCCAGGAGTAAAACTTAATTCCTGGAAATCTGGATGATAGAAGCCATGATCCTAAAAACGATGAGTTTTTAACACGTATACGTAGCTCGCTAAGGCAGGTGAAGCTTGTGTTGATTTGCACACATCCTGCACTCATGTGCACATGCTTGTGCACACATTCACATGTGCACATCTAAGAGTACATGGGTATCTATATATACACACAGGAGTGGCCAGATATATCTTTAGATATTGGAGTCTGGCTCTTTAAAATGGGGGATAATGACACTGAAAATTATTCTAAGCTTTTCAAAACATAAATGACCAAACTGCCTCCTGACTCCTGAATGCATTACCCAGAAAGAACTTAATAACATGTTATTATCGCTTCTCCTCACTGACAGGATTTCGGGGCTGAAAAGACAAACAAGAAGTATGTTCGTGATCACCGATACAGTCACCTCTGCCGAGCTGCAGCCACTGCTAAGCCCAGGTAAGTGCTAGAGGTGGAAGAAACCCCGGGGCTGGTAATGCACCTTGGTGCTTGGTAATGTCGCCAGTTCAGCTGGGCTGTCACCATCTGAGAGGGGGTGACAGGGACCCATGGAGCCAACAGAGAATCCCACGGGGTGAAGGGCAGAGGAGAGAGACTGCATTATGGGAACCCAAATAGAACTTCACAGTTCAACTAACATCATGTAGGTGAAATTCCTTGTAAACTGTAAAGTACTCCACAAATGTGACTGTGAATGGGAAGAGGTGTCAGTAATGGGTTCTGTTTGGGTTATCAAGGCTGTCATGTACAGCTGACAGGCTGTGCAATGCTCAGCTTCTGAGAATGTCTTTGGTGTGTGTGAACGGTGCCCCTGGAGCTGTGCTGTGTGGCAGCCCTGTTGGCTGAAGGGGGGCCAAGTTGGCCAGTGAGAACAGGCGGATGTTCCCCTCCCGGCCAGTGCTTGAGTCCCAGTGATGAACCATCCAGGGAGGCAGTCAGCAATTCTAACAGCAACTTGCCAATGTTTGGGGAAATTTGCTTCAGGGAAATTAAAGGCAGAAGCCGTGTTGTATGCACTTAGAATCCTGAGTTTTACAATATGTTTAGTATATGACAAATGTTTAGAAAATGTTTATTGAAAATAGAATGGATGGATATTGAGTGAATGGATAATGGCAACTATTGAGATTAGCTCCTGGGGAGAATTGGTTGTAGTTATTGCAAAGAGTATGTGTGGCCCAACAGGGGCAACTGCACACTCTGCCCCGTGTCTCAGGCTCTGACAAGCCTCTTGTGAAGGGCCGTGGGCATGTCTGAGTTCAGCAAGGGTTTGTTCAGGATTTATGACATGCCTCACTCAGTGCTAGGGGCTGGCTAGGGGCCGGTGCAGTGGTGACAGCAGTGGGGTCAGCAAACAAAGCATATGTCACAATTGCTGCCATCAAGGAGCTTATAATTTAGATGAGTCAGATATAAATCCATGGAGAAGTGATATAATGCTATCAGGTGGTATGAACCCAAATACCAATGAATAGCCCAGACAGCATTAGGAGGTCAGGGCAAAAGAGCACAGGATTTCTACTCTGCCACTGTGTTTGAGGTCTTGAGAAATTTACTTACCTGTTCTGAGCCTCTCTTTCCCAGCTTGTAAGACTGAGGTAATCATGCCTACCATACAAGGTCCTTAAACAAAAGATTAAAACAGGTAAGTATTTAAAATGTATAGCGCAGAGCCTGGCACATGGTAGAATGTGGTAGAATTTCTAGAGAGTTGGCTCCTATATAAGGACTTTTCGTCCCAGTTGATCCCAACTTAAGCAAAATAAAAGAGGGTAGGGGCAGAGAGCAAGGGCTTATTGGTATATATAACCTCAAAATACAGCAGTATAGGCTTCAGGCATAGTGGGATCCAGGAGCCCAATTGATATCACTAGGGCTCTGTCTATATTTCAGTTTCTCACACAAGCTTTCTCTAGCCTTCAGAATAGCTTCCAGCAGCCAGAGTTCCACTTAGCCTCTGAACGAAGAGCCCCCGCTTCTCAGAAATTGGGAGGAGGAAAGTTCCCAGGGAGCATTCTGATTGGTCCAGCACAGTCATGCAACCATCCCTGCCCAATGGCTGTGGCCAGAGTAAGATGATCTAATTGGTGAGGCCTGAGTTGTGCTCCCACTCCTATGCTTTGGGTAAGGTGGTTCCATGGAGGTAGCTCTACCCAAACCACGTGGAATGAGTCTCTGGGTGGAAAAGAACTGCCTATTTTTGGTGTGTACTCAGAAGAAATTTTAAAGAGCGTCATGTTCCTAGAAAAAAACATAGGAGAGCTCATATTTCTTGACGGAAGCAAAAAATATATTTTTACTGGCCAAATATTCATGCACTATGTGTATGTGTGTAAATTCCCGCAGCAGCTGACCTTAGAAGTGGTACCTGCCTGGCCAGGGTGAGCGAGCAGGGTCTCTGCGACCCCTGGTGAGCAAGACACAGGGCTGCAGTCACTCTCGGAACGCAAGGTGGAAAGCGGGAAAGCCCACTCCGGTGGGGTCACGAGAGGTCGGGGGGCTCGGCAGAAGCCCAGCGTTGGTTTCAGGGGAGACAGTGGCACGAAAAGCGGAGGGAGGCAGTGGCGAGCCCCATCTGGCTGACCTCGGGTCCTCTGTGCCCAGATCCAGTTTCTGTAGGGGCCAGGTTGAGGCCCCACCGGCAGTGTTGTTCCGATGCCTATTCCGGACACGCCCCGGGATAGGGACATCCTGGCGCCCAGGAGGGAGCCCCGGGCGACACCGAGTCTGCTCCGAGGGGCCGCTCCGAGCTGCCGTGACCTGTGGGAGGCGAAAGGGCCAGGCGCGCGCACAGCCCCCGCACCGCCGCCAGCTGCTCCGAGAAGCCCCCGCCCCCTTCCCTAACTTCAGCTCTATGTTCTCGCTTGGAAAAAAAAAAAGAGGGCCGGGTGGTCTGCTTACTTAGCATCCTATGGCCTTGAGTAAACAAGCATCTAATGTCAGAGGGCGAGGGAGGGAAGGAGGAGAGAGCCAAAGACAGAGAGAGAGAAATCAAGCAGGGCATAAAATTTGCCGTCACGATGGCCATTTTCAATCATTTATGATCGCCATTTCAAGCATTTGTGGGTGCATATTTTTCTAAATTCTGTTTAGGTCACAGGAGTTGGGAGAGCAGGCCCAGGGTCGGAGGGCATGGGCTCAGATCTCAGTGCTCCTCTGTAGAAGGCAGTGGATGAAGCCCTGAAGAACACCTGGCATAAACGATTGTCATTGACCTTAGGGTGACATGGCTAGGGATTGCCCTCAACAAAGTCCCCACCAACACATTTTGGAGTTCCTATTTGTGGAAATATCTCCTTGGCTGAAATAGACATGGGCAGAACAGTCTGAGTTCTAAGATGACCTCCGAGATTCCCACCCCACCCCACCACTGCACATTTTGGGTAACCTCCGCCCTTTAAATGTGGTGAGTGTGGCTTTGATGGGCTGTCACTCCATGATTCATTTATATTACTAGGCAAAGGTGGAAGGATTTGCAGCATCGTTGATTTGGAGTGAACCAAAAGGGAGCTTATCCTGGGTGGGCCTGGCTTAATCAGGCGAGCCTTTAAAAGAGGCCTTGCCTCTGTTCTAAGGTTGGAGAGACACTCTCCTGCCAGCCTTGACAAACAACCATGTTATAAACTGCCTGCAGAGAGGGGCAACCTTTGAGAGCTGAGGGTGTCAATTGTACAACCAGAAGGAACTGAATTCTGCCTGAAGGAACTTGGAAGAGGATCCCAAGCTACAGAAAAGAACAGGCAGGCTGACACTGTGACTACAGCCTTGTGAGACCCTGAGCAGAAGCCCCTGCTAAGCTGTGGGACTCCTGACCCACAGAAAGTCAGAGAGAAGTATGTGCCATTTTAAATAACTAAGTTCATGGTAATTCATTACACAGCAATAGAACACTAATACACTGTCTGCTTAAAGCCTTGACTCATTTAAAAACAGGCTGTGCCTGTGTGTGTGTATGAGAGGGAGAGATGATTTAAAACATGGCCTCACTATATTTGGATTATAATTAAAGATATGGACTATCATTCATTCAACAGGTATTGACCAACACCTATTTACTATATGCAAGGCAGTGGAATGTAAACAGGATCAGAAACCAAAACTGGAAACTTGTTACTGCTACTATAAAAGAATTAAAGGGAAAATGTTAAATGTTGAAATATAAAGCCTCCTTACACATTCTTATAAGAGTTTATACTTCCCAAGGATAAGAGTTTGAGAGCGTGAATAACAATGACAATAATAATATAATAACAGCTAATGTTATGAAGTGCTTCGTATATGCTAAACACTTTATATTATGCCTCTTCCGTTCAATCCTTGTAACATTAAGAAGTAGGAAGTTGTCATCTTTATTATTTTTAGGTCACAGAGGAAGATACTAAGGAATAGGAAGGTAAATGATTTGCCCAAAGACACACAGCTGGTATAAGGCAAGGCCAGAATTTTAATCTAACTCTGTCCAGCAAATTCCACACAAACAAACTTCTGAAAACCTACCATCTTGTCTTGCTGAACCTTAAATGGTCCCTTTTGTTTTTAATCCCCTTCACTACCCACCCGCCAGAGGATGCCACTCCCTTCCATTTTACTGAGACAATGGTGGCTATCCATGTCTGTCTTCCCAGATTTCCTCCAGACAAAAATAGAGAAGAAAAATTAAAGCTGAGCAAAAACACACCCTCAGCATAACTGGAAGACAGAGAATGCCTAAACTTCAATATCACTGTAAGTAAAAAAAAAAAATTTCCCCATGAGCAATCTTGCATATCCAAACTCCCCACAAGTCTCTGCGGGCAGCAAGGGTGGGCCTGCAGGCATATCTTCCAGGGGAGAAACAGGGGCAGAAGGATGGGAAGGACACCCTTTGGCAGTTGAGTGGTCCTGCAAGCCAAGAGAGAACTTAAAAACATCAGAAATATCTCATTATAGATTCTTTAGCAAATGGAAGACTTGGTGTATTTGTAGCAGAGTAAGACTGCCTCGCTCTTCAGTGATGAGCCCCCTCCTCATTTCCTGTTCACCCCTCTCCACCCTGCCTCCACCATCAAGCTTCAACCAGGCTTCTCTCTGCTTGTTGCCTGGGAAGAAAAGACTGCAGAAGGTGGTTGGAGGGAATCTCTTACTGGCTTTGGATTTCAAAAAGCTAACTATTTGGATCTTCTTAAGGGAATGGAATAGACTCCAAAGTAAAGGGTTTGGGAGAAAACATGAGTAAAAGCAAGATTCCCTCCTCCCCTCTGCACTCTCCACTGCTCCCCCCAACCCAATCCCAACTAAAAAATGTTTTTTCCCAGCCTGGGAGGAGGGGAAACATCACTGGGTCCCAGAGAAGGAGCCCTATACCCTCTACCTTGCTCCTATTTTAAATCTCAAGGGTCCAAAGAGGTGTGAGGTTGGAGGACACCTGTGACCATTTCCTCTGTAACTATAGAGCTGCCTCTGAACTGGAGGCAAGACCCCAGAAGAGAAATGGTCTCTAGATGGTCTCAGAGCTTCCCTGAGCCCCAGCATGGTTCAGGAACAAAATTTCACAGAGAAGTCATGGCAGTGCTGATGGGATGGACCAGGGAGGATGGAAGGCCATCACACAGGCGATCACAGCATTAGGATGCCGCAAGGGAAACATGTCCAGGAAAGGTGGGCAGTGGCTCAAACTGACCTAGGACCAGCGCAGCCCAGGGATGCCTGTGTGGCTGCACAGCATCAAAGACAAGATGGCCCCTCTGGATGTCTCGGCCTCATGGAAACCCTGAGAACTCAGGAGAGCAGGGGAGAAATGACTACCGTGAAACCTCTCCCTCCTGGCTGACTGGGCCTGAGTCTCAAGTGGGGAGGTCCCATGGCCTTCCTGACCCCAGCCTCCATGTGAGTTAGAACACTGCTCTGGAGCCCAGGCGAGGGAGCCCAGGAGGGGAGGCTGAGGGGCACTTCCTGGGAAAGTGCTCTGTCTGTGCTGCAGAGGGAAGGGAGAGGCGGGGAAGAGAAGGGGTTCTCAGCCTGATGAGCCGGCATCAGACCCGCTTCCATGACAACAGACATGATTACAGCTCTTCATGTGGAGAAACAGCCCAATTGTCAGCACCCCTTTCCTTCTTGAAATCTAGCAGCTAGATTCCTCAGTTCTGGAAGTTGAGGAGGGGTAGTGGGCACGAAGAAACTCAGAGGCTGTTCCCAGAGGGCCCTCCCACTCAAGCTCCCAAGTGGACAAGACTGCCCGCATCCCAGGTAAAGTGGACATACAGTCACCCCAATGCCAGCCCTGCTGGTCCTTAGTGTCCCCAGAATGGAGCAACGGGACAGGTTGCTCCACGTGGGGTGCAGTTCACACTGCATGCCTGCCTCCCCCCACCCAGGGCATATAGTTCTTTATCTTTCCTCTCGGTTTTTTGTGGGACCCAGCAACTCCTAGGTGGACAGGGAAGTATTACATGGATAAATCACTTAACAAAGGCCTAACCAACCCCTGGGACATGTCACCTTCATTGCTGTATCTGACCTCACTTGGTAAGCTACTTAATAAAACTACTACCAGGAGAAGTAAAACATGCCTTGTCCCATAAAAAGAACACAGAAGGACAGGGAGGACGTGACCCCCAGTGCAACCCAACAGTAATGGTCCTGCTCTGGGAGAGGCATGACTGTACAGTCTCTGGTAAGTAGGTGTTTAATGACTCTGCATTGGCTTCTCCCTCAAGGAATAAGAGCACCTAAAAGAAGGGTGATCTAGAGGACCCAGAACTATGCTGGTCAGAATGTTGTCTGTAGACCAGCAGCAAAAACCTCCCCTTGGGGGCTTAATGGAAATACAGAATCTCAGACCCCACCCAGCCCTGCTGAATCAGACCCTATTTTTAAAAGAATGCATATTCAGGAGTAGCAGGCCTTCGACTGCAGAGAGACGAAAGAGCCCAGAGAGGGTTAAGAGTAGGAAGACACAGTGAGGTCATTTAAGAGTACCTTAGATGGCAGGTGTTCATTGCATCTATTAATTTCTTAACCAATTATTGGACAGTCAAGGAAAGAAAACCAGAGACCTAGAGACTACAATGTGTGACATGGTGCCAAAACCATCCTGCCTGACCCCAGAGAGTGGCCCACGTGATTTTCAGCATATAATTCATAAGTGAGCTAGAAGGCCAGTGGACTTACCCACCTGCCATTTCCCCCACCAAATCCTTGACTACTACCCCTTGTCCCTATGAGGCCTTTCATGACAACCCTAACCCCCGCCCCCACCTTCCCTCTTCAGGAGAAATTGTTTTCTACTTTATTCTCAGCATAAAGTAGGCATTCAATAATTGTGTGCCAAATAATGAACGTGTTGTGCTAGCAGGCTTTGATCAATTAGTGATTGTAATTGAAGCTGAATGTAATTAATTATATAATTTGGGACTGTTCAAGTTGAATTTTACTAGAATTACATCCTGAAAACGGGGTTGGAGGAAGGTTTGCCGATAGAAGTTAAGGAGCTATGAGAAAAGATTCCGTGTACAGTAGGTGCACGTTGCGCTGGACCCCCTGCCAACAATAAAGATTCACCTGGCTGTGTAACTAGCTGGTTCCGATACTGAGCCCCATTTGAACAGAGTCCAGGGACTTCACTACAGTCCCAGGTCTTTGCAGTGGTGGGCACTCTCAGCAGTGGACTCTGTCAATCTGGGGACATTCATTTGCCTTGATCTGTTTCTACAGCTGCATGTTTTCCACTTTTCATGCCACATGAATCTCTTTTCTACTCTCACAGGCTCAGAGGTGTTAGAGCCAAAGGATCTTTAGGGTATCTTTAGACCAGTGATTTTTATACCAGTCAGACCTAACAATATATATATAGTTATGTAGGTATATTATAGTTTCTGTGGATTTCACATCATCATATAAATCCACTTCAGTATTAGTATATTATATAGTTATGTATATATATAATTTTTCAAAGTTAGATTAATATAGGTGGGTCGCACTGGCCATTCAAACGCAGGTTCCACATTGCCATTGGTTATGTGCTTTTTTAAACTGGTGAACAATAATCCTAAGGAAAACAAATCATCCATCAATTCTCCTGGTAATTGCATTCCTGTAGAATTCAATGGGTATTAAAACCATGCAAAAATGCTTTGCCTTTACATGTAGAACAGGGTTGGTTTGTAGATTCAGTTCATTAGAAAGATCAGTACTTTCACCACATGAATATCCTGTGAGGCATCTAGAAATCACACAGGTCACAGGAAAATTCCTTGTCTAGTGAAGCTGTGCTGCCCACAGGAATACACCTAGTGTCCTTGACTCCACTGCTTGATGCCAGAGAAATGCTCATTCACAATGATCACTAAAAATGTCCCCATACATCTCCAAAAAGTGCCTGGGGGGACGGACCGGCATCACCCCCTCCAGAAACACTGACAACCCTGTCTCCTCAATTTGCAGGTGAGAAACCAGAAGGTGAGGGAGGAGGGTATTTGCCCTCAGTGACCGACCGGCCAGCCCGCACCCACAGGTCTCTGGACTTCCAGCCCAGGAGCCCTCTAGATCCATGCTGTAGCTTTCCAAGCTGAACACTGTCAGAGGAGATCCGGCTGTTGCTCAGAGTCCTTTGGGTTCTAATGTATGGACTCAGGATGGCTCCCCACATCCCAGAAGATTAAACTCCCTGCAAAAGAAAAATTGGCCAGTGTCAAAAATGCCTCTAAGCTAGGGAATGAGGTCCCAATGCCTTTAAATCCATCTGCCAAAATGAGCCCAAGATGTCTCCTCTCCACCAAAAGAAGGCTAAGCATGTTCTGTCACTGTGGAGTAGTGAACTTGTCTGTCCATGTGCATCAGTGAGAGCCCTGAAACTATCCCAGGTAAAGAAAGGATCTTACCTTGAGAACAAAACAGCAATTGGCCATTATGTGCCAACACTAGTCATTCAGTAGCAGTTGACTGGAATGCTATGGTAAGAAGGATTCTAGAGTCATATCCCAGCTTGACCCAAAAGGACACAGTGATCAGTTGGTAGAATTGACGTTCATAGATCATGGTAAGGGTTGGCAGCACCACGCCAGCTATTTGCCATACCTATTTTAGAACCCCAGGCAAATCCTACCTATTTTCCTAGGTCAAAAGTTTGTTACCTTTATCAATGATGGTCTATTTCATTCCACTGGATTCTTTTGTTTAAAATTTGAGGCAAATGTCCCCTGCCTGATGGTTGACACAGTTCAGTCCTGAGATAAATTGCTACAAGTGGTAGTATTAGAACCTTGCCTCAGAATTTCACTCACTCAACTCAGTACACACGAGTTGAGCATGTTATTTACCAGTCATTGGCAGGCCTGTCATACTGCATATAAGAATCATCCTTTTTCGAGGTCCCTAATTCATAAAATAATATGCATCACACAAAACTCAACATTAATACCCACCATTTTCCATCTGAAATTGATGTGCCCTTAGTTAAGAGATCAAGATGACACAGTGCATAACAATTGATTGTAATTAGTGTCTTGAATGTTTCTTGCTAGGACAGCTATGTTTTGAGGAAAGTGTCTTTAGACAAATGGCTAAATATCGGTTGCCTTTAAAGTTAATAAAAGTATGTAACCTAGAAAAAGACATCTATAAGAATACAAACTAGTCATTCAAAAAAGCTGCCTGCTTAATAAATACTCATTAGAAATACAAAATTAAGTCAAATGCTCTTGCATGAATTGGTTTTAGAATGAAATTTTAAAGGCAAGAAATAATCAGAAATTCAAATGGATCTGAAAATATTGAAGAATATTTAATTTGAGGTGAACTGGTCTTTGGGAGAATCAATCCTTAGGCAAAAGGGTTTTTGGCAACATGACTATGCAAGTTGGCTTTACGTGAATTGAACAAGAGCCAGTTTGGTAGGACAAGATGGCAGGCAAGGAGGACAGTGAGGGGGCAGATCTGAAGCAGGATGGTGGTGGTAGGGAAGTGGAGGGGACTGGTGAATATGACACACAAGGAAGCTGAGTCTGTGGAGGGATTCCACGAAGGTCAAGGAGGGATAAAGGCTGACTCCTGGCTTTTAGACCTGGGTGACTGCTGGTGGCGCCATACACTGAGAGAGTGAATGCATGCCCCTTGGTCAAAATGAAATTTGGGGAAACAGTAGCCCAAAAGAGAAACACAGAGCTGGTCTCATCAAATCTTGCTTCCAGATGGAGCTGCCAACAGGCATCACTTGTCCCCAGGAGTCGTTTAAATCCCTTCTTCTCCTCCCCGAGCACAGGCACCCAGTTCATCACTGCCTCAACCTGAACAGCCTCCCTCCTTACCCAAAGCCAGCTCCTTTTGTCAGAGAGGCCACAGACCCGTCCAGGCAGGCATCAGGTCCAGTCCATGTTGTTTCTCCACTCCTCTCCCCAACAAATGGGCGTTGAAGGAATGCGTGCTACACGCATGAATCAAGGCATGTGTAAGTCACCACACAACCTCCAAATAAAAGGCCTGCTATGGTCTCCGCTGTCCTGCTGTCACAGACCATGCAAGAGACAAATCTGTGTTCCTTGCCCTGCAGGGAATGCGTAGGGCAGGTAGATGACAGCACAGAGGGAGTGGAGAAGTGTCTGGACAACTGGGACAAAGAGGAGGCCGATCAGCAATACCAGAGTGGTCTTAGAGGTGCGCTATCGAAGGCAGGGCTTGAGAGCTGTCACAAGTGTAGAAAGCAGGTGACTTGGATGTAAGGAAAAGCAGAGAGAGGCAGAGTGAGCAAGAACAAGGCCAGGGAGACGGGGTGAGCCTGGTGCCTGTAAAACATCGAGATCAGCCTGTTTAGGAATTCCACAACCCAGACAAGGAAAGAGACCCTTACATGAGCTCTCATCTCATTCAACCAGACAGGTGAAAATAGGGAGACACGGAGAAGAGAAGTTTCTGCACACACAGTTCAGTTCCCAAACTGGTCCCTGGTTCAGCATGGGTTCTGTGAACTGAGAGCCCAGTCCTCAGGCCACTAGGGAACACCTGCCTGCCTTTATCTTATGTCCTCCCAGGGTTCTCTATCAAACTAACATTGTAATTAAAGAAAAAGCTCCACCAGCTCTCTGGGAGTAACCTGTGGACAGCAACAAGCAGAATCAATAAGAATTAAGCCTATGTCAGCCACATAGACAGTTTCTAAAAACCCCATGGGTCATTAGAAAACAGGCATGACTATTATAAAAAACTTATCTATAAAACTGGCATCTTGCCAGGATGGCATAGGCCTTTTGGTTGATTTTGACCAGAAAATGACATATAAAGTAGCCCTTAGTCTCCTTGTCTCAGCAACAGTAGCAAGTACTGTCATTTAACTCCATTTGCTCTTGTTCAGCTCTCTGGAGAGTGTCCAGTCTATAATCATCTCTTTATTTTCTATCCCTGTAGGTCTCTATTATTTTCCTCTAGACTTCCTCTAGGCTTTCCGTGTCCTCCAAACATGGGTCCAGGGCCCTTAAAGGTAATAACTGTAATGTTAAGTCTTTGGCTTAAAAATCAGATACCCAACTTAAACCAATTTACACAAAAGAGAGGGAGGCAGATTTATGGGCTTATGTAATCAAAAAATCAAGGATGAATCTGGCTTTCAGGAATGGCTGGATCTAACAGTTTAAAGGATGAGGCAGGTGAGATTGACACTGGAGCTTAGCAATAGTACAAAGGTAGTTATTCTCCATAGCTCTGAAAGTTTGCAGAAAGGTTCCTGGAGTCCTGAGCTCATACCAGAACCAATCTCTGTAGCCAGAAAGGTAGTCAACTGTCTACCCCCATGGTTGTGGGAGATCCTGCATCAGCTCACTTGCAAGAATGGGTGTTCCTGCAGGAAAAAGTTCTGTTAAAACTGCAAGGGACGCTGAGTAAACTGTCCACTTGAGTGCTGTGTATCTGTTAGATTTTTAGTCAGCTTTCCACTGTCCCTTTCACTGGCACTATCTATTCACATTCACCACAGCCCTCTGAGAAAGGCAGCCTATGGACAGCCACCCCATCTTACAGCAGGGGAAGTGGAGTCCCAGAGACCAAAGGCATCTGTCCAGTAACAGCAGAACTAGGACAATGGCACTGACCCTTGCCCAGAGAACCCAGTGCAGGCCAAAGGTAGGAAGAACATCAGGGCCTATTCTGGACATACCCTGCCATCAGATTATTATGGACACAAACTGTTACAAGTCAGAACTCACTTTTAATAAGCTCACTAAAATATCCTGAATGTTTATGGTTTCCTCTCCTGAACACCCCTCACAGTCCTGTCACTTTTTCCTGTTACTTGGGATAGAGAGGAAGAAGTAAAAAATGGAAGAACTCCTCTACATTCCTACTGACCATGGGGCAAAATGGAATCTCTGTCCACACTAACTCCCCTTACAAGGATTTCCCTGGGTTTGGTGGGGTGGGGTGTGGGGATATCCCAGTATCTAGATGAGCCTAAGGGGCTTGGCGTCTGAGGTCCCACTGGCCAGGTGAGTTCTGAACCATACAGGCCCATCCTTTGCAGAGAGATGACTTATTCATGGGGTGCCCCTGCCCAGCTGCAGTCCTGTAGGAGGCACAGAAACCTACCACTGTAGGAACCCACCAGCTCCAGACTGAGGAGGCTGCAGGAAGGCAGGCAGGGTCCAACCTCTAGCAGGCTCAGTGAAAATGGTCCAGTCTCACGAGGAAATTGGGAAGTCAGGGGTTGAGAGCCCAAGCTCTGGCTGCAGGCCACCTTAGTTCAAAGCCTGGCTCCACCGTTCACTGCCTGTGTGCCTCCAACAAGCAACCTAAGCCTTCTGGGCCTCAGTTTACTCACCTGTACAAAGGGGTAATAGTGGCCCATAAATCTCATAGGTTGTCATGTGAATTAAGTAAAACTGAATCCACGCAGAGGCGAGCATATGGTCAGAGCATACTGGCATACAGTCAATACATATAGCTGTTGTTATTGTTATTGTTATTTTATTATATAGTGATGACGACTTTACTCAGAACAAAGCTGGCCTCAGCATTCTCAAGCCTACCACAGGACTCCGTGGTGTAGCAGACGGAATAGTGCTCCTCTCTCCCCCAAAGAGGTCCACTTCCTACTCCCTGGAACCTGCAAATGTGACCTTACATGGCGGACAAAGGAATTTGCAGGAGTGAGTAAATTCAGGCTTTGACAATGGGGAGATCTTCCTGGACTATCCAGGTGGGCCCAAAATACTCACAAGGTGCTTATAGGAGGCAGGCAGAGGGTCAGAGTCAGAGGAAGAGCTATGACAAAGGAAGTGGAGGTAGGAGGGGTACAGCCCTGAGCCGAGGAGAGTTAGGAATCCCCTAGAAACTGGAAAAGCCTCCTTCCTCCTCTAGAGCTTCCAAAAGAATGAAGCCTGTCCAATGCCTTGATTTTTGGACTTCTGACTTCCAGACTGTAAAATACCAAACTTGTGTTGTTTTAAGCTACTGAGTGATCAGGATCACTGTGACCTCGACCACCACCTTCAATCCATGGATGGAGGGAGCATTTGATAAAAGAACCTCAGAAGAAAGCCTCCCCGTGCTCTAAAAGCACCCCCTTCACATTTATGTCTTCATTAGATATTTATCACGTCTACTCTTGCGAATAGCCCATGGCCACACTCAACAGGGGGCTTGCCCAACACCCGGGCTCCTTCCACCTTTCTGGTGGGCTGTCCCAAGCCTGTTGGATTTTCATGGGTGAAAGAGTCTGACTCCATTTTTCATGTTGACCACTGACAGCTTTCAAGCCCTGCCCCTCCCCTCTCTCTTTTGCCCCAAGTCTAGGCAAGCTGATAAGAAAGCCCAAATGCTCGCTCCCTTGGCACTTGTGGGAGAAGTTCAAACCACTCACCCTCTGGCCCTCATCCTGGTCCCAACCTGCCACCACCATAATAAAAGCCAGAGTCACCCCTCCATATCTCAGTCACATTTCACTCCAGACCAAACGTTAAGCCCTTCTTGGGGAAACCTTTTGCTAGTTATTATCAGTAATAAACTTTATTTCACATCCATCAATTCCTATGTGTCATTCATTCCAACATCCACAAACGCGTCCATGGAAGCTGCTTAGCCTTCAGCAGGGGATGCTAGGTGTCCAAATAAATCATGTTGTGCTTATTGCCTCAAAGTCACAAGATAACTGCTATAGTTTCAGATGTTCAAAACCATACAACAATCAAGAATGAACAGGAAAACATTATACCCTTATCAATTTCTAAAGAAAAATTTCTCAGAAGCTCTCCAGAAGATTCCCCTTCACCTCTCATGTCATGAGTCACCTCTAGCTGCAAGGGAGGCTGGGAAAGCAAGACCTCACTTTTACAGTCTCTCAAGTAGAGGGCAGGTTAAGAGCTAAGGGAGTTGGGAATAGTGTTTTATTAGCCATGGGGGCTAATAAAAATAAACATTTACTGAGCACTTACCACGTACCCACTCTCCAAGTACTTCTGCAACTTCATTGCATATATTACCTAACTTGATCCTCTCAATGACTCTATGAGGTAGGTACTATCATCCCCGCTTTTCAAACTGAGGAATTGAGGCCCAGAGAGATTTGGTTCCTTGCCCAAGATCACACAGAACTCTGAGGGCAACAGGATTTGAATTCAGGCCAATTCTACAGCACAGGCCCTTAATTACTACCTTAAACGGCCTCCCTCAGTGGTGGTGACAGCCACTGTCAACAAATGTTTGTCGATACTCTGATGTGCTTACATTTGGCACAAAAAGGAGCAAGCACCTAGAGGCCAGGCAGGGAGCCCCCTGCCAACCCCCACTGACCATACACAGCCCTGGCAGCTCCAAGACAGAAGGGAATAGCCAGAGCCCCCGACCTCTGTTGCTAACTCACCAACCTGGGGAATCTGGAAGGACTTCATGTTCCAACCAGCATTAGCCTTCGGAAGAAGAAAGTCTGTGCTGCTGACACTCCAGCCCTCCGACCTTCCGTCTCCATTATCACCCACCTAGAGAAAGGGCCACCAACCACTTCCATCATTCATGGCTAGGGGTCATGGTTTGAAAGTCAAGTGAGACTGTGACTTGCCCCCTCTGGGCACTGGAAGGTAGCTGCCAGCTCAGGCTGGTGCAGAGGATGCCAGGCCCACCACTCAGGGGTAACTGACCAGAGGGCTCCTGGCCAGCACCCCTACTGGTGACTTCCATTTCTAGAACAGCAAGTGTACCTGGAAAACCAAACCCCTAGTGCCAGGCCTATCTTGTGGGGGACAGGGCTCAACATCCACACTTCTGATGTTGTATCCATTTGTCATTCTGTTTGGGTATATGCTTAAAGTGTTAATTTGTGGTGTCAGCATTCAAACTACACTACCCCGCCATTTTTACTACCTTATGCTGGCATCTCTGCATTTTTTTAATTTCCTGGAAGCCTTTTAATTTGGAAATAGCCAGGCCTTAATTTCAAAGAGACAGTGCCTATGCCCACATGTGGAGGAGTCCATAAGCTGCACTTCTTCCTTCTCCAGAAGACACCTGGTAGGTGTGCAAGCAGGATACCCCACCCTGGCTGGGGAGCTTTAAAGAATAAAAACAGGAAATCATGATGTCATGTTTCCCCTATATGATGTGATGAGACTGGTCCTTCACCTCTGTGGGATTCTTCCCCAAACCCATAACCCCATTCTAATCACAAGAAAACATCAGACAAACCAAAATTGAGAGACTTTGTACCAAATTCCTGAACTGTCTTCTTCCAGAGTGTCAAGGTCATGAAAAATGAGGGAAACCTAAACAACTCTCACAGAGGAGACCAAGGAGACATGACAACTGAATGTGACATGGTAACACGGGAAGGACATTAGTGGGGAAACGAGTGAAATCTGAATCGAGAAGCTAATAGTACTGTATTAATGTTAATTCCTTAGTGTTATAAAGGTATCGTGGTCATATATGATGTTAATATCAGGAAAAGCTAGGGGAAGGGTATGTGGGGACCCTCCGTGAACTATCTTTGCAACTCTACTGTAACTCTAAAGTTATCTCAAAATGAAAAGTTAAATGCAAAACAAAATATAGTTCAAAATGCCCAGCCCTCATTCAGACCTTAAATTAAACCACAATCTTGGGCAATCGAAGTTTTCCTGTGATTCCTGTGTGTGGGTAGGTTTGAGAACCTGGAGGGCTTATTTAAACAGATTGCTGGGCTTTTGTTTCCGATTCAGCAGAATCACCTCCCCAGTTCGGCTGCTACCGGTCCAGGACCACATCCTCAGGACCACTGCCTGTATCCTTATAACTCAAAGTGTGCTCCATGGACCCACCCAGACCCACTGAGTCGGCATCTGTGTTTGAACAAGAGCCTAGGTTATTCATTTTTACATGAAAGTTTGAGAAGCACTCTTCACAGGAAGGACAGAGGAAATGAGGTGAGAACAGCCCTTTTTGAACAAATGGGCTTTCACGAAAATGTCTGCAGACTTCAGGCTTAGGAGACTGGGCCTCCCACAGTCCCCTTTGGACAGTTATCAGGAGCAGTGGCCCCTAGTCACCTAGCATTTAAAGCCTCTCCTTAAATATCAAGATCCTTCTGATGCAGCCCAACACACCTCACTACTCCAACAGGCCAGGCTGCAGAGAACACGCCACTCTCTGTGGCCGTTTGTCCTATTAGGATCTTGCCCAATCACCAGCTCCCAAATGCAGACCCTAGCTCGTCCTCATGGCTGCATCTCAAGATCACTGAAACCCCAATGTCTCTCTGCTTGGCTCTGTTTAACCCTCCTCACGTTTGCTTATACTGAGGGTAATTCTGAACCTCCTACCAAGTCCTGCCCTAAGTGTTGGTTGGGTGCCCTTTGGAGGCACTTTGGTTCCCTGAAATGTCATTAGATGCTCACATTCTTGGAGGCCTCAGCTGTGACAGGAGGGCCCTGGGCTGCCTATAATGCTGAAAATGGCATCTCTGAACCTGGGAGTGGGCTCAGACTCTGAGGAAATTAACCTGGCAGTCAAATAAGGCCACATGCCTCATGGAGGCTGAGTGGCATGTGTATTTTTAATAAACAGACTTCAATATCCCTGAAAACAAAGTATTCTGAGATTCTAAATAAGTGTGTGTTTATTATGCATTTACTAAAAGCCAGGACATTTGAACTTACTGTGAGCTGAGCACACATCTGAGAGGATCTAGACAGAATGTGCCATAGAGCTGGAATTACCCCTCCACCTAAAAAGAAGAGGGGGGTGGGAAATCACCATGCTGCCTCAATCAAAGAAGCCAACACCTAAGTTGAACAAGTATCCAAGTGTTAAAAAAGGAAACACTCTTCAAAGTTGATGGTGACTTCCTGACACACTGTCTTTGCTGGGAAAAAAAAGTCACAGGATTTTCTGGGATACACCAAACCCAAATCAATTCATGGCAAATTTCACAGAGCAGAGAAGGGATCAGGGCAAAGGTCCACAAGGAAACTCATCTAAGTTATCTGAACTGCTAACAGAGACTGGGGAAAAAATCCCCTCCTATGGCTCTGGGCTCCAGGGATGGCCCCGCCTGGTCAAGCAGTAGACACAGTCAACAAAGACATAGGCCAGCAGCACAGGAGAAGGCACCAGGGTGACTGCTATATAATAAAGAATCTGGCCTTTCTACCTGGATTCCAGGAGATAATCTCTTACTCCTTGAAATTTCTCAGTGATAGACATGCCTTTATTTTTCATGCTGTGCCCCTTAGATCACACCCGAGTTTATACTAGATGACTCAGTATGAGCCCCACCTTCTCCGAGGAGGGGAGGGAAGATGAGCTGGAGATGGAGTTCAATCATGTGGTCAATGATTCAATCAATCATGTCTATGTAATGAAACCCTGATAAAAATTCTGAACACTGAAGCTCAACAAACATAGATATGCCGAGAGAGTGTGTCCCAATTCCACAGAAGACATGGAGGCTCTACATTCCAGATCTTCCTAGACCTCACCTTATGTCTCTTCATTTGACTGGTCTCAATTTGTAGCCTTTATTACAAAACTGATCACAAGTATAGTGCTTTCCTGAGTTCTGTGGGTCATTCTAGCCAATTACTGAATCTGGGGGCTGTAGGAATGCCCACATTTGCAGTCGGTTGGTCAGAAGTACAGTTATCCTGGGGACCCCCAAACCTGCAGCTTGGGTCTGCAGTGAGAACTGTCACATGGGGGACTGTGCCCTGGAGCCTGCGGAGTCTACACTAATGCTGGGTGGTGTCAGACTTGCATAGCAGTTTGTAGTGCCCCAGGTCCATCCTATCTTAGGCCTCAGCGAACATGCTGGACTCCAACTGCATTTCCAGGACTTTCTGTCTCCTTTACCTATCCTCTCCCTTACCTCCACTGAAAATCCAACTTCCTCTGAAATCAGGGTGTTTGAGGACCAATTCAGGCACATATGACAGCTCAGGAAGCAAGTGTGATCCACAGCTACAGCACTGTGGAATACCAAATGAAGCAGGGGCCACCGCTTAGTCGCTGTGCTTGACTTCAGGCAAACTACTAAACCTCTCTGAGCCTCAGTTCACATCTCTGTGAGATGAGGCTAGTGGGCCCTGCTGCTCATAGGGCTGATGGTACAATTCAGTGATGGAACTTATTTACAAAGAGCCTAGCATGGTCTCACACATGTGGAAGGCATTCAGTAATCACCACCCAACTCCCCTACTATTTTCAAACTGCCCTGAACCCCAAACTCTCCCAAACTTTCTACTATCCCTAGATAACTGTTCTGAGAGTGCCAGGCCCACTGACAACATGCTGATGGTTTAGATCCCAGGGCACCAGGAAGCCAACCATTAAACCAAAAGTGAAAAGCAAGTAACCATTACCTTGAACAAAAAGGACATTTATATTTACTTCAGTGGCTGTAAAAGACACCATAAAATATAATATGCAGCAGGCATCCTAGTGATTAATAAGAGATCTTGCAAATTATTCTCTCAGGTCCCTGGGTGCATCCAACTGGTCACTAAGAACAATTAATTCTTTCAGGAAATGAAGGGATTGCAAATCGTTTCTGGTCAGTGGAAAATCTGCTTGTATTATGAATAAAGAGAATAGAAAATGAGACTCAAATTCAGAGTTTCTCTGCCCCTGTGAATGGGGTGAAGTAAGATTAAAGAGACTTAAATACAATTACTGCCTGTAAGCACAGGTGCTCAGTGATGGTAGGACCTGCCAAATTGGGGGTTTTGGGGACGTGGAGACCACACAGATGCAGAAGACAGAGCAGAAATTGGGGATGTCCCAGACATGGGAGCAGGTGGGTGAGCTGGGGGTGAGGCCATGCTGGCAGCAGACAATAAGATGGAAGTACAGAGTCCAGAGAGGGCACATGGGGCTTTCAGAGGGGAACCCCAACCACAGTGACCGAAGTTTAGACTAGAGTCTCCAGGGCTAGGAGTGAATGAAGAACCAAAGAGCTACATCAGGAAGCAATTAGTAGAACAAATCAGGTGCCAGGTCACAGGCAAGGTGAGGACCCAGGAGAACCAAAATCACAGGTTTCAGCTGAGCCTCTCAGTTCCTGGCCTTGGGCTTCTTAGCTTCTCTGACCATGGTCTCAGAATCTTGAAAGGTGAGAAAAAGCAGGAAGTGGACAACAGTGGAAAGCTGGCAGGATTACAGGGACAAGGTGCCAAGCAGACCACGACAGAGCATAGGGTCCAAGCCTACTCTTTCCTACCGCCCAAGGTGGCTTCACTCCCAACCTGCAATAGTGATCTCACCGACCAAGCCCTTGCCTGCAACGGTGCAGGGGTTTTTACTGAGACACAGTACTTAAACACCAAAGGGGTCACCATGACAGCAGTGAACTCAGCTGCAATGGAGCATACCTCAGAGGCCACGCCACCTCACTAAAGTGTAGCACCTCTGGGGAGTGACAGGACAAAGAGAGGGAACCTATTCTCTAGCAAGCTCAGAAACCATGCTTTCCTCTGACAGTCAAACTTCCTACATGTTGAATGTGGGAATGCATGTAGGAATTCAGTGGGATTCTCAGTCCACCCTGAGAAAAAGGAAAGGTTATTGGGCATGGGGGGACATTCAACCCTATGGCAAACCCCTGGAGTGAGAAAGTAGGCTGTCGTACCATCTCCCTGGTAAAGAGAGAAACCTACTGCATGGTACAGCTTGGGGGCCCAGAGACAAGACATTCCGGAGGTGGGGTGTAACAGTGCCATGACCAGTGACTGTGGGGCTCCAGGCCACCATGTGGCAGAAACCAGGTAAGCTGGCGGAGACACAACAAAAGAATGAGGAATGAGAAGTCTGCTTGCCCACAACAGGCCACACACCAGAAAGGGGAAGGGGCAGCGAGTCCTCAGTGTGGAGCAGGCAGCAGCCAGCAGAGCAGGGCCAAAAGCCAGCCAGCCAGCCTTAGCCCCTTCACACGCAGTGCGACTTCATGAAGGTTGATCTGCCATAAGCAGAAGGCTTCTCTGAAGGAGATCTGGGTCCTTCTGAAGAACGAACAGGTACTCTTCCTCTTGTGCCTGCAGGAGGGGCAAGCAGGAAGGAGATAACGAGAGATGAAGAGGCAAGAACACTCAGTACCACTTAGAAAAATGGAAGATTTGCCAACTTACCGGCTCCCTGCCCCAGTGGGTGACTCCTGTTTTTACAATTACACCACTGCCCAATAGGGGACCAGAGGAGCTCAACTATTCCAAAGGAGTTGTCCTTTAAGTGGAGAAAGCAAAAGGAGATGTTTCACAGGGTATCAAAAGGCCCATGGACCCACGGGGAAAAACATTCCAATGTTCCTCTTTTTCTAAAAGTATACTCAACATAAGCCAATCTGCAATCCCACAAACTCAAATACAAAGCCTTCCTGAATGTTCTGAGGGTAAGAGTCATGTGGAAGACAGGTCAGGGAGGCGGAAGCCATTATGGATTCAGCCCAGCTCAATCCCTTCCTGCACCAACAAAAAAGGACATGATGAAAATTGGTGTTTAGGACGATTACCTGGTATTCGAGACTTCATTTCCTGAAGCCTCAGAGGAAGAATAAATCCTGTTCAGCCCTTCCCATGTGCAGTCTATTCTGTGTACTCTAATTCGATATTTGAGAGTGGGCATGATGCGTGTGCTTGACTCTCCCTTCACCAGTTTGCCAGAAGGACCCATTCCCTGCCTCGGAGGGATGGGCCAGGAGTCGACCACAGTCCAGGCCTCCTCTCTCAAGCAAGAACATTCAGCCAGAGCATGGCCCTTCCCATGTATCTGCCACACATGGTTCTGGGTAGAAGGACCCAGAACCGTCACTCTTCTACTACCAGCTCCCTGAGGAAGCACCCTTCCCCCCCCTCATCAACACAGCAACAGCGCTGAGGCATCTAAAAAGATCTCTGAGATCCCAAGAGAACCTGCTGGTGACACCTTCCTGAGTCACAGCCACAACTGCAGGGAAAACAACGCTGGCCCCACTGCCTGGCCAGTCCTGGGGAGAGAGGTCCTGGGACCAATCAGAGATGGGTTGTACACTTGGTTGGGGCTGAGACTCTCAGAAAACATTTCAAACTTTACTGAAGGTACGAATAGCCTGGGAAGCTTGACCAGGAGGGTGAGGTCCTGGAAACAGCCATCTTTAACAAGTACAGGTGGCTTGGTGGACCACCCAAAAACACTGCCCTGAGGCATCAGCAAATTCACTGGAGCCAGTTTCTGCCCCTAGCTTTCGCTGCAAGGAGAGCTGTAGATTGGGGAGCTCAGGCAGGGTCCTGGGGACTGGTGGGACAAAGTGGTGGCAAACAGGACCCCTGGGGCCAGCCAGGGAGCTGGGAGGAGAGGAGAGGCCAGAGCCCATACTCACGCAGCCAGCGCTCTGACGCAGCAACGCGACATGCTGAGGAAGGAGCTGGAGCTGGCACGGGTGCTGAGGGCGGCCTCAATGCCACGCAGCAGGTCGTTGGTCTTGAAGATGAGCAGCATCTGGCGCGGCACGTGGTTGAGGAGCTGGCTGATCTGGGGGAGGTAGTTGGCTGCATTGTTGCGGATCTCTGAGTCCTGAAACAGCAACAGGGAGACACAAATGGACAGTTGGTGTGGGAAGTGGGGCCCAGGGTGGTGGGTGTCCAGGCAGCCTCTGACCTGAGGGGCTACAAGGAAGCTCCAAAAGGGAGTTCTAGCACGGCTGCCCTGGCACCCCTCAGAATCCTCCCCAAAGGGAATCTTAGCACCAGGGGCTTTGTAGCCTGATAAACCTGGATGGGACATCTCACCTAAATTCTGGCCCATCACTGGACGCAGTACAGGAGCACATCAGTGGGGCCAGGCTGCATTTCTGCTGCCTCTGTTATCCCTGTCTCCCTCAGCCAAGGCCACCGATTTCCATCCCCAAAACCAGCACTAGTCAGGGCAGGAAGTCTACCTCCCCACACACCATTTGATGAGGCTGGAGTTGGCCAGCCTCTCTGGCCAGGGGGCCACCCTCCTGTTACTCTCCAAGGCTTCTTCCCCAGCCACACTTTCAGGCCAGGCATGGAAGGAGGTCTGCAAGTGGGAACCGGCTGAGTCATGGCCCCCATCCCTTCAGCCAAGCGCAGGCTGGTGCAGCTCATATGTATCAGCTCCTGACCCAACCCAACTCCAACATCCTGCCCTGTACCCTGCTTGACCCCACGCCCACCAGGCCTACATAGAGCTCCTGCTGCCCACACAGGCCTGTCACATTCCTCTCCATGCTGGAAGCTGTCTCAGCCCACCAAGTACTGAGGTTTTGATACCCAAAGAGCAGGACCCAAGGCTAGCCCTTAACCCAGCCTGGTGTTCAAGTTTGGGGTCTGGCTTCCGACTCTTCCCTGTCCCTGAGTTTTGATTGGCTCTGCGCACACACTGAACATGACAGTAGAGCTCTGACCCCTTCCCAGCCTCCAGAGAAATGACGATGGTGATGACAATGCCAACACACACTGTGAGTGAGCTGTGTGCATGCATTAGCTCAATTAATCTTTACAACAACCCTTTCAGGGAGTGTATCACCCCTATTTGGGGAGAAGAAACTGAGGCACTGAGAAGTTAAGTAAGCTGCCCACAGTCCACAGCTAGTAAGTGGTGAACCAGGATTCAAACTCAAGCAGTCTAGCTCCTGAGCTCACGCCTTCACCACCAGGCTATCCTGCCTCTCAGATCACAGTGGGACTGTGTGACCCTTGGTAAGTCCTTTCATCTTTTCCAACCCATATCCTCACCTAAAAACGGAATGCTACTGCCCCCCATGTTCACCTCCCAGCAGTACCAAGAGGGACACCAGAGAATAGGGATGGGGAGGCGGTCGGTGCCAATCGAAGTCATGATGAGGACCCCACAGCACTGCCAGAGGCTCCACCACCTGCCTGCTTTCTGCAGCAGAAGCAGAACTCTCACCCCCTTCAGAAACACGTGTGAGCTGCTGCTAACTGAGTTGATGTGGAACTTGAAATGTCCCTCAGGTAGCAGCTATCAGACTGCAACATCTCCACGAAGCCAGACACCAAGAGGCTGTCTCCTTCCCCAGTGCCTTCAGCCAAAGCTGTAGGGCTAAGATCAAGGCCCTGCTCAACAGACATCCCTCCTCTCAGCAAGGTCAGGTCTGGACTTGTAGCAGCCCCTCTGCCCAAACAGAGCACATGTGCCCACCCAGGCTACCTTGCAGAGCATCTCTCAGAGGACAGCCTCCAAGGGTAGACACATCCTAATGGTGGGTATCTGCAACAGACCCTGCTGGGTGCCTACTCGGCACCCCCATTCTCCTTGTTAAAAGAACCCACTATTGTTCACTTGACCCCTGGGGCATGCCCTTCAGGGAAGCAGAGCCCATGCTCAGCCCCAAGGAGGGAATCTTGATTGACTGATCTCAGCCAATGACCACTCTGAGCTCAATGCCACTGCCAAGCGATTGGTGCAGGAATGGATATGTGACATGATTCTAGCCAATGAGACACAAGGAGGAGTCAGCTAGGGACTCCTGGGAAAGGTTTTCTTTCTCTTAAGAAATGCTGCATGAGAAGAAATAGCCCATTATTTCCACCACAGACTGAAGATATAAAACTAGGAACTGCCGTGGTCATCCTAGAGTCAAAAGAGGAAAGCCCAGAACCATGATACTGTTGATCTACTCAAAAACCAACCTGGACCCACCCACCTCCAGGCATCTTATTATGGAGAGACCAAATTACTAATTGTTTAAGCCACTTTTAGTGGGGAAAACATGCTCCCTGATACCATGCTGGAGGTTCCCTAATTCTCAATAAGACAAGGACTCAGAAGAACGGAGCCCTTACATCCCAGGCTGGCTGGCCTGGAGTGACCAAGTTTCTTCTCTCTGGGCTTTTGTCCATAGTGAGCAAGCAAATGGAGTTCATGTCTCCAGAACCTACACGAACACCTCTCTACGAGACCTGGTCCTAGGGCTGCAGGGACCTTATAAAAAGATGTACAAGACAGGACCCCTGCCCTCCAGGTACACACCAACTAGCTAGAGTTATTTTAAATATACAAATAACTACTCTGTGAGGAGTATAAGGTACTTGCCCAGGAGTGATACAAGTATGAAGGGATCACTTTTGGCAAAGGTGGTGAGGTGAGGCTTCCTGGGTTTATGCTATGGACAGAATTATGCCCCCCAACCCCAAATCCCTATGTTCAAGTCCTAATACCAGTGTGACCATATTTATAAACAAATTAAATCGAAGTTCAATGAATTTATAAGGGTAGGGCCTTAATCCAATAGGATCGAAGTCCTCTTAAGAAGAGGAAGAGACACAGGAGCGAGCACACACACGGGAAAGGCCATGTGAAGACCTAACGAGAAGGCAGCCCTCTGCATGCAAGGAAGGGAGGCTTCACCAGAAACCAACCCTGACACTACCTTAACCCTGGACTCCAGCCTCCAGAACTGTGAGAAAATAAATTTCTGTTGTTTAAGCCACCCAGTCGGTGGTATTCTATTATGGCAACCCAAGGAGACTAATACAGTATGAATAAGAATGCAAAATAAAATTCTCACTTAATAAATATAGGTATCATTTACTAAGTACCCACTGTGTTCCACGTGGTCTTGTCCAGCCCGGGGGCTTTAAATACCAACTATATGCTGAGGACTCCTGAATTTGTATCTTCAGCCCGGATCCTCTCTTTGAGCTCCAGGCTTAACCACACACAACACTTCTATATGAATGTTCAAGAGAACTACTGACCACCAACTGTGTCCTTCCCAAAGTCTTTCCTATGTCAGGAAGTGGCACCATTCCCAGCCCTATGACTCACCCCCCCAAAATAGGAAGCAACTTTGACCCCTCCATTTCCTCTGTGCCACACCCCAGCCAACAGAAAGGCTTCTCAATCTTCTGTCCAGAACACATCTTACCTTCCATCTGCTTCTGTCCACCTCCACCACCACTGGTGTAGTTTGGACCCCCAAAATCTCTCCACCCGCGGCCCCACCCCAGCCTCCTAATTGTGCCACTGCTCATCTTGCCTTACTCCAGAGAGATACTTAAAACAGCAAGTCTGAGCATGTCCTTCTGCCTAAAAACCTGTCAAAGTCTTTGCTTTGTACTGAGAATTCATCCGAACTTCTTCCCATGGCATATGAGGCCCTGTGTGGTGCTCTCCTGCCCAGCACCCCAAGTTCTCCTTATCGGCCATCCACCTCACTGCACTCCAGACACCAGGGTCTTTCTTCCTTCAGGCCTGAGCGCCTGGGATGCCCTCCACTTGGAGTGCTTTCTCCAAGCTCTCCCTGCGGCTGGTACCTTTCTTGTCCTTCAAGCCTCAGCTTAAATGTCAACTCCTCAGTGAATCTTCTCTGAGCACCCCCATTACTTACCACCACGGCCCCCTGCTTGTTTCCTCCCTGGCACCTACACCTTGCAATTACTCCACTTACCTGTTTGTTCACTTGTTTACTGTCTGTCTCCCTCAACTCCAGTGCAAATTCCACGAAATGCCTGTCTGTCTGTTCATCACCAGATCCTCAGCATGTAGTCTGGGGTCCGGCAAAGATAAATGTTTGTTTAATGAACAAACTTCAGGAACTATGGGGAGGTACTGTACATGCCTTATCAATAAAGCAAAAACTATCATCCCTAATCAACAAAGGAAGGAGATTGTCTCTCTTCTTTCGAGCTGACAAGCTTTAAAGCTACGTAAGCCTGTAGCAGTTGGTGGTCATTTTCACCACCAAGCTTGCTGGGGAATAATGTCAACTTGGAGGAAAGCAGAGCCAAGAGATGATGAGAGGTGGCCTCTTCATGACAGTATTTGAGACCCCGGATCCAGCCATTTCTAAAGCCCCTTTCCATAAGGCAGCTTATGGGCCCCTGAGGCTCAAAGAGGTGACAAGAGCTATCTATCCAAGGTCATGCCACTGGGAAGAGCAGGTGCTGGAACTAGAATCCAGGTCTTTCTGACTATATAAGCAGGCCCCTGTCCTTTGTGATGAGCAGGGACTTCAGCTGAGCCCGAACCCGTCTGCATGCGGATATGGACAAGTGCACATGGTCTGGCAAACTGACAGACTGGGAAGACAGTCGGTGCTGTGAGGGATTGAGAAGCCAGGGAGGGAGCTCACCCTGAGCCAGGAAGAACGAGCCACCTTGTAGGTCCCTGCTGAGGGGGCAGAGGGGAGAATGTGTCCCGGGAGGGCTCATCTCAGCCCAGACTCCATGGTACTCTTGTCTAGAGCCAAGGGAGAACAAGCTGCAAAGGACGACCGGAAAAGCCACTTCCCTAAAACCTCCACTGGACAACAGGACAAGAAGCACTGCCTGAGGAACTGGAGCGTACCCAGCCCCCCCGCTGAGTCAGGTGCCCTAGAGGAGCCACGCAAGGGAGACAGTGCCCAGACACGGGAGGGGGTGCCAGCCTGTTTAGGAGACAGTCCCTGGGCTGTTCCAGAAGTCCTGGGGGAGAGGTTGGCAGAAGAACCTACAAGCAGACTGAAGCAAAAGCCTCAGAGGTCTGGATGATACAGTCTATAGGACCCATCCCACACTGGTGATGAGGCTTTGAGGGATACACTGGAACATGGTTCCCTTCCCCTCCGCCCATCTACGGACACTGTTTCTCCTCTGCGCTCTCTTTCCCACCCAGCATATCTCCAGTTCTGCCCACCACCTACCCCCATAGCCCACCAGTCTAGAATCTCAGACCCTGGGTTGGAAGGGGTCCGAGAGCCATCCCTGTCCTGCCCCTTGCATTTGGGAGAGGGCAGGGCCGGGAGGGGCCCACCTACCTCAGTGGCGGTGACTGGAGTTTGGCCGATGCCCCTGTTGACCGAGTCCCATGACCGGGCTGTCAGCATACAGGCAAACAAGGGGTAGAGATCACCAGCTCCCAGGCGCTGGCTATACTTCTTCACCCTCTCCATGTCAGTCCAAATCAGCGACTGCCAGAGGCGGCAGTAATCCAGGCGGAACTCTTCTGTGAGCACCTATGATGGGGGCAGCCATGGCAGAACCTGAGCCACCTCTCCCCATGAAAGACCCAGTGCCCGACCGATGTGGCCACGGCGAAGGGGGGTGATGGATGAAGACCATGGCTCCTGCACAACCTGTGCTTCTGGCCCAAAGTTCAGCCATCTCTGAAGGTCCAAGTTCAAAGCCACTATTTGGCCAGCCTTGGTCCTGAGCAGCACAGACTACCAATTGCCCACCAAAATCACATTCCCCGCCTCCCTCCTAGTTAGATACGACCCTCTGCCTGAGCTTCAGTGAGACAGAAGCTCCACTTCTAGGCCCAGCTCATGAAAACCTTCCACGCACGCTGCTGCTGGCAGATGGGAGGCCTGGGAGGCAGAGCGTCAGTCAGCCCCCACTTTCAGACTCCTCTACCCACTCAGCACTGGGATATGAGCAAGCAATGAGATGTCTGTGTGCTGGGCCATCATTTGCTTGCAGCCTGTGTGTGACAGCAGCCAGCCTACCTTAAACTAATGTACCCAACATCACTGAGCTTTTCAAAGAAGGCCAAGATTTGGGCTGTGGGATCAGGGCCCTGAGGGGAAGAGCAGCAGACCATCAGGGAAACCTCCCTGGACCATGTGTCTCATGGAATCAAGCCAGACCCTGGGTCCTGGGATTAGCAGTGCACTTCGAGCTTCTAGGCAGCAACTCACGGTTCATCCTAACCAGCTCTGTGTCCCAAGTTCCAGAGGACAGAGTCTAGGGCCATCTAGCCTCTATCAGTTCCCAACCCTCTTTTCCACTACGTATCACCTCCTCGCTGGGGCTGAATCAGCCTCCCTCTGAAGGCCCAGGTCCTCGAAGGGCAGTTCATGTCCTAGGGGCTGGGCTAGCCTGGGCTTCCCTGGGAAGCAAGGTTTCTTTACAGCTGAAAAAGCACTTTCGAATATGGAGGCACATGTTCCCATCTACTCCTCATAATAGCCAGTGACAGAAGTATCATCAACCTCACTTGATTGAAGGAAGCTGAGGTTCAGAGAATTTGTTGACCTGTGCAAAATGATGGCTCTAAGGATAGGGCAGGGCCCTCTCCAGCTCCCTTATCTATCTTGCCCCAATTGTGTGGTGATAGGGGAGTTCAGCAGGCTCTGATCCCTGGCCAGACCAGACCTGGGGCTGGCTGGGTGGGAAAGGCCTCTACTACCTGGTAGAGCCCATGGTCCAACAGGACAATCTCTGCCTTTTCTGTGCTCGGGCGTTTCCGCACCAGCACGTTGCCTGGGTGGGGGTCGCAGTGCACAAAGCCATTGACAAAGATCATCTCGCTGTACATCTTGCCCAGGTGGCGTGAGATCTGAAAGAGAAGGGAGGCAGGTGGGTGGAAGTGGTGCCCCATTAACACCTATCGCAGACTTCCACTCTGGTCCCTCAATCTGGTCACTTTCAAGAGGAAGTCCAGAAGCACTGGGTGGGCCTGAGCAGTCATGGTCGAAGTGACAGCTTGAGATTGTGCAGTTCTTATGTTTAAGATAGAAGCTGAGCGACAATGAAGTTCTTTGTAATTTTAGCCACCCATTAGAATCACCTGGAACTCAGAAATGTTGGGGGTGGTACCCAGACATGAGTAATTTTTTTTTTAAGTCCCCAAGGTGATTTTAATGCATGGCAAGGTAAGAGAAACACTGCCTCTGTGTTTTCTGAAGGCTGTAACTCGCACCTCCCATGCCCACCCCTCCATTCTTCCCTGATTTCTCTCCGCCCTATTCTCTTATCAATCTCTCTTCATTTTTTCCCCCAAAGCTGAAATGGGCTGGAAAGCTGGGGTTGGGTGGGGGGCATTCCACCTGCCCCTTCTCCAATGAGCAAAGCTAGAGGGCTGAGGATTAGGAAGAGGTGACCCCAGCATCCTCTGGGGCTGCCCAACCAACTCCATGCCAAGCCCAGAAGGACCGAGTCACAATCTTCCTGCAGGCGCCTTTCTCTACTCCCCTCCCTGCCAGAACCCAATGCTAATCTGATTTATGATGTCTGCACAGAAGAAATGACACTGGAGAGGCCGTTTAAATCATCCTGTCACTGCTGCTCTCCCTGGTGAGGCAGTCTTCTTATCTCTACTCCCTTTTTATTAAAGCTAAAAGCCTCTTCACAGCTAGGGAACAGCTGCTGAATAGAGCCAGACCGGGGCCCACAAATGGTCTGCCAATGGGTTTCCATGGGACAAAGGGATGCTCAACCTAAAGGCTGATGCCCCAGGTCACACACTGCCCTTGGCATTCCTCTCAGCCTCGGGTGGACCCCATGGTCACTAACAAACATATCCTGGCCAGAGGAGAGGAACTGGGGCCCAGGGGTGGGGAACACAGGATCAGAATCTCAAAAAAAAGATTCAACTCCTTTCCTTAGACTACAAAGTCCTACATGACCAGACCCAGCCTCCCTCCCTGGTCCTATCTTGTACCATGCTTACACTCCAGCCACATATGCTCTCCTTCTCTTCTCCATTAATCCCTGTGCCTTCCTACCTCAGGGCCTTTGCACATGATATTCCCTCTGCCATGAGCATTCTTCCCATCTCACCTTCACTTGGTTCACTCCTCTCTTCCTTCCCAGCCCAGCCCAGCAACCTTCCTGGGGAAGCCTTCCCTGACCTCCCAGCCCAGATGAGGTTCTCCTGCCATAAACTCTCATAAGACACTGCCCTTCCTTTCATGACACCAGCATACTATCTGTGCCATTATTTGATTAATGACCATGTAACCCCACTACCTAAGCTCCCAAGACGGCAGGGACTGGCTTTATTTTGTTAAACAGTTTTATTGAGGTATAATTTATACAGTAGATTGGTTTATTATGCATAGAATTGCCTGTAACAGGCTAAACGTGAATAGAGGACTAAGCCTTCAACATGAGTGAGACCCTTGTCTCTTCATTCTTTTGAGATGCTGAGGTTCCCACCTGTGATACTTACCCTAATACCACTAATCTGCTCTGAATACCAATCAATTATAACTGGGCCCCAAGAAAGTCATCAAGAATAACCCTACTTCAGTAACAAATCTGACACCTTATAACAGCTCTAAAAGTAGGTACAATTCTGATCCCCATTTTGCAGATATGGATCTGAGATTCATTGAGGTTTAACTTACCCAGAGCTATATGGCAACACAAAGAGGTAGGAACCAGGACCCAAACCAGGTGTGACTCCACAGCCTTCTAGTAGCCACTATTCTATACTGGCTCACACCAACTCCTGCACTTCTCAATTGAGCTTTGCAACCTTAAACAGGTTGCTTATGCTCTCAGCTTCAGTGAAATGGAAGTAATAGTGCTGCTCTCCAAGGCTACTGTTGGGGTAAAAAAGCTTATCACAGTACTTGGAACCTAGTGACCTCTCATAAACGCCCCTGTTGTTACTGGTTGCTCCTAACGCTCCTGGGAGGATGGCAGACTGGGTTTCACTGCACCTTTTTAAGAGATGAAGAAACAATGGTGTAAGAGGTTCCCAAAGTCCTCACACTTATCTGATGTCACACTGTGCCCTGCCACCATGCCAGCTCTCCAGCTCCTAACGTCCTTGGGTAAAATGAATGCCCCATAATCAGTGTCTGTTGGCATTCAGAGCAGGACTTTGACCCATGTCAAGTTCTCAGATTCAGGCTGAGATGTGGGAGGGTCCCACGACCACTGCTGTCTGTTTCTTCAGTGAGGGGCCCAGCCAGAGCTGATTCTGGAAAACCCAGCGAGTCCCTACTCTGCACCACTCAGAAGTCGTTTTGTTAGGCTCTATGGAGCCATGCGCTGAAAGGTTGCATTTGCCAAACCAATTGCATTTATTAAGTAACAATTCATTTTTATTTGTCAAGGACGCATATAAGGTCCAATCAGGGCTCCTGATCAGCCCAAGATAAGCAGTGCAGCCAGACTGAGCTGACAGAATTCCAGTCAAAAGCAGAGCAATGACATTTCATTTAGTCTGGGCAGACCTGTCATGGGGAGATGTATGATTTCCCTTAAGCTTTCTGAAATATTGCTAATCGCTCTGGGCCCCCTTTTACTACATTGAAAGATGGACCTTAGGGGTCTGGGGACTCAGGATGGGGGAGCCCTTGCCCATGAGGAGTGAGCTTCTGGTAGCCAGGTCATATATACACCAGAACAGCACCCCCCATTTCAATGTCCATCCAGCTGGCCCTACTTGGGTGTCTTTCCATTTGGGGGCTGCTCTTAATGTTCACTTTAACCAGGTTTCACCAGGATAGACAGGTATGGAAGGCAGAGGCAAGAGAGGGAGCTAGGCTATGCTGCCAGCTTCACTCTAGACCATCAAGGTACTGCCACTTAGGGTATGGGTGACCTGGCGAACAAGTCCTCTCCCTTCTCAATCTGGGTGTAAGTTCCCTTAGCTGCAAGGTGGGACTAACCCCATCTGCTCTAGTTCCTCACACAGCAACCTCAAGATTCAAGGTCAAAATACAATCACATATGGGAAAGCGCTTTATAGACTATAATGTGCTTATACACTATGTAAGACACACAGACGTGTTTTTTGTTTTTCATAATGTAGAGCTTTAAAATATAAACATGGGAAAAATTTTACCCAGTATCACCATCAAAGTGTAATTTTCAAAAGTTAATAACACAACTCTCATACAAATTTAGAATGAACATGTCAAACACTTTAACTCATCAATGAGGAGCAAGTAAGAAGGTAGAGTTGATTCAAAGAGAATTTTGAGGGACTAGGTATTTATGAGCGTTTAATCAGGAATAAGAGACTAAGATTCCTAGATTAGATACAAAACTGGTTATTGTTATACAAAACAATAAGGAAATCATAACCTTTGCAGTTATGTTTTCCACGGGGCAAAATTACTTGTATCTCTACCAGATAAGATCTACAGGTTGACATATAACTTCAGTCTGAGCCCTTAATTAATTGTCAATAGCAAAGGCAAACAAAAGTACCTTCCCTCAGATATTAAGAAATCCTTGAGTGGGCCTCTTGAGCAATGCCCAAGAATGACTTTGAAAGGACACGCTGAACACTCTTGGCCTTATTTCTAGATTTGGGGTAATTTTCTAACATTTGTCAGAGTTGCACTTAAATCCCTGAGAATGAGTTTGCCCAGAGAAAGGCAGCCATCCCCTCCTACTCAGGGGCACTAAGGCCCCAGGAGAACCTATGGCACAGAACCCTGTCTCCCAGCCCTTCCATGATACTTGAGCTCTGTCTCATGACTGAGAACAAACAATTTTAAGTAAAGCTGCACAGCACATGGGGATGCGGTACCTCTCCCAGATACTGACTCCATTTCCTTCAGTAATATGTCCAGAGTGGAACTGCTGGATCATATGGTAGCTCTATTTTTAATTTTTTGAAGAACCTCCATACCGTTTTCTATAGCAGCTACATCAATGTACATTCCCACCAACAGTGCACAAGGGTTCCCTTTTCTCCACACCCTGGCCAAGAGTTATCTCGTCTTCCTGATGACAGCCATTCTAACAGGAATGAGGTGCTCTCTCACTGTGGTTTTGGTTTGATTAGTAATATCGAGCACCTTTTCATGTACCTGTTGGCCATCTGTATGTCTTCTTTGGAAAAATGTCTGCTCAGTTCCTCTAAGGCTGCCCCTTGCCCTGTTGATGGTGGCATCTGTATAAAGATAAGGGAGCACCACCTTTTTGTAATGGTAACAGGCACCTTTCCAGGCACTTTCCATGAACTTGCAGCCACCCTCTGCAGCAGACAGGTGAAAGAGGCAAGATACCAAAAAGGGGAAGAAGCTCGGTCACCTGGACAGCAGTTAGTGAAACCAGGCTCTGAACCTAGGTGGCTGGCGTCCAAAGAACAACCTCCTCATTGCCAGACCATCCTGCCTGCCCACTCACAGGGAAGCTCCTGCCTGGTGGAGAGGCCACAGGAAAACCTTCGGAAGGTCCCCAGGGCATCCAAGAAGGCATTCCATTGGGAGAAGAGTCTCAGTGGGAAATACAGGACTGTCTGTCTAACCAAAAACTCACTGGTAACTCAAGCCATGGTATACCTCTTTTCTGAAAAGAAGTCAGTAACAAGTCTTTTAACTGATCCATGTAAAAAGAATGTGCTACTCACATTAAGCAATTTCAGTAACTACACAATGCCTTTATTCTCTAATAGTAGGGAGGGGGAAAAAAATAGGAATCTACAAAAACGCTGAGAAAAGAATTAATTTAGTAAATAATATTTATATCAAGCAGTTATTTTTGGATTTTTCTCAAAACTGGAATTGGCTGAAAGTACTTTAATTATTCTATAATTGCATGGATTAATTTATTCCCACACCCAAGGGAAAATCTATTTATGTTCTTAGGGGTTGTCATGAAGGGAAGGCCACGATTTCTGAAAGAAACAGCAGGTTGATGTTGCAGGATATCAATAATCACGTGAGAAGCCCAATAGAAAATAAAAAGAGGTTAATATACAACATCTTCACCCTTCCTCCAGTTTCCACCCAGGCTTGTTGAGGCACAACAGCCTGAAGGCCCAGACCAGGCCACTGCCTGGAGCATTTTAGTCTCTGCCCCCACGCCACCCCAGGAAACTCCCTGGGGTATATAAACCTCTGATAACGAGACCAAGTCTACTCACGGAGTGGGTCAAGCCTGGACTAGGAAACACAGCATGAAATCCCTGAACGTGAAGGCACTGAGAATCTCCGCAAGAACACATGGTATCAGGTGAGGTAGTGAGGAAGAGAGGCCAGGTTAATTATAGGAACCAGGGAGTTTCTAGGTGCTTGGGGAAAGCTTCTCTAGGTCGGGTTGAACTGGGGCATCACCTGGGGGCCAAGGCATGGGGCACCACAAGGCCAACCATGCTGCCTCAAGGCTCCTGGCCGGGCAGAGAAAGGTTGCAGCTGCCAGAGGGACTGGGCCCCATGGGTCGTGACTCCTGGAGGACACAGTGAAGGGAGGAAGAGCTTGTGCCAAGTGACATCCCTTGCCTCGGGCAACAACTCACTCCAAAGAAATATTTCCATATCCTTCCTCCTTACCTGGGTTAATATACAATGGGGGAAAGGGTTTCTCCCCTACATGATTCCCCCTCCTGGCAAACATTTTACAGCTAGCACCATAGAGTGGGCTGAGAGTTGGAAATCCAGTAATAACAATGTGTGTTGAGCTCATATTGAGAGCACTGTGCCAAACACTTTACATTTCAATCATCAAACACTCCCACGGGTTACTCTCTGTACCCCATTTTAAAACAGGAAGCTGGGGCTTCCAAACAATGGCTGGTGTCACCAAAGCAGTAGAGCTTGTAAATCACAGAGCCAGTGTAAGAATCCAGGAAGGCTGGCTCCACTCCTGACACCTCTGCTGTTGGGGAAATAAATCCCCAGGAACCCGTTTTGTACATCCAGAGCCTCTCAAGATTTGGTCTGAGAAGTTAGGGAGGGGTGGATGATGGAAGAAGAGATTTTCTTCTAGTAATTTCTGTACCCAGGGTCTTCATGCCTCTTTGGCTTCTCTTCCCTGGTGTTCTGAGCACCTTCTACCACAGAGCCAGAGAGGCCCAGTAAATGGGAGGTGATGCTGAGCAGACACCAAACGTCCTATTCACCCTGAGGTGGTGTCAGGGGACACGGGGAAACCCAAGCCTAGCTGCAGCAAGGCTTTTAGCGATGGGAAGGAGAGTCATCATATGCTCGATCGATGGTCCCTTTCCCCAAAGACTTCATACTCATGGACAGCCAAGGTAGTGCACAGGAAAGAAAAGAAGAGTCTTGGAAACCTAGGGAGGAAGACAAGCCTCTGTGAATAATAACCTCATGAATTAGAAATGACATTTTTTTTAAAACACAACTAACTTCACAGCCTGCAAAGCCTACACAAAGACCCTATCAAGTATGTATTGTTATCACTATGACTGTACGGATGAGGAAATTCAGACTCAGAGTCTAAGTAACTTACCCAAGGGCACAGGACCAATAAATGGTAGAGCCAAACACAAGCCCAGGTGCCCCAACTTTGAGCCCTCTGCCCCTCCCACCGTAGCACCCAGCCTAGTGGAGCCTTGTCCAGCCCACCTGCTGTCCACACCTCTATAACAGCACATATAGGCAGAGCCTGCACATCAGCCCCTGCAAAGGGGCTGATAAATGTTTGCTGAAAGATACATTTGAGACCCTTTCACTGCTCCTAGAGTGACACAGAATGGATTTTAAAACCACTGAAAAGAAGAAACATGGCAAGGGCTTCTGGCTCAACGTGGCAACCTGAACCCCTGCACTGACCCCATGCCCTCACCAACCCCACTAAGATGAATCTAACGGAAAAGGTGAAGACAAAGACCCACCCCGACAGAGAGCACAGATGGGCCTACAACGGCAGACAAAAAGAGACTTTTGCCAGGGGGAGCAGACAGCTACTAAGAAATGACTTAGCAGGCCAGACAACAGGGAGCTGGCAACGGGGGGACCCTGATGTTGGTGATCTCTGAGCCCAGAGTGGCTCGGGAATGGAGAGCCCCTGGCTCCTCAGAAAACAGGAGCTGGAGGTCCTGAAAAAGGAGTAGTGGAAAGGCTTTCAAAGTAAGAGCTAAACCAAGATCCCTTCCCAACTCTAATAAAAGACAAGAGTTACTCTCTGGAGAGGTAAAAAGAGAGGCTCTGGAAGCCATTCCACATACCAGAGGGCCACCCCAAGGACTGAATAAAAGTACATAATGACCACTGGGAGCTCCAGGCCCTCTCCCCACAGCTGTTCCCAAGCCTCCAGACAGACAAGCTGGCATCTCTTGCAAGCCCCCATCCCTGTGTCCACCCCCATTTTTCAAAGATAGCTGATGTCTGCCCACCAGGCCTCCAGTTCCTGTCCCCATCTCCCACAAAGTCCCAACTTTGTTACCTTTCTCTCAGCTAATTTCACACAAATTCAATTGGGCCTCAGCCAAGGAGGGGTCTTAACCACACACTCACTAAAATCCAATTAACCTTCGATAAAGGTCCTGCAATCAATAGTCATCCTGTGTCTTGAGGAGGCTCCATCCAGCCTGGGAAAGCATGCTTCTGCACGACCTTTACTTTTAATGAAATCAATGACAGTCATTGTTGCCAGCTCTTAAAGTGACTGGCAAATATGATCACTGGGTCAGGCCCTGAGAAATTCACTGCTGCTGGGCTACAGACACAAACAAATGAGGGCTCCTGCAGGCTGCTGACTCCTCAAGGCCTCATGCTCCCTGGCAGGTGAGCCCACCTGGGCAGGGCTTGAGGTCCAAAACGGTAGAGGTGTCTGCGCCCTCCAGCCTTGTGGCAGGTGGTTCCTGAATTTCAGTCAGTGTCTGAACCACTTTGTTAAAATGCAGATTATTACAACCCCTCCCATTCCAGATTCTGATCAGTAAATTTGGGGTGGGGCCCAGGAACGTGCATTGTTAAATAAGCTTTCCTGGTGATTCTGAGTCTTAGCTCCCAGCAAGCCAAAAATCACTGTTCTGTAAAATATCCAAGCAGGACATACCCTTAGAACCCAGGTAACCCAACACCTTCAGTAAGAAAATTGAGGCCCAGAGAAGGGGAGTGATTTGTCATGGTCACACAGTCAGCCACTAGCAGGGCTAGAGCTTGATCCCAGGTCTCTTGCCCCTTAACCTGGCAGGTGCCTACCGAAGTCGGTCAAGAACTGGCTACTTAGACTGGTCTTCAGGTCCTCACAGGCTAGGCCTGGGCCAGGATGCTATGGGGTGAGGGGAACTCTCCAAGTGGAGTGGGAACAACTCAGTAAGTGGTGGGAAGAGTCAGGGCTGTCCCCACCCACCTCAAGAGCAATTCCTTCTGCAGCCACATCCCCACGGAGCCTCACCTTCCAGCTGAGTCACCAGCTTGAAGAAGCCAAGATGCCAGGAGCCACCCTACCCTGGGGATTTGGGATGAGATCTCTGCCCCTTGTCCCTCCCTCCCCAAGGAATACTCACAGCCAGGCTGTCCTGAAGAGATAGAAGCACTCTAGGAATGAGCTTGCTGGGTCTCACAGTCTTGGGAAACTTTAAAAGTCTGTTAGAAACTTGAAGTAATGTGGAGTCTCTCATATGCCAAGCACACACACACATCTTCCAGGAGGCCACGGCTTTGGTGTTGGTTGGTAACAGACATAACAGATGCTTTCTGCAAAGTAGGGTCTGTCCCTGGTCTACTCCCAGCATCACTGATGGCCCACACCCCATGGCCCAGCCCAATGTTTCTGTGGAAGTATTTAGTAACATCATCTCAGAATGCCAAAGAGCTTCCCAAGTCATGCAAACCCCAGGAGCCAAGGGCAAGGAATTAAGGAATTAAGTAATTAAGACAGTGTGGTATTATTACAAGGATAAACCAAGAGACCAATGGAAGAGAACAGACCTTCCAGAAAAGCCCCACAGCTGACTGACGACAAAGATGCCAGACCCAAAAGACTATATACTGTATGATTCCATTTATATGAAGTTCAGTAATGATCAAAAGTGATACATGGGGTGGAAGTCAGACAGCAGTAGCTCTGATGGGGATGAGGGTAATGAAGGAGACTGCCAGAGGACTAGAAATTATTTGATCTTTACCTGGCTGGTGACTACACAGTATATCCATACGAAAACTTATAAAGTATACCATTAAGACCTGGACCTTACATAGTTACCTTCCCTCTCTGGTCTCTGATTCCTTATTTGCAAAATGGAGACAATAAGACCTCCCTTATAGGTTGAAAATGCAGAAAGGGCTTGGCACAGGGAGTCAGGCAGTTGATAAACATTTATGATGAAAGGAGGGAAAGGAGGAAAGGACAGGGTCCAGCAATTGTAATAATAATGAAAACAACAATAGTGATTAATTAGCTACCAATCTGGAGCAGTAACCACATGCCAGGTGCTGGGCTAAGCATTAACTTACCTAATCCTCACATCTCCATCAAAATAGAACAATGATGGTATGAAATGGATAAAACCACCCTAATGTAAGCTAGAGAGGGAAGGAGCACACTCAGATAGTGCCCTGGGTGCTGACAAAGCCTCTCAGTCAGTACTCCAGCTTCTCCAAGGAGCCACTGGTGAGGCTGTCAACCAGGTGGCCCCGGCACCCTTCCCTGCAGCCTGAGGCACATCCCTGTGAGGGAGATGCAGCAGGTGGAGGAGCAAGGGCTTTCAAGTCATGCAGACCTAAGTTCAAATGTCAGCTCTGCCCCCACTAGCTGTGTGATGTTGGGAAAGTTGTTTAACCTCGCTAAGCTTTAGCTTTCTCATCTATAAATAGGGTTAATGACATATCCTTGGCAGGACAGCTGTAAGGAGTAGAGCATATGGGATTGTGCATATCACATGCCTGGCACAAATCAGTTGCCTATAATAATTATTATTGTTGTTATTACTTTTCCCAAACCACTCCTATCAGCCTGCCCCATTCTGCAAGTCCACAGAAAACACTGCCTGAGCCCTGCCTCACAGAGGCCAAGCCACAGCATGAGGCCTGAGGGGTCATTCTGCACAGAAGGCTGTTACAGAAGGGTGGAGGCAGGAACAGATGAGCCCAGGCCCTCAGAGGACATCACCCTGCCCCACTCCCACCAGCCACTCCAGACCAGCTGCCCCTCCTCCCAGGCACCTCACTCAGCCATGAGCAAGTGACTACACAAGAGCACATCTTTGTTTGCTTGTCTTTGAAAATCAAAGCTGCCTCAGATTAAATGCCATTACAGCCCTGGGCTCACTGGATCCAAAGCGATTAATGGATTTGGGGGTGCTGCTGGAATGAAAATCCCACTGCAGCTGGTGGTAAAGGAATGTCAGTAACCTGGTGGGGGTTGAGGTGAGTGTGAGGCCTCTGGGCTTACCTGATCAGCAAGCAAAGACCCTACTTCAAGGAAATGCCTGATATCACCTCCTCTCTCCTCCCCTCCCCCCACACCCACTGAAGCCAAAGACTTTGTACTTAAGTGTCCTGGTGGGCAAAAGATCCCTGGCTATTTGCAGGGACCCTGCCACCAACAGTGGAAAAGACAGGCAAGCAGGTCTTTCTCCCTCCTCTGCAGGAAGTTCTGCCCTGAGACCCTCCACAGGCCCATCCTGGACACCAACAGTGAGGGAAGCAAAGTCAGGACCTCAGGAAAGACATTTGCTCTCTTTGAGCTTCCCCCGCCATCTGTGAAGTGGAGGATTGAATTAGATGGAGGATTGAATTAGAACAGTAGTTTTCTTACCCTGCCCCCAGCCACCTCCATGCAGAATGCATCTAGGAAAGCCCCACAGGCAGCTCAGGTGAGCGAAGCAGGGTGGGCCCTGTGCCTCCAGCCACCCCACCCAACCACACACCACACACGGCCTGAGGCCCCCGGAGGGTTCTGGGAGCACCATTCCGTAAGTCAGGGAACAACAGCTACCCCAGGAGGCCAAGGCCAGCCAGGCAGGCACCTTTCTCAGTCATGCTCCTGGCAGCAGCTCCGTCCACTCAGATGCATCCCCTCCTTTCATGAACTGAGTACTGGGGTCAGAGGGACTTGGGTTTCCATCCCAGCGCTGTTAGCTGTGTGACTTTGGGCGAGTTACCTTCTCTCCCTGAATCTTTGATTCCTCATCTGCAACATGGAGCGATGAGACCTCCCTCCTAAGTTTATTATGGTAAAAAAGGCCTAGCCCGGGAAGTTCCATAAACATTAATGGTAAAAGGAAATGATGGAGGAAGGAGGCAAGGGCAGAGCCCACAGATAAAAATGAAAACAACAACAATCTTGCTGCCATTTTGCCAGGCACTGTGCTAAGCACTATTTGTGCACTAACTCATGTGGTCCTACAATCCTCTTAGAAGTGGGGGCTGTCATCATCCCCATTGACAGAGCCACACAGGCACCTAGAAACCTGGGCTCACAACCTGCACACCCTCCTGCCATTCCAACCGGCTCATCTGCTGAGCCAAGGTGTGACTTTCTCCTCTGGGCCATGACACCACTGAGACCACAGGCTCATCTTTGTGTGTTGCCTGGGAGAGAGGAGGAAAGAGCATTTACCTCTATTGGGTTTGATCCCTTCCATTCCTTCCTCCCACCCGGCTGGAGTGACAGATCATGTCACTGCAGTCCTCAACACCCTTCAGTGACTCCCCAGTACCCTAGGGTCATGCCCAAGGCCTTCACCATCTGCCCCACCCTATTTTCCATAGTCCCCTGGAAACCCTGCCTAAGCCCTGGTAAACCTCACCATTCTCTTCCCCTTGCTTGCAATGCCATCCCTGCCTCCAATTCCTCCACCACAACTCACACACACATATCAGGCAAATTTCTACTCATCCTGCTAGGGAAGCCGACCTGTGGCAGAGATGAGCATGCCTACCCACAGCTCCCTGGGTCTCTCTCACCCTTCCTGCTGCCTAAGAGATAGCTCTAAGGCTTTTGTTGTGTGTCTAACTGCAATGCTAAGCTGTGAACCCCTTAAAGAAGGGAACTATGTCTGGTTCCCCTCTGAACCCCATTACCTAGCACATAGTAGGGACTATAAGTACAATGAAATTGTTGAAAAAGTACAACTCCATCCCTACCTGTGGGACCCCATGGCAACCCAGGAGAAGATGATGGGGTATAGTCCCCAGACCACTGGCCTGCTTTCCCTGAGACCAATGGGGTGGGACATGGGAGACAGAAGCCCCCCTTTTACCCTAGCTTTATGATGTGGGAACAGTGGGCTACTGCTGTCCCCTTTTCGCCTGCTACTTTGAGATCTGGGGAGGAGCAGGGAGAAGGGAGAGCAGGAAGGAGGAAGAGGTGTGCCCAGACCCCACAAGGACAGAAGGATTAAGTCCCAGGGATTTTACACTGTAGTTCTCTGTGGCTGCTCAGCTCTGTGGGCCTCAAATTGTGCAAGAAGACAGATGGTAATCACTTGTCCAGGCAGGAGCTGCAAAGAGGGGTCAGCATGTGGCTGCTGCGTGCTGCCAGCCTCAGCTTAGGAGATGGGGCAGAGATTGTACTAGATGACCTGGAGGATGCCTCATGCTCAGTGTTCACAATTCTTCAGACAACAGGCCCCTTTCAAGGCGGTGAGACCTCACCTGGACATACCTGCCCTCCTGGGCAGCCCCAGCAAAGCCTGTGTCCCCTGCACTGCAACTGTGAGCTCTCAAACCTCACCTGGTTGACGTCAATCTTGTTCCTCTCCATGTAGTCTCTGTCATTGACCTGCCCACCATCCACAAATTCCATCAAAAGGACCCGCTTGGTGGACAGCTCCCAGTAGATCTGGGGGACCTGGAACAGAAAAGGGCAGGTCAGAAGGGCCTGGGCAGCTTGGAGCTGGGGGCGAGGACAACAGAGCAAGCCAGACAACACAGCTGCTCCCCCCAGGAGCAGGAGAGACGGCCTCAGAGGGACCTCAGTGGGGAAAGCAGAAGGCAGGCCAGGAGAGGAGGGCAGGCTCTGCCTCTGTCAGCTAGGACCCAGCCATCTCCCTAGAGACTCTCCCATGTGGAGTCAGAGAATGGCTTCTGCCCTCCTCAGTGCCTTCCAGGCACAATTAAGAACCGAAACTGAAACTGATACTTAGGGGAAAAATGTATGCCACCCCTCATATCTGAGCCAACATTGGCATTAAAAGCTATTTCCCTCTTTCCCCAGGCCCTCCTCACGTGAATCTCAACACTTTGCCTCAGTTTCTATCTGTGCAATGGGTGTATTATATGGAAGTATGTATGAATGAATGAATGTATGTTTACTGGATGGTAATTTTTCAGTCAGGAAGTCATGAGTTTGCTCACACCCATTTCCTCCAAGCTCCCTGTGGCTGACAGTGATGCATTCTAACTCCTTATTCCCAACCCTCCTCTTCCCCAGAGACAGGAAAACCTAAATACTTTCCTTACCTGCCTCGCACAGCCATGGTCATGTGACACAGTTCTGACTCATAGACATAAGTGAAAGTGTGCTAGGGGGTCTAGAAAAATGTTTATTTTCCTGATAAAAAGGGATTTTTGTAGATAATGCAACTCTTCTCACCTTTCTCTTCCTACCTTGCAAGTGAATATGATACCTGGAGCTGCAGCAGCTATCTTGCAACCATAAAGTCCAGGGACACCAGCCCTGATACTGTCAAAGCACTGAGACAGCATCAGCAGGCAACTGCTGCAAGCCTTCTCATCACATGAGGAAAATAAGTACTTTTTGTTTAAGACATTTTAAATTGGACTTTCTGTTACCTGCAGGCAAATGCATTCCTAACTTATTTGCTCTCCCACCCCCGGTGACTCTGAGAATATCCAACAGCTAAAAAGGGAACAGATTTCTCCACCAACAGGCAAGACTGAACAGCACCAGGGCAGCTAGGCTGCCGCGAGAGTGAGCAACACCATCGGTACCACCACAGCCCAGCGGGGAGAATTACCCGGACAGCAGCAGGCCAGGTTTCCCTGACAGACTGATGGACTCATTTCCACTTTCAAATGAAAAACAAGGGCAGCTAGTTCAAGTGTTTAGGGGAATAAGTATTTCCCTCATCCTGACCCCCAAAACTAATCAGGCAGGAAGCTAACGGCCCCTCAAGTCAAGAAACCTGTTTCCTTTCCTAGTTCTGCTAACAACTGCTTTGTCTTAACCCAGCCACTGAACTCCTCTCCACCTCGGTTTTCCTCCTGCAGAAGGAGCTTGCTGCTGCACCATCTCGGTAAGGGGCCTAGGGTAACTGGGGCCGAACACAGAAGTGAAGCACTCTGGGATCCCTGGAGCAAAGCTGCCAGCTGAACTCCAGGTGTTGTTTGGGTTGTTACTTCCCTGCGGTTTTTGCCATTTGAAAAATGGCAAAATAGAGAAATCTGTGACTCTCTGCTACTTTGAACTTAAGACTCAGTTTTGCTTGGCATTTTTTAGAAAATAATTCTGAGTGCAAGTTTGCTATTGTTTGTGGCTTCCAAATGACAGGGACATATTTTGGGGTTAAGTTCTTCCCTCAGCCTGTTTGGAAACCTAAGCTTGGCAGTAGGCAGCTGGGACCCTGGAGACAGAGGTCAGTCCCCCATCTGGGCCTGCCTGCGGCAACCTGGAAAACAGCCATGAAAACCATAGGACTTAAAGAGAAAACCCAAAGGCCAGACACTCTCTGGCTTGTTAATCAGGGTTTTGAGTGTGCTGGGCTCCCCCTTCTCCATCTTGCCCCCTCCAACACTCCCTCCAAATGCAACCATCCCAGGCTGACAACAGAATGTTCCCCTTGCTTCAGGTGCTTTGATCAGAAATGACAGAACCTCAAATCTGGGCAACAGAGGGGTTTGTCATGGACCTCAGGGAGGACTGCAATTCACCTTGGATAGAACATGGAATGACTAAAAATTGCAAAATTTGGCTTGACAGAGGGATACAAGGTCAAGTGACTTGACCCTAAATCACCACATGGGAAGGAGGGTTGGCATGCATGGTGAAATTCACTTTATCCCAACACCCAAGGTGACCGTGCCTTCCTCTGCTCCCTCCCTCAAGGAAGAGAAAGATGAAAGAGAAACACTTTAAAGAGGCAATAAGAACCACTCCAACCCCCCACCCTCCCAAACAAAATTAAACCCTGGGAGACACATGGGCAGAGTGCCTGCTGACCCCACAGGCAGGGCCACACCCTGGCCATCAGGGCCTCTGGGCCCAAGGTCCATCTCCCTGCCACAAGGCAGAGGCCCTGCTCCTGTGGACTCCACCTGCCCCCACACTGGGGCCAATCCCCACCCCAAGAAGAAGGGCACAGATTATGTCAAGTTCCAGCCCAAGACCCCAGGCGTCAGTCTCAGCATCCAGCCCTGACTTCATGCTTCCTGCTCCTGAGCTTTGGTGGGCACCCCTGGGAAGCAGGCCCTGGCTTGTCTGGGCCAATACCCACCACCTGAGCCCAAGGGGGCAGAGCACAGACCTGCAGTCAGAGTGTCAGGCTAGACCCTGACTCTGCTACCTCCAAGCTGTGTGACAGTGGGTAAGTTTTATGACCTCTCTGAGCATCAGTTTCCTCACCTGTAAAATGGTGATGACATTTACAGTGAAGCAACACTCCCTGCTCCCTACCAGTATGTGTGGAGTCCTGTGCTTGGCACAGCACCACACATTTAGCACCTGCTGGGCGACCATCAGCTGCCGTGTGACAGCCATGTAGAGTTTCACATGATGCACAATCAGGGCTAAGGCGTAATGGCACAGACAACTCAGCATAATTCACATCTGCCCATAAATTATTATGAAGGCAGAATAGCACGGTGGTTTAATGTGCAGGCTCTGGAGTCAGGCTGCCTACATGCAGAGCCTGCCTCCGCTCTTTACCAGGAAGCTGTGTAACCTTGGGAAAATGGTTTAACCTCTCTGGGCCTCAGCTGCCCCACTGCTGACATGGGGCTAATAATGGCATTTCTCTTGTGGGACTGTGTAAGCATTAAACAGTAAATACATGTAAAGTACTTTAAAAAATGTCTAGCAGGACAAGCATGTAAAAAATATTAACAGTATTATACACCTGTGGTTCTCAACCACTGAGATTCTTGGAAAGCTATGGTACTTCTCCAAGCATGTACATGCCCCTCAGGGTTTGCCTCCAATTTCTAGAGAGTCCCAGGCTCCTGATCTCGAAACTGGAGGGGCCCTGCTCAAGAGATGAGCTCTACATCCATCTCCACCTCCATCAATACAGACATGCTCTCATCTCTTCCAGCCCAGACTCTGTGGTCACAAGGCTCTCCCTCCTACCTTGTCCGAGCTGTCTCCCAGGCCAGTCACAAACTTCACGGCTCATCCTGTTCCCTCCCCACAACATATACATACACTCTGGTGCCAAATCCACAAATGCCCTGGTCTTGACTGTTCAGCTGGATGGCCTCTCACCTTCTCCTAGTCTCCCCAACACCACGTTTGCATTAAGTGCTTGCGTGAAGCTCTGAGATTTATAGCATAGGGCTGAGGTTATTAAAGCCCCCCACTGGAAGATGCCTCACACACTGAGAGGTAAACTCTTTGCTGAGGCTTAATTACACACAGATGTCATGATGGGATGCCAGCATGCAAAAGCAATCTATCTCCATTTTTAAGAACTGAACTGGGTTCACAGTGCAAAATTCACTTCTACTTGTTACGTGTTTAGGCAAAATTAATTACTCAGGAGCCTTCCGTTCTACCACTGTCTTAGGGATGGTGTACAGGTTTTAGAAGCAGCCGTTTGAATTGTTATATTAATTATTACCCATTTGGCATCCTTGTTTAAAAAATTTGTTATTATTATTATTACATGTCTTGGTCTGGCAGATGCTAGCTGGCGCCAGCCAGGGGACAATCTCGCTGTTTCCATGGGAACAGTAGAGGAGATGGTTCTGTTTGTCTGGCTTATGGTTCTGGTGCTGAGGAACACCCCTGACAGTGAAGAGGCAACAGAATGTCCTTAAATGACCACCAGAGTTGAAGTCAGAAAATTTGGGTTATAGCCGTCGCTCCTCTATTCTACATCCGCCATCTGTAAAATGGGATGATGGTTGGAAGGATTCAATGTCATAGTACCTGCGTAGATTCAATGCAGCAGAAGAGTTATTCAGTACATACTACTCTCCCCCCTTTGTATAATCAGCACTTCTTGAAGCCCCGTTGAAACTCCTCGTCCTGGGTAGAATTAAGCACTTTCTCTCAGGCATCCACAGAATAATAGATAAGTCTCTGTCCTAGACAAGCACGACCAACCTATATGGTAACAACACATTTCTGTGTTTGTCCCCCCACTAGATGGAAAGTTTTGCTGGCTGGGAGCCAATGATACCTTACTCATCTAGGCACCCCCCAGCTCCTAGCACAGCAACAGACTAAGGAAATGTGAAATAAAGGAACCAAAGAAACAGGCTATGCAAGTGGAGAGCATTATGCTAATTCATTAATATTAGTACTGGTCTGAGAGCCAAGTAAGTGTTCATTGAACTGGTGGTTTGAACTTCAAGGCTGGACAGTGTTACCAGACCCAGTCTGCACATCTGGATTTAGAGGCACAAGAGGATCTGTACCTCCAAGTCTGCGATGGGGGCCACGGAAAAGCCAGTCAAGCATAATATGGGGGCATCTAGACAGACCTCTCAACTCAGAGCTCAACTTTGTCTACGGCAACACCTTTCACCAAAATCAGTGTGTCAAGACACTACACTGATTCCCACAGCTGTTTTTTTTTGCCCCAGGACCTGAGCTTTAGGATTCTCAGGGGGCTAGTACAGACCCTCCCTCAGTTCACCACATCTCTGCAATCTGGACAGCAGAGGTATAAACACTACCTCCATTTCTCAAGATGTTTTCAGAGGCCACATGAACACTTTAATCCAGAGCAAAAGGCCCTTCCATTCAGTGTACGGAGGAGGGCACTGCTTGACTGCTGGCTCCAGAACTAGCACCCGGAGCTCCTAGGGACTCTGTGACACCCCCTTCCCATGTTCTCCAAAGTTCCTGAGTGAACACAGAGGGGCTGATCTCTTCCAAGAGCTAAAGCCAAGCTCTCTGTGTAGACTACTTGAAGGACCCACCCCCTGCCCCATGAAGAGGTGCCCCTGGTACATGGGAGAACAGCAGTGCTGGCATGCTTCTCTCTCGGTCCAACCCCATGTGCCTATGGGGAACATCAGGACCACCCTCAAAGGCCAGCTCCAGTGCCACCTCCTTAACAGAGCCTCCCTGCCCTGATCCATCACAGGAGTCCCTTCTTCTGAATCTTCAGAGCACTTACCAGCAGGACCTCGCACAAAGCTGCCACTCTGTATCATTTGATACTCTTTCCCACAGTAAGCGTCTTCTATTATATTACACCGGCAGTTCTGCTCTAATACTTAAAAACTCAAATTTGTTCCAATGCAACTGATATGCTAGGGAACAGTTTGACCATGACACAAATTTTGCATTTGCTTATGTGCGCTATCATCCACAAAAACACTGTGTGAACACAGAAAACTATCTCCAGCCAAACCACGTACCACATAGGAATACACAAAACATGCACACCTCAAACATCACCACGTGTGTTGTAACACATCTGGTGTTCCAGTTTCTGATGCCCTCCTTCCACCACCTCATAGTAACTCGCAAGCGGCAACCCTTTCGATGGCCACTTCCACAAGCATATGTCAAGGCAAAGTGCCAAGTGTACTGTGATCTTATGTATTTCTCAGCCATTCAATGTGTAAAATTATGCTATTTTCATTAGGTTCCTATCTTCTTTTATTTCCTGTGCCACTGAGACATTTTTGATTGTCGTAAGTCTAACACTATTTTCCCCATAAGCCTTGTGACTTCTGTTGTGTGATTCTGCATACTAGGGAGATTTCTAGGCACACATGTTGTATTACAGCAGAACTGACTGTGTATTGAGCTAATATAATACATGAAGTGTGAGGAACAATGCCAAAGTCCAGTAGCATTAGTGATCATCATCTTCACCATCATCATCATCAATGTCACCACCCCAGGCTTCATGGAAGCAGTGACCACGGCTTACAGGCCCTTGGGTAACACTCAGCGTCTAGTAATTATAGATCATTCAATAAACATCTGTTGGATTGACTGACAGGTCAACAATCACATTTGGTATTTCTTTGTAACCTTGCCTTCAAGAGCTTTAATGTGCATTGCGAGGAACAAATCATTCGTCCTCATAAAGAAGACTCTAGAAGGAGATGTCCCATATCATGTCCTACAAAGGGGGATGCTTAGGACAGGAGCCATATCTCCCCTGTACTCTTCCAGCAGGTCATCATGCCCCCATTGCCCTGCCCTCCTACCTTTAAGAAATCAAAGTGCTTGAGCATTTGGGCCACTTTTTCAGCATTCTTCCCTTCATTGAGGAAATCCAGCTCCAAAGGCAGGTTCTTCTTGGCTTCATCCACCAGCCACATGAACTCAAACTCTGGAAACAGCTGCTTCACAGCCAAGACAAGCACCTGAAATCCACCAAGCACCCCATCAGTTGGACCACGGCACCCACCAAGGAGGTACATTCCCTGCCTTCCTGCCTGGGTCCAGGCATTGACAACCACCTGGGCCTCCCCAGAGTAAAGGTAGGTGGGAAACCTGCTCCCCTGGGACCCACCTCTGTAGTCTACAACAAAGATGATAAAAGCCCAACAGCCACCAGCACCAACTACCATCAGCTGTGCACTCCCCATGTGCCCAGCACTGGGCTAAGGGCTTTACTCACATTATCATTCCACTTGGTCTCCACGGCCCCAGAACACAGTATACACTCTTCTCCCCATTTTACAGATGAGGATGTTGAGGATCTGGGGGGTTAGACGATTGTGTCAATTTGCCCAGCAAGGAAGCAGAGCCAGAACTGCACTTGGCTCTGCCCAGCCCCAAGCCCTTGCTCTTACACATGGCACTGGAATGCTGCCTGCTGTCTGTGATGCTCCCAGATTTGTTCTTCATGGTCCTGTTTACCAAGGGCTGCAGGGTGCTGCAATGGAACTGCGTTCCATTTATTTAAGCTGAGTGGTTGTTGGAACCTGAGCGTTTATAATATAATTTTCTAGACTTTTCATACATCATAATAAAAAACTAAATTGAAATAAAAAAGCATGGTTGGGCAAGATAAGAGGAGGAAGTTGACCACTGGGATTAAAAGCTTGGATTTTTGGCAGTTTGGCTCCACTGTGGATATGTGAGTGAGGACATGATGAAAAAGGAGATTTTAGAAGACTTATCTGGCATTTTTCAGTTTAAGGATGTGAAGTTAGATGTCACTGGCAGAGAACAAGAGCTTAATGATATCTGCAGAGCACACCACAGCCTCTCCATGGGCTGGGACCCAGTTCTGAGGCTACCCCACTGCTGGGGCTCTGAATTGAAACAGTCTTGAAAGTTCACAGACAATGACAATAGCTCTGTAGTGGGTGACCAAGGTCAATGCCAGAGTCATGGGAGATGCTCCAGCATTCTAGGAGGGAAACACAGAAGGCAACTCTCCTGCTCTCCTATAAGCCCTCCAGTCAGTGTTCAAAGTGACCAACCCTCCCAGTAATTCTTGGTATGGATTATCCAAGTTCTCCAAGAACACCCATCTCCACCCCCTGGTAACAGCAGATGGCAATAAACAAAAATTTAAAAACTAGGGGGCTGCTGGCACCAAAAGGCCTTCCCCATCTGTTATGGACTGATTGTCTATATACCCCCAAATTCTTCTGTTGAAGCCCTAATCCCCAGTGTGATGATTTTGGAGGTGGGGCCTTTGGGAGGTAATTAGGTTTAGATGAGGTCATGAAAGTGGGACCCCTATGATCGGTGTCCTGATAAAAAGAGGCAGAGACCAGAACTTGCTCACTCTCTGCCATGTGAGGACACAGAGAAGGAGGCTACCCATGAGCCAGGAAGAAGGTCCTCATCAGGAACCAAACTATCCAGCACCCTGATCTTGGACAATGGACATTGGACATCCAGCCTCCAGAACTGTGGGAAGTAAATGTCTGTTGTCTAAGCCACCCCAAGTCTATGGCATTTTGCTACTGCAGTCCAAGCTGACTGAGACACCATCCAACCACCCAGAGGACTTACTGAGCCCCAGCTATGAGCCGGTCTCATGCTTCCTTTTGCCCTGGTCTATAATACTATGACAAACATTGTGATATAAAAGAAAGAAATCCAAAGCAGGGCCATTAGCTACAAAGCATTTACAGCTTTGTTTTTAAACCCCACTGTCCTAGATGATGTACCAGATGCCATTTTAAAAGAATCATCACACAGGGTTATTATACTCAATTTCTATCAAAACCCTTTTTAATTACATTTGGCTGAAGTCTAATTTCTTTTAAATCTTGTCTCGTCTTTCATGGGCTAGACCTGTGACCTTATGATAATCGACTTACTTTATGTTTTGTTTCTGTTTGTGTCACAGGAAACTAGGAGGGAGACGTGACAACAGAAAGGCCCGGACTGCACGTATCAGACCCCAGGCATCTGGACGGCAGCCTCCAGGTATCGCATCTTGTCCCTGTGGCCTCAGATGGCCCGCGGCTGCCACCAGAGGGGGGGCAGAGCTGGCACATAGTAAACAGAATAAGTAAACTTATTATAACCCCCCAAAATGTTACAGTACTCATAAAACTGATTTCTGAAGCACCATGTGGGTAGTGAGTGAGTCACTCCCTTGATTCCTTTAACCCACCTGGGCCAGGGCAAGGCTGAATGTCACCTGACACACCTGAATTCCACTCTCTGGGCTCTGAGTTCAGGCAAGACGTCACTTGGGCCTTTTGCTCCAGCCTAAATTCCACAGATTCTCACCCAGGAGGGACAAGGGAAGGAGCCACAATGAGGCTCACTCATTTGTTCAATCCATATTTACCAATGACCTCTTAGGTAATTTACTCTCAACCAGACAGGGTATAGCAGGGAGTGACATGTAGCCTAGTGGGGTCTATACCTGGGGATAAAGCTCTGGCCAAACAATAAATCCTCATTATTTATTGTATGCTCCCTGTTATTTGTGAAATGTTTAATTATCACCCACATCCAAACAGCACTGAAAGGCACTTTAAGGATTTTTCTATTAATCGATTATATAATTAGTCATTACTAGTACTATTGGTTTTTAATTCCTAATGTCATTAATCATAGAAGCAAAGTTTTACTGATTGATATTAAATGCTGTAACTAATTAGTAAACTAATTCATAACCCCAAAACACTTTACAGTACTCATAAAACTGTTTCTAAAATTATGTGGGTAGTGGGTGAGCCACTCCCTTGCTTCCTTTAAAAAGAGAAGGTCTGTTTGAATGGAAGTCAGGCTTCTTAGCTTTATAGGAGGACACCATTGTCCTTATAGGAAGTCACCAACTTGAAAATCTGATGTCAGATATGAAGCCCAGGAGATGTGCATACTCACATAATTCAGGGGGTGTACCAACCCTCTGAACTTCAAGGCGGGTAGGGAGCAAGGCCAGGTTAAGAGTCATCTGGCCCAAGTCTAAATGATTTAGGCAGCTGCCATTTTAGACTTTTCTTGGCTGAGGAGAATAAAATAAAACTCAGTTTCGCCTTCTGCTTTCATTTAATTCTCTTCTTAAGATCCTGCACTAAGTAGATTCATTTAAGTTTTTCTTTTTTGACAACAGATGCAATCAACTAAAATAAAACAGGTGTTGTTATCAATTTGGCTTTTTGATTTTTTTCCCAAAATCTATCTTCTCCATAAAATTCTCCCAACAGCCGATGTTTTCACCAGTGCCTAGGACGTACTCAATACTCAGCAGATGTTTATTGAATACTCGAGTGAATAAGTGAGTGAATGAATAAATGAACGAACATTTCAAAGGGTTTGTTATTCCCCAGAGATAATTATATGTTCACTTGTGTGTTATTCAAATGGATTAGGTTTTTCTGTTTCCAATGTTTTGGTGGGAGAAGGGATTACCTCTGAATTTTCAGGAACCAGTTTTGGAATGTCTGAGAATTTTCTACTTGATTTGGAACCTTTTAAATCAATCAAGGTATATTCAACAATTAATACTTCCTTCAAAGTAAAGTAATAAAATTATTTTCCTAGAGGGTCACTAGGTCACAGGAGGAAAAATCAATTGTGGGCACACTGAAATATAATGGAAAAATTGAGAGCCATATAAAAGTTTGAATGACTGCTGTTGATATAACAAAAATATGGGCATTATCATTATTTAATACCAACTACACGCCAGGCACTGTGCTATAAGGCACTTTATATACATGCTGTCATTTAATCCTCTTGCCCATTTTACCAAGAAGGACACCAGTTTCAGGAGGTTCAAGTGCTTCTCAAGGTCACATAGCTGGAAATTTCAAATGCAGGACTTGGACCCAGGGTTTTCTGACTTCCTTCTTTTGTAGCCCTGTCTCATGCAATACATATAGGACAACACAATACAGCTTGAGATAAGGCATAAAAGGAGCTTTGTAAACTGCTAACTGCAACTGAAATGTGAGTTACTATTATTAAGTTATTAGATATTATAAAATAAATAGGTTCTATGGGAAAACAGCACACTAAATAGAACATCTGCAAGGATCAAATCTGGTAAAAATAGATATTTGACAAGGATTGAAAATCAATTTAGAGTGATGTAAATAGCTTGCCATTCATGGGGTTTATCTTCGTTCTGATAAGTTATTAAAGTACACACGTTTTAGAACACAGAAGTATAGGGTGAAGAGAAGTTTCCATGAGATGGTCTACAGCTCTGAATTTTTTTTTAATGTATTTTAAAAAATAAAAATCAGCTGTTGGGTTCCATGCCAACACAAACTTTACCTAGCCACCCACTATTCAATCAACACATTCAGAAAAGAAACAAGATGACAGCACACACTGAAAACATTGTCCCAAAAAGTAAAAAACATTAACTGTCACAGATCTTGATTTTTAGAGATGGGATGGCCCAGATGCTATCAAACAGTGGATCAGATCCTGGTACTCAGACCAAAGTCCCACTCCAATATTGCAGAGTGCTGCTGGGGCAGGTAATACATGGAGAGCATGGTACCTGGCCCTGAGTTAGATTATTTAGGGAAGGATAGAGAGCAAGGAGGTGTTCATCATCAATTTCAGAAGCTTAAGAGATAACACAGAGTGATATGGGGTGGTGCTGTCGGGACCTGGGGATTATGATTTAACCACCAGCTCACAGGTTCTGTGAGCCCTACCCTGCTCTCAAACAGTGAGAATGGCAGTGAGATGCAGCCCGCCAAGCTCCCTGCTGTTGTGGGCAGGCAAGAACTGCTGCAAAGCCAGCCCGCCAGCAGACGGATGGACTCTGCCTTGTCAGGGCACCCCTTCCTGCTGAATCATTGTTCCAATCTTGGGCCCAATTAGTCTGGCTCTGGACAGCCACTCAAATCAATAAGAGTCACTGGCCGTGCATCTGGAAGTAGAGTTGCCCCAACTATTAAAGGGACAATATCAGGTGATAATGACAAAGCTGAAAACACCCGTGGCTGTGCCTTTCTCTTTTGTGCATAGTCACCAACAATCGGGTTCATCAAGCACCATTTACTGACAGTTGGCCTCTATTTCTCTGCCACCACTCAACAGTCTACCCCACAGACTGTCCCCTTCCCCAAGAGGAGTGTCCCCCATTTTTTTCTTAACTTTGCAAGGGACACAATATACTAAGGGTGGCACTTGCTATTAGGTACCAACCCAAGAGCCATTTCCCCCACCTTCCTAGCTAACAGAACCTCAACTTTGTACATCTTTCATGTCCTTCCAGGATGGCAGGCCTTAGCCTGAGAAGGTGAGTCATGATTGGTCTAGGACAATCAAAGTGGTCTCATTTCTGTTACCAAGACTGATTTAGGCTTGGGCAGGTAGCCTACTTCTGATCAATGAGAAATCACGGGAATTCTACTGAGGGGATTCTTTTTGATAAGGAATCTGAGGGAAGAAATAGGACCTCTTAGCATCTGGGTATCATCTACTTGTAATAGCAAGAACTGCCGCAGCTATTGTGGGACATAGGGGCCATTACCTTAGAAGGACAAGCCAGGAAGCTGAGATGGCAGATTGGAAGACAAAAGGAATCTAGGTCCTTAAAAATCACAATGAAGTCCTGGATTAGTCAGCCTTGGAATAGTCAACACTACTTCCAGATGTCTTAAAATATGAAATTACCAAATAATAGGTTACTATTATTTATATCACTTTTAGTTGAATTTTCTGGTACCTGTGGCCAAAAGCATCCTAATACAACCAGTAGTCCCCACATATTCATTCTTAGAAGTCTTACACCTACAGACTTATCCTTACAGCAGATACATGTTTAGATTTATAAACTCACCTCTTAAATTGCAAATATCCAGAGATTCAACCTATTAGTCACTCTCTCCTTAGTATGAATTACTCTAATAAGATTGTCTTCCTCTCAACACAATGCTGTGTTCAATCAGTGTTAGAGAGGAGAGAGGGACAATAGTGGGCAGTGGAACAGAAGCATGAGGGCACACAATACCTGGAATTGTCATGAAAGAAAGCACCAGAAGCAATGCAGAAAAGTAGCTTTCCCTCCCCTCTGTCTCCAAATTTCTGGTGGCTAAGGTATCCCTAATGTCCCCTAGAAATCATTCTTCTGCCAAGCATACCCAAGCACCTTTCTTGGGTTTTCATTCCTAAAATCAAGGAACCACTTTAAGTCTTGACTCAGAAAAAACAATTGTAATACTCACTTCAAATAAAAAATAAAATGAACTTTCCATCTGGGCTCTTCTTATTTTACAGAGAAGAGTGCCCCAAGTAGGTTTTTTTTTCTACCAGAGACCAAGTCCAGGGATCAGGCAGTGCCGTCAGACACTGCTCTTAATGCTGATGGTCCACAGAGGCGGTGACCTCAGACCTCGTTTCCAGCTTCTCTTCTGAAGGTTGTAAGGTCTCTGACGACCCCACTCCCAGCCCTGCCTCAGCCACCGTGAGGAAGCCACTCTGTACTCTGCACACGGCTAGGCTGTACTTCCCAAGGAATGCATCTGATGCTTATCTGCAGGAGGAAGATGCCAAATCTTTATTACTGCTATTATTGCTACTGACCTTACGGCCACCGTTACTCAGGGAGCCAGAGAGGCTCTGAGCAGAGAAACAGTGTCAGCTGTCCTCCCAGCCCAAGTGGGTCCTGATGGCACCACTGAGAAGAGGCAGGTTCCCACCTGATGCAGGAGTGGCTGCTGGGTCTCAGGACATGCAGGGATCCTCTGAGACTCCCAGTTCCCTCCCAGCTATGGCCACTCCACAGCCACTGACAGGTGATCCAGACAACTCCAGGTTCCAGATGGAGGCCTAGTGCCACTCAGCAACCCTGGTCCCTAGTCCTGGTCAGCTCCCTTTCCTGTCATCACGCACAGCAGCTCTTCCAAACCTTCACCCCCCACCCTCGAGCCTCCAGTGCCACCTCCTACCCCCTCATTCTCAGCAGATGGTCTTGCCTCCTACTTCAGAGAAAAAATAGAGACTATCAGGCTCGTACAACTCAGCTGCCCACTTTTCCTCCACCTTCCCCCTCTGCCTTCCCCCGCTGTCCCACACATTTATCCATACCCAGCTCTGCCACCTCCCTCTAGTCTCAAAACAAAGGCTGACCAAAGGCTAATGTCTCCACCTTTGTCCTTGGAGCCCAATACTTTGAGTACCCTCATGGATCAGACCTATCAACTGCTTCTCTCTTGAATCGCCAGTACCCTACTCCACTGCCACCTTCCCCATCAGCTGTAGCCCACTGGAGACCCCAGCATCTACTCCTACTCCTGTGCTTTGCTCTAACTCCACTGTCCAAACTGCCTCCATTCCCTGGAGCCTCAATTCTCTTCCTCCCCTCTTAACCCACTGTCTGTGCTTTTCCCAAGAACTCTAAATCACCAAATCCAAAATCCCTTTTTCAGAGCTTTACTAATTTTATCTTCCATTTGACAACATTGAGGAATTCAGACTATATTTTCCAAAATGGCTGCAACAGCACCTCTCATTCTAATACTCTTCTAGAACTTAGCCATGTCCCCCATCAACAAGCAGAGTCTACTTCCCACCTCATAAACTAAGGAGACCTTTGTACCGATAGAGTAAGGAAGATGTAACGCAATATGCCTGCCAAGGCTAGGTCATAAAACTGTGATGTACATTGAGCCTTATTCTCTGGGGACACTCACTCTTAGAACCCAGCCACCATGCTGTGAGGAAGCCCAAGCAGCCATGAAGAGGCCTACATGGAGAGGATCTCTGGCCCTGGCCCACAGCCCACACCAGTTTGCCAGCCACTCAAGCAAGCTACCTGGAAGTGGGTCCTCCAGTTCTGCTCAAGCCACTCCAGCTTGCACCACATAAAACAGAAAGGAGTCTACCAAGCCCTACCCAGATTGCAGATTCATGAGCAAAACACATGACTGCCATTTTAAGCCACTCCGTTTGGCGGTGGTTCCTTATGCTGCTCTAGATAACTGAGAATGCTCTCTTCTCACGGTCATTTTCAATGGCTGTGGCAGCTCTGCTCAATCCTGACTCTCCTCCACTCCCTCTGACCACGGCTTCTGAGTTCCCTCGGGAACCTACCTTCCTGGGTGTACTCCCCAGATGATGATGTTCCTCACAGTTCTTTCCCTGCCCTCTTGCTTGTTTTACTCTACACACGTTTTCTAAGTAATCTCAACTACTCCCTCAGATTCAGCTACTGTGCATCTCCTTGCTGTTAAATCCTGAGTCTGTATTTCCAGCATGAACTGCAAACTGACAGAGCTCTCTCAGTCCAGAACTCCTTACCCCAGTATCTGTCCAACATGGTGGCTCCATCACCCTTTGACTTTGCTTTGAGACCCATCCAACCCCCATACTCTCATAAGAAAGTACATTTCACAGGCTCCCTTGCTATCTGGCTTCCAGCTAGGTGGAATACCGGGTGACAGAGGGAGGCAAAAACCTGCTGCCTCCAACACTATCTATGGCTCCAACTCCCAGTGACAGACCTCACATCTGTGATCCACCTCCCACAGGGCCAGCTCACAGTGGGCCAGCCCTACCTGGAGGTCCCAGCTTCTGGACTCCAAAGAACGGCCTCTTCTCTTTGTCCCTCCACCTTGATGGTGGCAGTGGCTTCCTACTATTGGTAACTGTCTCACCATCCCATTTGGCTTCTCAGCAATCTTCTGCTTTAGGTTCTCTCTGTTTGAAATATCTACAATAACTTCTTTTTTCCCAACTGGACCCTGACTGATGCACATGGTTAAAGGAACCCAAACTTCATCATTTAAGCCAGAAACCTACAATTCGTTTTAGTCTCCTCCTTTTCATTCATACCAGTGTTTGCCCCCACCCCCTGTAAAGCTGATTACAAAGTCCTGATCATTCCCATCCTTCTCCTTCACTCCCATTACACTGCCTTGGTTCACATCATTATTTCTCTCTAAGACCAATGCAGCAGCTCCTAATTAGTCTCCCTGGCTACAGTCTTTCTGCCTTCCAATACATCCTCCAGACTGCCAACAGATTTTTCTAATGCACATCTGATCATGACATTTCTCTGATTTAAAATTCCTCAGTGGTTCCCCACTGACTACAGGAGAAAATCAGAGCTGCTGAGTTCCATAGTAAATACATATTTACTACGTATCCCATTCTATGTGTAGCCTGGAAAACAAGGTCCTCTGTGTTTTGTCCTGCCTACTTTCTCAACCTCATTTGCAACCACTCCCAACTCATACCATCTGAACCAGTTGAAGCTCTCCAAACACACCCTGTTCCTCTAAGATCTGGGGCCTTTGCACAGGCTGGGTTGTCCTTCCATTGCCTGGCTGTGTCATGGGTTCCTCAGTGAAGCCTCCTTGATGCCTTCATCAGTCCACAGCACTGGGCAAATAGGCCTTTGACAGAGCTCACATCCCCACACTATGGCTGTTTGTGTAAGACCTGGTCCTCCACTAAACAGGGGGCTCCTCTGAGGATGGGGTTGGAGCTCACTCACCCTTGTGTCCCCAGTACCCACCAAGAGCATGGTGCAGAAGAGCCCCTCATTATGTGTTACGTTTAGGCAAAGCAAGTTGAAAGAATAAACTTCAAGTCCAGAGTGAGGAAAGAAGACAAAAGAAAGGGAAAGAGAAATGGAAGGACAGGGACTTTCCAGCACATTAAATGGATCCCTGTCTCCCTATAGAGGTGATGCCCATCACCCAGGCAGTGGCTGGCTTACCTCTCTCCCTTGCTCCAGGAATGGAGCTAGAAAAGTCCAGAGGCAGTCTCTACTAGGGCTTTTCCCAGAAATGCTTTTAGGCACGCAAGTTTGTTCATTCAAAACATACCAGATAAGCAAGCACGCAAACTGCATATTTCTATGTGATCTTCCTGTCATTTTTATACCCTTTGGTTGACTCTTTTGTTATAATTTAACAATTTAAGGGTAACCTTTTTAATCCCCGAAGCAAATCATCTTTGGTTCATCTAATTTCTACAACATCCTGCTGAAGTCTCCTTGGCCCCAGCAGTTACTCACTGTGCTCTGAGACCATCTACAGATAGTTCCCAGGAACAAATCAAGAGGTGACCAACCCAGTCATGGGTCCCATGGCCACAGCATTGTCCTGACACCTTCTTTGCCATGGTATCAAGCTCTCCTCTCCCACTGTGCTGCTCAAAGGCCCACACTCCACCCACCAGCCTTGAACCAGATTCACTGAGGCTTCCTGGATCCCAGAAAATACAGAATGAGGACAAAGGAAGGAGAAAGGGGAAGCCTCTCACCTCCATCAGGAGAATGTCCTTTGAGCTCTGAGCCTGCACCTTTGGGTGTTGGACCTTCACAGCCACTGTCCGTCCATCATGCAGCACCGCCTTGTGGACCTGGGCCAGGGAGGCGGCCCCCAGAGGGGTATCATCAAAGCTCATGAACAAATCATGGATCTGTCAAGAGTACAGAGAGAACAGAGCAATTTAGATCACTCACTTCAGGAAGAGAGACTCAATCAGAACCTTAAATATCCCGGGCCACGATGGTTGGACACACAACCCAACTGATCCCAGGAAGACGTGCTGACCAGAGCTAGTGCTAATAGTACCCCGCGGATTTTCTGTTCTATCAGTGGTATGCCAACCTAGCACCTTGCCTGGGCCCTTTGCTGCCATGGAGATTCACACCAGGCATATGGTGGGAGCAAGACTGAAAACACGTGTTGGGTGTGTCCTCATTATGTATTCATGGGTGCCCTAAGCACCCCCACTTAAGGCCAAAGAAGTACTGTCTAGAGTATTGAGAACTGAGTTTCATCTGTCCATTGAACCACTGGGCTCTTTTTTTTTTTTAATATAATTTATTTTATTATCATTAATTTACAATTACATGTGCAATATTACGATTATTAAACTACCCCTTCATCAGGTCCCCCCCACCAACCCGATTACAGTCACTGTCCATCAGCGTAGTGAGATGCTATAGAATCACTACTTGTCTTCTCTGAGTTGTACTGCCCTCCCCGTGCTCCCCCAACATTACATCTGCTAATCGTAATGCCCCTTTTTCCCTCTTATCCCTCCCTTCCCGCCCATTTTCCCCAGTCCCTTTCCCCTTGGTAACTATTAGTCCGTTCTTGGGTTCTGTGAGTCTGCTGCTGTTTTGTTCCTTCAGTATTTTTTCTTTGTTCTTATACTCCACATATGAGTGAAATCATTTGATACTTGTCTTTTTTCGGCTTGGCTTATTTCACTGAGCATAATACCCTCTAGCTCCATCCATGTTGTTGCAAATGGTAGGATTTGTTTTCTTCTTATGGCTGAACAATATTCCATTGTGTATATGTACCACATCTTCTTTATCCATTCATCTACTGATGGACACTTAGGTTGCTTCCATTTTTGGCTATTGTAAATAGTGCTGCAATAAACATAGGGGTGCATCTGTCCTTTTCAAATTGGGCTGCTGCATTCTTAGGGTAAATTCCTAGGAGTGGAATTCCTGGGTCAAATGGTATTTCTATTTTGAGTTTTTTGAGGAACCTCCATACTGCTTTCCACAATGGTTGAACTAATTTGCAGTCCCACCAGCAGTGTAGGAGGGTTCCCTTTTCTCCACATCCTCGCCAACATTTGTTGTTGTTTGTGTTTTGGATGTTGGCCATCCTCACTGGTGTGAGGTGATATCTCATTGTGGTTTTAATCTGCATTTCTCTGATGATTAGTGATGGAACCACTGGGCTCTTACATACGGATATAATCAGAAGTTAACAGACCCTGGGCCTAGGACAGCCCAAGACAAGGATCAGACAGAAGATGCTCTCAAGAAGCCCTAGGCTGGAGGCCCCAAACCACCTCTTGCTCCTGCCTGAGCAGCAACCTCAACACAGATTCCGAGCCCACTGTCAGCCCAGCCGCCTGGCAGAGATCCCAGGGCTGCAACCCGAGCCTTGCTTTTGGTCCTGACCAGCAATGCCACCCAAAGGCAACCTTGGGCACATCTCCTGCCCTCTCTGTGCCTCGCTTTCTCTATGAAATGGAAGGTTTACCCCTTACTCATCCATCCTCTCTTCCCTTCTTCCCTCCTTTCTTCCTTCCTTCCATTTTAAAAATGCCATACCAATTTTCCTGAAGGAAAATTTCTGACTTGAGTAGTCACAGCCAAATGGTCCAGATATGAAAAGTCTACCAGGTGGGAAGGTGGCCCCCAAAAGCCTTTTGCAAGAATGACCAAGGCTGAAATTCTCATCCCCTCCGTTTCTTGAAGTCCCTGTATAGCCCCACAATTCTGGAAAGGCCAGACACTAACACACAAGTGCAGATAAATGTGTGTATGTGTAACTAGTCACATGCCTCCCCTCCTTCTCACCCCTGGCCCAGCTCTCTTGCTGAGGCCTATTTAGTCCACGCCCTCCAGCCTCCTTATCTCCCCTTCTGTAGCAGCCACTCTGTCCTGCCCCTCAGCCCCCCTCCCCTCCTTGGGCTTTGGAAGCCAGGTAACCACAGCCACCGTCCGCCGCTCTGCTGGGCTGCACCATCTCATAAATCATCCCTCCAGCCCTGTCATCAGTTTGGGAGCTTTCACTGAACACCATCCCATCTATCAATAGCCTACGGAGACCAAAGGTCCAAGCAACATGGGAGGGGCCTCCAATTCTGTGTCACGGGGTGTGGATATGGACTGGCTTTCCTGTCCCCCTTCTTCCTCACTGGGTTTTTATTTGTGCCCCTCCCAGTGCCAAATTCCCTGCTTCTTCCCCAACCATACACTTGTCTTTTTTCCTCCCTCATGAGTTCTAGGCTCCTTGAGGGCCAGATTTTTCCCATGTCATCTGCCCCAAATAACCCTGAGTCACTCCATACAAGAACCCTTTATCCTGGACCTGGGCTTGGAATAGGAGAACAAAAGGACCACCATCCTTACAAACTACATTAAAATGTCAGCTCCAAGTGGGCAGGTATTTTTGTCTGTTTAGTTTGCTGCTGAACTCCCTGCACTTAAAGACTAGAACTAGTTGGGGCCAAACAAATATTTGCTGAATCCACTATCCTTTCCATTGGAAAGGAACTGTATCAATTCATACTTCCTTTTGAAATGGTGGAACTTCCTATTCCCACACTCCTACTAATCTACACACCCCAAATGTAAAAATACATGTCATGTATGGGATTTACCTAGGTGGACTCCACTTATTACTCCATGGTGGGTGTGAGACCCCAGCCTGGCCAATCACAACCCTGAAAGCCCTGGGCCACACTGATTGGTTCAGAAATGGACATGTGACCCAACTTGTCTAATTAGACCCTATTGTTTTACTTTTTTTTGAACTATAGGAGAAGGGATTCTTTCATTCTGATGATCTTGAAGCTTAAAATTGAACTTGAAGCCTGGAGCTCCAAGGGTCATGCAGTAGCAACAAAGAGGAAAGCAGAAGCAAGGGACAGTCCTGGTCACAATTGCTGAGCCCCTTGATCTAGCCATGCCTGAATGCCTACCCTTAACTCCTTTTTTGCTTAAGTCAGTTTGAGTTATTTCCTGTCACACACAACTAAAGGGGCTCTGATGCTACAGTGGGTTCTGAGGTCCCAGCTGGGATGGATGAAAGAAACATGGGCTTGGTGCCTGGCACCCCCAAGAGGCTCAGTAAGTGTGAGTTCCATCCCCTCTTCACGCTCTTGCCAGGACTGGGATCCAGGAACAGAAGGGAGGTAGAGCTTCAGCAATATTTCTGGCTGTTACGTAATGAGATCCACGCCAGCCTCCTTTGAAAACCCTCTGGTAGGAGACCAGCGAGATGTTTTCTAAGGCAGAGCTGTGAACCTAGACCCTCACCTCTCAGACAGTGAAAAGGAATGGCTCAATATTCCAGCTGCAAAGGAATTTGGGGGTCATCTGACCCCACTCTGTACCCCAAGCCTCCACCTGGTTTCCTGGGAACATGTGGTCATTCTCTGAGAAGGACACCAGTATTTAAATCAGTGTCATTTCAGGGATGTTGCAGAGTCATTGCAACTTTAGAGTGAGATGGCAGCACCAGGGCTGTGTGGCAAAAACAGCTGCAGGGAGCCCTCCAGGGGAAGGTAGAGGAAGGAAAGGGCCTAGGCAAGCACATTCCTACCTCCAGGGTAAGAGGAAGCCTGGACCACCACATTCCCGGGGAATGGGAAGGGGGCTTCCCACAATGCCTTGCTCCCACCAGGAGATAGAGGGGGTCCCAAGATACCACCCAAGCCCAGGTACCAACTCAGCACCCTGAACAAGGCCCAGCTGTGAGGATGTGCCCCAATCTCACTCTGCAGCCACTGGAAGCAAAGAGAGGCATGGGAAATGAGATGCACCACTCACTCTGCACAGGGAACCTGTGGGGCAGACACCCCACCCACCCCCACCCCATCCCTGCCTACCCACCACCTCCCCAGTGCCCCTGCAGCCAGCGTTTCCCCTCTATCAGAAAGCAAGTCACACACCCACACCCTCCTGGGCTTCCACACACTCCACACACGCATACACAATAACTGATTGCTAGTGAATGTTCCTAGCTGGCTTATAAAAAAGGTAATTAAAGATTGGTGCTGCAGCCCGTAATTAAATATGAATAAAGTATCTCTAAATGGAACCTTGATTCAAAGTGTTCAGTGGAAGTACTTTATGCTGATAGATAGTAAGGAAAAATAGGCCCTGTCCCGGAAGCAGAATTATACCCCCGTGCAGCTGAAATGATGGCCACCCCCTCCAATCAGGCCTCGTCCCAAAGGCCTTTCAGCAGAAAACCATTAGCAGAAACAAACCGCAGAATTTGCAGCAATTAGATTCAAGCAGGGCCCGCAGCTGCCTCGTCACTCACAGAAACCTGTCTCCCTTCTAAGGCTTTCTGTCCCCGTTCCTTTTTGTTTTTTCCTCTGGGTCTGGCAGCAAAATCAATTAAGTAAAACAACTGCATTTTAAAATGACTAGTTATGTGCTTTTTAATTACTGTTGGTCCATGATTCAAGTATATCGATGGCCCTGACTGGCAAAGAAAGATAATCAGGAAAAAAGTTTCTCTAGTATGGTCTATTTTTTTTAGGGTGTGTGTGTAAAATGGGGGCTGGGGGTGGGGGGAGGCAGGGTGTTTGGCTTTTATGGCAGAAAACAACAGAAGGGCCCGAAGAAAGATATCATCCCCCAGGGGCTCAGGTTAAGCTGTCAGCAGGCTGGCTTCAGCAGGGGTCCAGGAATCTGAAGACGGGGGCATACCCAGGCACAGGGTGGGGGAGAGACTCTCCAGAAGGTGAGCTGTGCAGAGCCCCATGACTCCAGATCACTGAGCAATGTTTCCATAATGCCACACTGAGCAGCCAAGTGCTGGCCAGGGTCCTCATTCCATCCAAAAGACACTGACAGGAAGTCAGGATATTCTGGAGAAGCCACATGACTCTCCAGGGGGGAGTTTCACTTGAGTCACTTAGCTAGCCCCACCAGAACCTGCAGCCAGCCAGCTTCAGGCCCCTCGTGGGAACAGGCTCGCCAGTCACAGGATGGGGGATGCCCTGGATTTTCCAAGATGGCCCAATTTCAAATATGCTGTTGTCCCCATATCATGCACATCAGATCTATTCTGGGTTCAGAAACTACATCACTGTAAGGTAAAGTTAAAAAACCCCAAACTGACCAGCTCCACATGAGGACAGCTGCTTGCCTCCTCAAAGCAGGCGAGTCCAGGCCTACATGACAGCCAGGCAGTCCCCACCTGGGAGCCGGTGAGACTGCCCAGAGCCCCTGGGGCAGGTCACCATGGCATCACCAGCAACCATTGCCTGGCTCAAGGTCTGGAGATGGCCCATGCCACACCTGGCTGGGTGCCAGCAGCCCTCCACTGCAGTCTGACAGGAACAGGGGCAGGTCCCCACACTAATGGAGCAAGCCTTCCCCACCCCAACCCACCCCCATCCTGAGGCCGACAAGGTAGTTCTAGCTAACTAGAACTCCAAACTCCACAGAACACCAGCATCTGCCTTGGACAGAAAACCCACCTTCACCTTTTACATGCCCATATTTGAAACTCACCCCCTCCTCTCAGCCACGTTCCCAGGAACCTGCCACAGGTACCCCAACATCTTACAGTCACCCTGCTAGCTGACACCCTATTCTGCTGCAAGTCCTGCTGCTGCCCTTTAAATACGCCTGGTTCGTACCCCACCTTTTCAGGGTCACCCCTGTGCCTTCTAAGGTAGTACCTGACAGTAACAGAAAATAGGTGGCACATGCACTCTCATTCCCCCATGGTGGTTTTTAAATATGTTCACAAGTTTTTAAAAACTCTCTCTTTGAGAGGTGGAGCCTCATCCCTTCCCCTTTAGCAAGGGCTGGACTTAATGACCCACTTGTAACAAACAGCATATGAACGAAGTGACAGTGTATGACTCCTGAGACTGTCACCATGACAGCCTCCTTGCCTTCTCTATCGCTTGCACCAGGGAAGCGAGCTGCCATGTCGTGAGGATACTCACACAGCCTGCGGAGAGGACCATGTGGTAAGAAACCAAGGCTTCCTGCCAACAGTGAACCATCTTGGAAGCAGGTCCCCCTTCCCCACTTGAACCGTCGGATGACTCCAGCTGCAGCCAGAATGCTGACTACAACCTCATGAAAGGCTCTGAGTGAGAACCATCCAGTGAGCCACTCCCAAATCCCCACCTACAGATACTGTAATATAGTAAATGTTTGTTGTTCAAAGGTGCTATATTTTAGAGTAATTTATTATATAGCAACAGCTAACAAATACACCCCAAGCACACCCATGCCGGACATCACTGATCACAGCATTCATTTCTCCTGGGCCCAGATGATGCCTCAGAATCTCTCTCAACCCAGTGTTCCAGGCAGCCACTCCCAATTGACCAGTTAATATATGAAATGAAACCAATTTGCCATTCCTTAGCTAAAGCCAACCAGACAACAGGTATTTACTGCAGGCCTGTCATATGACAGAAACCATGCTAGGTACGTGGGCCAACAAAACAGTCTCCGGCCATGAGGAGACCTTAGTTCTGCAGAAGGAGTCAACAGCCTCAGAAAAACACACTTTCATTTTAGCAGGGCCTGCTGGAGACACTGCCTCCCTCCCAGTGTGGCTTCACCCAAGCCTGAGGGACTTTCTGGCAAAATAAGAAAAGGGGACCTCCATTATCACCATGTAGACCGTGCGGAGTCAGGGGAGAGGACAAGGCATCCAAGCGTCTCCTTGTTCCCACTCCATAGCTGCCCTGCCTCAAGGTGGGAATAACCCCACCTCCGGCTTCCCGCTCAGAGCAATTGTAATAAAAATAACAACAACAGTAACAGCTCTGTCTCCACGGAATCTGTGTTCTTTCTGAGATTCTGAAAGATCAAACTGCAGAGCCATCAGCCATTGCTCCTGCCTAGGTGAGGAAAAAAAATGAAGGGCCGGTGGCAAAACCTGAGGCCCTTCTTGATAAGGGTCAGCCCCAGAAATTACAAAAAGTGTTCCTGTCTAAATTTCCACAAGGAGGCTAGCACAGTGCTCAACTCTTACCAATTTGCTGAAGACCAATCTACTTGGCTCTGCCAAGGGCATTACAGGTCAGCCCATACTGCTTCCCTCCCACAGGATGGTGACAAGCAGCTGACAGCTAGAGAAGCAAGAAGCCAGGAGCAGCCACACTCTAGGAAGGCCATAGGCTGGCTCCCAGGAATGCCCACCAGCTGGCCAGGGCAGTGAGACCTGAGAGGCAGTAGGGCATAGTGATTCCAGTGTAAGCTCTGGACAAAACCGCCCAGGCTAATTCTGGCTCCATGGCATACCAGCTTGCGCAGTTAAATAACCCTTCCATATCTAAGTTTTCTCAACTGTAATATGGGAATTTTAGTACCTACCTCATAGAGTTGTATTAAACACACAGAAAGGGTCTAGAATAGAGCCTATAGGAAACCTCCAATAATTGTAGCTGGTGTAATAGGCACCTCATCTACTGCCTCCATGAAGAGGACACAATGGTAAGGAAAAGATCACTGGACAAAGAGTCAGCAATTCTAGACTCTCAGCTCTATTCTGTACCCAGAGACTGCAATGACCTCCTGACTGACCCATTCATTTGCATTCCTTTCTCTTGCAATCCATTCCCCACAGGCAGCCAAGGTGAGTTTTCCAAACAAGCTGATTGTGTCACCTCTCTCTGCCTAAGCCACTTCACCAGCTTCCCAGGGCCAAAATCCTTCACACAACCCACAGGGTCTGACCCTGCCTACCTATCCTGCCCCATCTCCTCCCTCTGCCCCCAGCTCTCTCTACCCTGACCAGATGGCCTCATTCAACTACCAGCACATTCGCTCTCTGCCCATGCAGGGCCTTTGTGTATGCTGTCCCCTCTGCTCAGAAGGCTCCCCTTCTCCCTGCTCATGAAGGTTAACTCCTACTCATTCTTCAAATCACAGCTCAACTGTTACCTCCTCAGGGAAGCCTCCCTGTATACATTCTCATCATGTACCCTTCTCAAGAGCAACTACTACAGCTGCACTTTGTCTTGATTTATATTAGCTTAATTTCTTTTCCCTTCTAGACAACAGACTTCTGTTTTGGCTCAGCACTGTATCCAAGGCCCCTGACACATAATTGATGCTCAATAAGTATTTCTTAGTGAATGAATGGAGGCAAGGTCTGATTTTTCCCTATCCTCTGCCTGGTGAGGGGACTTCGGGCCTTCCAGTTGACCCAGGGTAGATAAAACACCCCCTAGCAGTGGCTACAGCTCCTTAAAGGTAGCTGAGGGAACTCTTTGGTACTGGCCACTTTGAGAGCTGTGGGTGGAGGGACTCTTTGGAAATGTTATGATAATAATGATTAATAAAAAGCAGATAAACACCCAGTGTGGCTGGCCAGCCCGCGAAGCCTTCCATTAGGTCTGTCACTCATTAGAGGTGGAGGAGGGGGCAGTCCAATCAGATATCCTCAGCTTAAGCAAACCTTCTATAAATTGTAGGCTGCAGGCGTTGACGTTTGATAAATTATTCTTCATAATACACTGTTGGCTGTCATAAATCTAATCTTTCAACGTTCCCCATCTTAATAACTTGTACAGCCTCACAGGGTGACATGTCTATGTCTCTGCCTGTGACAGAGATCTCTGGGGTAGAAGAGACCAGAGATCCTAGATAGTACAGCATAAAGCTGGGGACCCCCACAGGCAGGGCCCAGTAGGTATCTCTGGGTGCTCTGAGTACAGAAGCAACGAGCCATCCTTAGAGCCACAGAGTGTCTGGGGGACCAAGCGTTCACTCCCCCATCACAGGGCTGAGAAGGTGGTGTACCAAGAGCTCAGACCCATGAACTACAAGCTTGCCCATGTGAGGACTCACCACCAATGCCTTGAACTTGAGCTTGGTTTGGTATAAGGGATGTCAGAATATCTCTGCTCTCTGGGGATGGAATGTTCAATCATGGGTAATTCCTAAAGTTTGCACAGTGCTGTTACCTCAAAAGTGCTCTTATTTAATATTCAACCTCTCTTTGAGATTACATAGAGGAGACCTAATTGCCCCCATTTTATAGAGAGGAACATATTCGCTAATGGTCCCTCATTTATTTATCCATCAGATATTTACTGAGTAACTAATATACACAGGGCACTATGCTAGTCACCTGTAACTCAACAAGGAGCAAGTCCGAACTGGAGCCACCACCTCCTAGACCTTGAAGTCCAGTGGGGAGACAGGAATTAATCAAGAAATCACAAATAATGGTAACGGGCCAGCTCTGTTAAGTGCTATGAAGGGAGCGGTAGCTGGTACTCTAAGTCTAAGAGCCTGTGTTCAGAGGATTAACCCTGGCAGGGAAGTCTTCTCTGATGAGGTGACCAAGAACTGAGATCTGAAGGATGAGAAGCCAGTCAACAGTGGAAGAAAGGAGTGAGGGCCCTTCTAGGCAGAGCAAAGAGTTTGTGTGAACCACATGTAAGGGGGATAAGGTGATGGGAGAGAACCAGAAAGATGACCAACAATTCCTAAACGGGAGTCCAGGCTGACGTGGGCTCCCCGGATCTCTGCCTGGGGAAGGGTCCTCATCCACAGCTCATGCCTGGGGAGAAAGCCTGGACACAGAGGCTCACATTCATTTCTGGTGAGGCCCAGGAGGATCACCCTCACAAAACCCCAAAGGCCTTTTCCCAACAACCTTCAGCTGCTCCTACCCTAAAAATACAGGAAGAGGGAAAATAAAGCACAAACATCCTTGCATTGGCTGTCAGGACAGACTTCCTTAGCCTCTCGGACATGACAAAATGTCACACAGCAAATGGGCCTAAGCCAAGTTCCAATGCCTCAGAGCCCCAAACAAGAGTTCAGGTACCTAAGCCCTTGCACTCTTTCTAGGACACCTGAGTATGCTTCACCCAGTAAGAAGTTTTCCAGATTGTGGTAGGCAGCAAAATGGCCCCCCGAAGATGTCCATATCCTAGTCCCCAAAGGTGTGATTAAGTTAAGGCTCTTAAAATATGTAGAATATCCTGGATTACCATGCGGGCCCAATGTAATCACAAGAGTCCCTTATAAAAGGGGGGCAGGAAGGTCAGAGTCAGAGCATAGATATGACAAAGCAGAGGTGAAAGAATGAGAGAGAGGGATTTAAAGAGGCTACTTCTGGCTTTGAGGATGGAGGGATGGCCACAAGCCAAGGAATGCAGGCAGCCTCCAGGAGCTGGAGAAGGCAAGGGAAGAGGAAACCCTTAGAACCTCCAGGAAGAATGCAGCCCGGCCACCACCTAAATTTTAGGACTCCTGACCCACAGAACAGTAAGATAGTAAATTTGTGATAATAAATGTGTATTGTTTTAAGCCACAAAATTTGTGGCAATTTGTTGTAGCAGTAATGGGAACCTAAGTACAGGCCCTTTACAGAAAAAGTTTACTGACCTCTAATGTAGTACATTCATGTTACACTCTCAGTATATGTCCGTTTTATTCTTTTACTGTATTTTCCAAAGCAGCAGGGGCCTAGAAAGCTGGGGAATGTGCAAGGGGCTGCACTGGTAGTGTGGGGAGCACAGGTCAAGTGTGAGCCCCCAGGCGGGGCACATGATGGCTTCTGGTTCCGCAGTGCCAGGTAACAACACCTAGAGCCAGTCCTGCTCTCCCCGCAGGGCAAGGAGTCCTCCGCTACCTGGCTGCCTCTCACATGTTGTACTTTCCCAGCCCCCCATATCAAATCCTAAGGCTTGCTTGCCTGAAATGACATCTTCCCTTCTTCCCAAAATGCAGTTTCCTCTTAAATCTCACAGGGAGCCACCAGTCATCAGCTCACCCCCCAAAGGTGGGGGCCAATGAGAGATTTCCCATTACAGGGATGATGACATAGCCAATTTGCAGGAGCCACTCCAGCTGTTGAAGTAACAGCTTCTCCCCTACAAACCAGGTTACAGGGACACAACACCCACTCGTGTACATTCGCACACACACACACACACACACACACACACACACACACACACACACTCCTACAGCTGTCATTAGATCAGAGTGCTGGTGACTTTTTAAAAAAATATCTGGAAACCAGGAACCCAATGATGGATCCCAGCCTCTCAATGCTGACCCTCAAATTGCCAGGTCCCCCAGGGGCTCACCAGCCTCGTCTGACTACTGCCTCTAAGGAGAGAGGGGGTCACTTGCAAATCCAAGCCCTGTAGAAAAATCTCTCCCCAAACTGCTAGCAGGATGACCTGTTAGCACACGGTCCGCTCCAGTGCTGTGGTCAGTTCTGAGGTCCCCACTGTCCCTGCCAGAGCCCTGGGAGCTAACAGTGGCACCTCCAAGCCCCTCCCCACCTCCCCACTGAATTCATCCTTGAGTCCTGTTGATTCAGTCTCCAAAATATAACCATCCACTCCTCGTTCAAGCCACCACCACCTCGCACCTGGACAACCAGCATCACTATGGCAAGTTATTCATCCACATAACCCCTGAGGTGTGTACCACAAAAGCTTCAATTAATATCTGCAGAACCAATAAATAAACAGACAAGAGACTGAAGTTCCAGGGGGGAGAAAGGCTGCAGAGGATCCAAACACACAAGAGACCCTGCCTGTGGGACAGCCAAGCCGTCCAAGCCAGGCACCTGCCCCACCTGGACAGGTCCCCCGGTCTCCCTCAACATCCAGACATCCCCGAGGCAATACGCACCACAGATGGCAACCTTAGCCCCGCTTCCACTCGTTAGCTCAGACCACCCCACCCGCCCCAGAGGCCCTGTCCAGACCTTTCTGCTCCTTCTCATCTAGACAGCACTCCAGCCCTGCTCAGGTTCCACGCCCCAGAAGGCCCTAAGTCCCCCTCTCTGTGATCCTACTTGTGGGTTCCAAGAGCTCCTGAAATCTGTAGCCCAGACCTCAGGTGACTTTCATCTCATATGGGCCTCTTATTAGGTCTGTTCCTAAAATATTAGCTCCTCAAAGGCACCAGATTTGTGTGATGAGTTGGTAACTCAAGTAGAAGAGCCACAGTATCTTCTGCTGACTCTCTCACCTCATCTGTACTTCTGTGGAAGGAGTTCTGCCCTCTGAGCGAGGGCTGGGGTTCAGTCCCACCTCTGCCACCAACTAGCCATGTGACCTCAAGAAAGTTACTTCACCTTCTCTGGATCATAATTCCTCGCTTGTAAAAGGAGGGTGTTGGAGTACTGGACTCTTAACAGCCTTCCTAATTCTCTGATCCAGTAACTCCTACCTTTCATCCCGTACTCCCCTTATTAACCACCCTCTACACACATGTGTGCACACATACACACTCAAATCTGGTTCTCCACCTGGAATCCTGGTGACAAATACAGGCACACACACATGCACACACACTCCAAGGAGTCACTTCCAAAGTGACACAGGCAAGGCCCCTGAGAGACTCCCTTGGAAGCAGGGACCCCCATGGCAGAAATCACCCAGGGAGCCTGGCCTGGGACAGGGGCTTGTTCCTGCTCCATGAATAAAGAAGCAGGCACAGCTGGCCTATTCATAATCAGCATAAAAAATTGATTAGCCCTTTCCAGATTAAACATTATTGTTTCAACGATGAACATAAATCAGCCAGACGTGGAGGGCTTGCCTCCCTCTGCTGCCAAGGAGCAGCATCAGGTAGATGGCGAGTGGGGAGAAGTGCCCTGGGGACAGCAGGAGGAGGAGACTCCTCCCTGGAGAAGGCCTGGCTCTAAGAAGGTACTGGGGAGAGCATGCCACTCCTCACCCCTATCACCAGCCCCTGGCCAGCAAGTACCAAGGGGTGGCACCTTTTCCAGAGGTGAGGAAAGGTTACCCACCTCTGCAGTGAGGACTAAAATGAGACCTTGTTTTGAAAACATCTAACACCTCACAGAACCCAAGAACGGACTAATAGTTACCAAAGGGAAAGGGACTGGGGAGGATGGGTGGGAACGGAGGGGCAAGGGGGAAGAAGGGACAATACGATTAGCAGATGTAATGTTTGGGGGTTACGGGGAGGGCTGTACAACCCAGAGAGGACAAGTAGTGACTCTATGGTACCTCACTACGCTGATGGACAGTGACTGCAATGGGGTTGGGGGGGGGAACCTGATGAAGGGGGTAGTGTAATCACCATAATATTACTCATTTAATTGTAGATTAATGATATCAAAATAAACTTAAAAAAAAAAGAAAGCATCTAACACATGCTAGGGAAGAATAAAAACTTTAATAAACGTTCAGTTCCCTGCCCTGTTGGGGTTCCCCATCTGCCAGTCCCACCTTCCACTCAGGAATGCTGGGAGAAGCCATAAACTTCTGGGAAGTGAAACTGAAGCACCCAGAGATCCTCCAGACAGGATGCAGGGTTTAGGAGCCTGGGCTCTGGAGGCAGCCCTGGCTTTTGCTCCAGACTTGCTTGGCCTTACTCTCTGCGTGACCTCAGGCCCATGACTCAGCCTCCCCAGCCTTGGTTCCTTCCTCTGTAAAATTGGAATGATAGTACTTCCCTCATAGGCAGCTGCGAGGACCACAGATGATGCCTGCAAAGTACGTCCAGGGCCCGCCTGATTCCTTCAGCTCTTTCCTTCTGCTCCTCTTCCGATCTCAGCACCTCCATCTGTGCCCGAGGGCTCTTTCTCCATGGCCGCAGGAATTCACACTCCTCGGGAGCAATCATCCCCCATGAAGGAGATGTTGGTGGACCAACACCCCACCTGCTCCCTTGGCCCATGGCTGGGATGATTCTAAGGCTAGAGTTTGGCACCATCTCCCAGTCTCCCCACTGTGGCAGCTGGCTTAAGAACACAGTCACCAGCTGCCTACTCGAACCTGAACCACATTCCCACTTCCCTCTGGGCAGCACCTGAGGTTCCCACAAACCACTCTCAATGTAATATTTTTCTTGGAGTCTTCTGGGAGCGCCCGACTCGGATGAACACCTCTCACAGATGAGCATGCAGCTGAAGTCGGCAATTAGGTTCACTGACTCCTCTAAGTCACTGCTTGGACCCCAGCCATCACCAGGAAAGGCAACCCTCTGGCTCACCCGAAACCAGGGAGAAGGCATCTGAAAGCAGAGCAATCACACACCCCCACCCACGCCACCAACCCCAGCCTTGGCAGCCTGCAAGGGGAGACCCAGCACCCCTCTCTGGGGAGGGGAGGGAAGGCCTCAAGTTCCATTCAAGATGAGGACACTGCGGCCCCTTTGCAATGGGATTAGTTCCTTCAAGAGCACTAACTATGGCATTATTTTTCTGGGCTTGTAGCCCCCTAACTCATCCAGGAGACAGCTCAAAAAGGCTCCAAAGAGAGAATTCACCTTTACCTGGTGCGGATGGTGGGGAGAGCCTCCCTGCTCAGCTCCTGCCATGGGCCCCTCCATCCATCCTGCACTGTTGGCTGCCTCTGCCTGAAATGTCTCTGTGCATCAGTCATGGGGGTTGGCACACACACACTATTAACTGATGTGAACATCAACACCACACACCTGGGCCCACTCTAGTGCCCTCTAGAAACCAGCAGCTGCGTAGTGGGAGGGGCAGGCACTTAGGCAACAGAGTTGAAAGCCTGTGCTGCTTGTAGCTATGTGACTGTGGCTATAACTTAACTTCTCAGGGATTCTGCCTCCTCCTTTGGAAAACTGGGATGGCAAACTCTACCAACCTTGCAGAATTATTGTAAGTGTTAGAAAAAACATCTGTAAAACATCCAGCCAATATATACATTTTTTCTGTACCAAATAAACAGAAAATGTAACATATTATCCACTGACATGAATATCTACAGTACTGTTGCCTTAACCCCCTTGATGCCTTTTTCTGCCTTGCTGCCCCACCCCAACTCTAAGGTAGGTTTACATGAGATGGGGGACATCATACAGAGCCCACCTCCTCTGAACACAGTGACTGGTCTGAGAATGAACATCTGTATTTGTTTGCACGAGGCTACCATAACAAACTACCACTAACTGGGTGGCTTAAGACAACAGGAATTTATTTTCTTGCCGTCCTGGGGACTAGGTATATGAAATCAGGATGTTGGCAGGCCCATGTCCCCTCTGAAGGCTCTAGGGGAGAGCGCTCCTTGCCTCTGCCTGACTCCTGGTGGCTGCCAGCAATCGTTAGAGTCCCTTGGTCTGCAGCTGAATCACCCAAACCTATGCCTCCCTCAGCACATGGCCTTCTTACAAGAACCAATCCAGTACAAACTCATCTTAAATTACCTAATTATATCTGCAAAAACCTTACTTCACATTCTCAGGTTCCAGACAGATACGAATTTGGCCTGGGGAGTTGGGATGGAGTGGGGAGGCAACCCACAGTCTGACTTAGGCTGTCAGAGTCCTGATCCGGAATTTAATAAAATGAAATTGGCGGAAGACCCTCCTAGGGGCAATGCTGGGAAGAAGTGAGGCTGAGAGCTGCCGAGGCTGCTGGTCATGGAAGGAAGCAGCTGAGAACAAGCAGACCTGCCGGAAGAAGCTGAGGGACAGAGGGAAGAGTCCTGAAAGTGCCCCCCAGGGCCCAGCTCCACCCCAACGGTCCCCAGACTGTGGTTACATGACACAGCACATCTACCTTTTTGCTTCAGCTCATTCACATTGGGGTTCTGATCCTCACAACCACAAATCCACCTGTCTCCATGTCCTTCCATGTCCTCCAGATATTCATATGTTGAAGCCTTAACTTCCAGTACCTAACCTCCAGGATGTGACCTTATTTGGAAATGGGGTCACTGCAGATGTAATCAGTCAAGATGAGGTCATACTGGCATAAGTTGGGCCACTAATCCAATATGGCCATCTCTTTATGAAAAGGATAAATTCAGACACAGAGACAGACATGCCCACAGGGAGAATGCCAGGTGAGCATGAAGGAGAGATCTGGGTGATGCTTCTACAAGCCAAGAACACCAAAGACTGCCAGCAACCCCCAGGAGCCGGGATGGAGGCCTGGGACACCTTCTCTCTCACAGCCCTCAGATGACCCAACTCTGCCGACACCTGGATCTTGGACTTCCTGCCATCAGAACTGCAAGGCAATAGATTTCTGTTATTTAAGCCACGGATTGTGGTGCTCTGTTCCAACAGCCCTAGGAAACTCATATACCCCCAACCAAAGTGCCCTGCCATTCCAGCCCCGCCAGCCTGCTCTCTGGCATCAAGTGAGCCGTGCTCAGCACCCACCACCCCACACCCAGCCTCAAAGGTCCCCATACTTTTGCTCCTTAAATCTTACTCATCTTCTGAGGGCCAGCTCAAGACCTACCTCCTCCAAGAACCTTCTTCTGAACTTCCCCTAAACTTTTCCTGCCTCAGCCCCACAGCCGAGTACTTAATTGCTCTCTAATTACTCCCTCTCGGTATTGTTCTCTCTGCCTTGCTTTGGGAGGGAGGGAGGACTCTGGCTTTGACATTTTCTATATCCCCAGGCACTGGCACAGAGGTAAGAACATATCAGCTGCTCAACAAATCTGTATTTTCTGAGTGAGCAAAACAGCAAGCAGTGGGCTCAAGCTTCCCAAGTCAATGAATGGGGCCACCATGAGCCAAGGCCCTTTCTCCACAGAACAGCCCAAACACAGCAGCTGAGCAGAGGGTTAGATCCCAAAGCAAGGGAAATACCCGAACATGGCATGGGTATAATCACCCAAAACCACTGGCAAGTAGGAGGGCTGGCCAAAGGCTAGACACAAAGAACACTCTAGAATCCTATCACCATGATGGAAGAATTTAGGAAAATACGGCTTCCTCTAAGTCCACAGGGAACTACAAGGTCACAAGGAGGGTGAAAGCCACTTGAGGCCCTCTGGGGTTCTGGGACAGCAAGACCAGCCTCTTCCAGAGTGTCGGCCCTCTCGCTCCAGGCACTAAGCTTCCAGCCCTGAACAGAACCGTCTAGGGGGATAGGTACTGGACCGAGAGTCAGGAAACCTGAGTTCTAATCCAGCTTCTGCCACCACCTAGTTGTGCCACTCTGGCTCTGTGACTTCCCTTCTGTTTCCTCACCTGAAACACACAGATTGGAAGAGATAATTTCTAAGCCCTTATGGCCTGAGTGAGTGATTCTGTTGGATAACTTCTGCCCAAAGCACTTACCACTGAACAACAGGGGAAAAAGAAGAGCCAGTATTTGTCTGGCCAGGCCGACCTAGGCACCAGGTGAGGTGCTGGCTATAATGTGAGGGTTCTGGTCTTACTACTTCATTTCGTCCTTACAACTCTGCACATGACAGGCACAGCTAACAGCTACTGGGATTTACTACACACAAGGCACTGCATTCTATATGGATTGTAGCTTTCAATCCTTGCCAGAGCCCTACTAATGCAAAGGTTCTAGCATCATCCCTGTTTACAGATGAGGAAACTAAGTCTCGGGAAGAATTAATGATACAGTTAGAATATGGTAGCATTTGGGATTTCTGCAAGGCTCTCTTAACTCCAAAGCCTATTTTATTAACCTTTAGGCCATACAGGATCAAAAATTATCCTTTTGCTCCTTCTAGAAGCCAGACCATGCCCTTGCCCTCAGCCCATAGCTTGGATAGCCCCAAACACACCCTCACACAGTCCTACAGGGCAGGGGCAGAGCTGGCCCCCTGAGGACTCCAGGCCCCATAACACCATGTCATGATGTCCTGCATTGGATGGAGTGTGTCTGATCATGTAACAAGCTATTATTGAGCACCTTTTGTGTGTCAGGCACTGGGCAGTGCTCTGAGGAAACCCTAAGATGAGTGGGAGGGAGGAGACCAGCCAAGCCAAGAGCATAACCTGAGCATTGAGATGACAAGGCTAAAGTGAGAGGACCACAGTGGTCAAACCAAGGGCTCTGGAGCCACAGTCTAGCCTGGCCAGGGAGGGAAGCAATGGCTTCAAGGGGACAGGCCTGCAGTTCAACTCAGCCGTATTTATAACACCTGCTGTGGGCAGAGCCCACACTCAGGCCCCTGGGGGATCCAAGATGGGGAAGCAACCGACCTTAACACAGCAAATAACTGCATGGGAGCTGCAGTGGACAGGGAGCACTGACAAGTTCACCAGCTATGCCTGTTTCCCATCTGCAAAGTAAGTGCTAGTAGTGCCGAGCTCGGAGGGTTTTAGTGAGAAGTGACTTGATCCATGTGCAGCCTTTAACAGGTACCTGGCAAGCCTTCAGAGAGAGAGAGAGAGAGAGAGAGAGAGAGAGAGAGAGAGAGAGAGAGTGTGTGTGTGTGTGTGTGGCTGTTAGACCTGGAGCTTAAAGGATGACCGAGTCCGACGAGTTCAGAAGCCAAAATGAGGGGGCAGGCTGGGTGCAGTGCAGGTTATGGAGTGAACCCCCACCCCTTGCGGCCAGGGCACAGCTTTGGGAGGAGTGGAGAAGACAATGGGGCTGAGAGGAAGGTGGGAGCAGCTCTGGCGTAGCTCTCTGGGAGTCACTATTCCACAGCCATGAGAGGGACATGGCTCAAGCTGTGGAAGCCCTGGAATAACAGACTGAGGGTCATCAGAGACAGAGCAGAGCCCCCAGGGAGGTGGCCTCGCCACAGCAGAAGGGTGCAGGGCCTAAAGGATGGTGGTGGCTGCGGGGCCGGGGCCGGGCCTGTGCGCCGGGGGAAGAAGAGCCAGCGCCACCAGGCCACCGAGGTCCCCCCACCCGGTGACTAATGGCACACCATCCGTCCCGCCTGACATTAATGCTTCCCGCCATCAATCTCCCACTCGTTAAATTACCACTTTATGGCCAAAATCTCTCTCTCGTAATTGATAAAAATCTCCTTTTGATGTTTGGCATTATTGGGGGAAAAGTGTTTTTTTATTATTCATTATGTTTTAAATATAAATGTATTTTTTATTGAGAGCTGCCAGGAAGGCTGGATGAGGTCGAATTGGGAGGGAGAACAATCTCTCTCTCCCCCCACCACCCGCAGTGCTCCCCGCACACAGCCCCGTGGCCACCAGCTCCTTCTGTTCCACTCCTGGAACACTTACACCAGAGCCTTCTCAGGACTGTCTGGGGAGGTAACCAGACGCCAGAACAAAGGTTGTGCTGAGGACAAAGAAAAAGTAAATCTGAACACTAAACACAGCTGAAGCCCTCAAGGTGGTCCTCAGCTCCTGGCCTGGGGAGCAGCCTAGGGGGTGGTAAAGGGGCCAGGCCCCTGCTAGTGTGCAAGAATAAGGGCAAGAGCTCCAGAAGGCAGGACCCCCAGGGACTGGCACCATACCTGGCACGGAGGAGTAGTCACTAAATATTTGTGAGGTGGAGTCAGCCCTGGGACTGGGAGGGGCTCCTCTGGCCCCTCTGCCCTGAGCACTTCCCTAGCCTTGTCCAACCCAGGGCCGCTCATCCCTGCATATGCCCACACCCAGCTCCTCCAAGCCGAGGGAAGCTGAGTCCGCTGCCATCCTGCCAGTGAGGAGAGGGCCGGGTGGGGCTGGCACACAACACAGCCACTGACTCGTGACCCCGGGTGCCTATGGCTCCACCTCCAGGCCTTCACCTATGGTCAGCCCTTGGGAGCAAGGGCACAGAGCAGGGGCTTCGGATGGACCTTGGGAACTGCCAGTCAAAACTGCCTGGCTGAGCGCTGGGGGGGCACCCAAGCAGCCCAGGGACAGACTCCCAAGGCAGCCTGTGGGAGAGTCTAGCAGTGTTAGGGAAGGAGCAGAGAGGGGGATTCTTCCAGCAAAACAGCATCTGGGACACAGAACCATATCAGGTATCAGAAAACCTGGTTAGACTCAACTCTACGATTTAAAGTTTCTCAGAACCTTGGTTCCCAGCACATATAAAGCATCCATCATAACACAGAAACGATAGCTAACATTTGCTGGCCTCTGGCTCTGTACCAGACATGCCCTTTGTGCCCCACATTCATTAATTCATTTACCCCTGCAGCAAGCCTATATGGCAAGTACTGCTCAAACCCCAATTTTACAGATGAGCAAACTGAGGGACAGAGAAGATAAGAAACATGCCCAAGGTCACAAAGTTCCTGCCCACCTCAAAGGCTCAATGTGAAGCTCAAGTTGTCTTATGAAAGTAGGACTGGTGGTACAAAAGTGGAGTCACAGCCACAGGCCATTTGGACAACTCTCAGGGTTAATTTTATGTGTCTACTTGGCTGAGCCACATACCCAGCTATTTAGTCAAACATTATTCTGACGTTTCTGGAAGGGTGTTTTTGCATGAGTTTTACATTTAAATCACTGGACTTTGAGTAAAGAACATTGCCCATCATAATATGGGTGGGCCTCACCCAATCAGTTGAAGACCTGAATAAAACAACACTGACCTCCCCAACCAAGGGAGCATTCTGCCAGCAGATGGCCTGGGGCTCAAGATGCATCAGCTCTTCTTGGGTCTCCAGCCTAATGGCTCATCCTGAAGATTCTGACTTGCCAGCCTCCATAAATGCATAAGCCAAGTTCTTAAAATCTATTTTTCTGGCAAACTCTAATAGAAAAATGAAGTCCAACCCTGGCAGAGCTGCCATGGCCTACAGGAAGGGATACCCAAAGTGGGTACCTTTCCCTAGTTGCTACAGGGGTCTCCATGGACCAGCAGAGGTCCTGTGTACAGGTCTACAGGAACAAGCTGGGTCATCCCAGAGTTTGCCATTCACTGTTCCCTCCCCCGGCCCCAAGACCTCCACAAAAGCCCTTTGTTTGTCTCTGCACCACCCCTGCCAGGAACCCCACCTGTAGGCAGGCGTTCTCCTGTCTCACACCCCATCTTCTTTTGCTCCTGCTGGTCCTGGCGCCCAGAATGCCTTCTCTGAACCACACCCACCAAGCCTGACAAACTACTGATGCTCTTGGGGGAGAGCTCCTTTGTCTCTTTTCTGAACTCTTGCTTACATGAGGGAAAGAAGACAAAATGTCGCCCTCCACCTATACCTGTGGGTCCACATGAAACAAGGGGGTGTGCAGTCTCCCACCTGATGAACAGTGGTTCTCTAATGCATTCTCACAGCCCCTGTGCACAGACAGTTCATCAAGAACACTGCGCACCTGCGACATACAGCACTTATCCCCAGGTACTATGGATAATTACAAAAAAGTCTAGATCCCCACCCCATGGAAGCTGAGGAGTAAAAGACTAATTAAACAGGTCTCAAGAGTACACAACCAAACCCTGACACCCCAACACAGTCCTAGCCCTGCCCCTAACAAAGGTACTTCTGTGCTTCACTCTAGCAGCTGACCTCCTTTCCTTCAGTTTCTCATAGCATTTCAGAGCTAGAAAGAACCTTATTTGATACAACTATATTCCACAACAACAAATAAAACTGGATCAGTTATGGAAATATATTGCAATGAGACTGGACTTGTCTGTATGTGTCTGGGGGAGAGGGTGTCCACAACCAAAGATAACTGTACCAGTGCAGTTGACAATTCTATCATCTCTTCCCAGCGCTCTCCACCCACCTAAAACCTCACTACCTTCACCTTCCCCCTCCTGTAAAAGATGACCTCACCTCTCATATTACTAAGAAAACCTGGTCCCACTCCATCCTTCTTTGCACAGGTTCCTCTCCAAGTTCTCCTTCTCCTCAGGTTCCCATTATGAAAAGAACAAAAAGGCTCTTCATAATGTGACCTCAGACCCCACTACACAACCTCAGCTCCACTGTCCACCAACCTAAGCCCATATGCCAGTCAACAAGACTATCTACCAACCACCGGCCATGCCTTGTGCTTTCCAGCGCCTGCTCACCCACCTCATCAGTCAGTAGTCCCTTCCTCTGACCTCCACCTCCTCTAGGCTCACCCTTCTTTGAGAGCCTGGGTCAGATGCCGCCTGCTTCAAGAGCCTTCCTCTACCCAAACATAACCTCTCTCTCCTGCAAAATGGCCAGGTATTACAAGTGAAGAGTGTACCTCCTGGTGACCCCACATTATGGGGCCAGAAAGAGTTCTCACTCCTTCTTGGCTAAACCCACAGCTTCCTCAACTGTGCCTTTTTCACTAAATACCAGCTGCTTGGACAACAGAGAGAAGGAATGGAAGAATGAAGAAAAGCTGTTGAACGACAGAACTGCAAATTGTGAGATCCTGTAGGGAGCCTCAGAGGACTCACAACTCAGATGAAGAAGGAGGCATAAGGATGGACTGGGGGTCAACGTGAAGAACACTGCCAGGTCCTCCAGTGCAGAGCCAAGAGCTCCTGGGAACTAGACTGGTCAACAGCTTCTTGGTTGAGGCCTAGGTATGCCCCATTCCAGGTACAGAGGTATCAGTCCAGTCTCCTTCCACAGCATGGACCAAGCCCGGAAGCAGAAGGAATCTGAGGCTCATCCATCTATTAGGGCTCCCCTCTGCAGGGCAGGGCCATGTCTTCAACACCCCTCCCAGACTCTCAAGCTCAGGCGCCATCTGCTGGTCAAGGTCAGCACTGCACCTAGGCCCACAGTCCCAAGAGCAGAGGACCAAGAAAATCCCTTACCAACTCCAGACCCAGTTCAATTTGGGGGCAACAGAAATGACTTCACCTCCTAGAGTTTGAGTCTGTTTGCTTCCTGGAGCTTGTCTTTCAGAATTAAGGCCTAACATGCAAAATAAAAAGGAAAAAGTAGATTTCTTTCCGGTAATACTAGCTGAGAAACTGCCAAGACATAGTCACACAGATACACAGAAAAATGATTTCCTAAAGGATTTCTGACAAACAGAAGCTCTGTTAATAGGGGACAAAGGACTTGCCTGGGAATTATAAGATCTGAGGTCCCATCCATTGTTCACATGCCTCCTTCAGCTATGCGGCCTCTGGCCCCATCCCAGCCTAAGCCACACTCCCTGCCTAAGCCAACCCTATGCCAGGACGGTGTTCCATCACTTGATCTCATCTCTACACATGGCACTGGCTGATGTATGGGGATTTGGACTGACCCCGAACCAAATGCACAAGATCCAGAAATGCCATAGCCCTGCTCTCACCTGCCACCCCCATGCTAGGGACACCCCCCCAGGGACAGCTCCACCTGCCTGGAACAGGGACTGGCCTGAGGCCACCAGTGGCCCTCCAAGGCCTCTTCTGATGGGAGGGGGCCCCAGGAGGCAGAGATGCAATCAACCAGCACAGGCTGGGAAACACCAGTCTTGAGCTCTCTCTAGCCACTCTTTCTTCTCTTCAGGCTAAGATTTAGGGGCAGTTATGTAGTCTTTGAGCTCCAGGTAACCTCAGAGCCCATCCAAGGACTCAGGCTAAGAAAGCAGATAGTGATGCATGACAGAGTCAGCTTCCCTTAACCACACTCCTGAAACCAGGCATAAAACAGAGCCTTCCACTGAGGGTCCCAGTGCAGGTGTGGAGCCCAGAATTAGTGGGGCACACTCAACCATCTTCCTGTGGGGAGAGCTGCTCCCTGTGAAGTGTCACAGGAGGGGCTGGAGGAGGAGAGAAGTGCAAAGTGAGTGACTTTCCCCCGCCCTCACACCCCCACAGCCACCTACCCTGTTCCCACACAGCCCCTTTCCCCTCCCTCCACCCACAGACTGAGAAAGTATGTCACCAGGGAACAAATGCCATCTTCCCAGGAGGGAGGAGGAGGAGGAAGGGCGGAGGGAAGACTGATTGTGTGCCTTGGGGGCCGGGGTAAGAAACCAGAGGTTTCTGAGCTTCCCAGTTGTGAAAGACACCCCCTCAGAACCATGACTTTGATATTCACTTCCCTTTCTCAGAGGGCTCAAGACAACCTGTGAAGCTGGATCTACAGGCTCATGTGCAGGACTACTTGGCCAGGGGAGCTTAGAGAAGATGCCCTGAAGACACAGGCAAAATCTTCCAAATCCAAAACATCCTTTGGCCAGCTAAATGGGCCTGCTATGACTGCTGACTACTCCAAAGTTCTCATCTCACTCCACCCTGGCCTAGAGGGAGCCACTGACCTGCTCTTGCCTTCCCCCTCTCGCTCTGCACAGACAAGTCAGCCTCCAAGGGTTAATGTGCTGCCTTCCCTCCCTTTCATCCACCCCCACTGAGCTGCCACATGCCAGCAATGATGCACTTCACACTGTTATTACAGTGATTTATTTAGTTTTAATTTGGGGGTGAATCTCGTGCTGTAGGAAGCAGGAGGCCAACAGCCTTGGCAAGAAGCAAAGCCACACACATGCCCACACCATGCGAATGCCCTCCCCTCTGCCTGGGGTCCATCCATCCTAGCCCAGCTCCTGCCAGCCTGTGGCCTGCTCCTGACTCCAGTCCTGAATCAGGTTTACCCTTCCCTCCACCTCCTCCACTTTGGAGTAGATGATCCTCAGTAAGAAAGGAGCCGACAGAGGTTTCCATGCTCACGTCCTGTGTGATCCAGGCTCCTCAGAGTCAGTTAATGAAGCCCCCTCCTGGCCAGGCTACCACTGAAGAATGAGACATCTTTGGCTGGATGTGGACACCTGATACCAGTTCTACGTTAAGGGACTGATAGCCCAGGCCACCTCCATGCAGATCAGTGAAAATGAGCAACGGGTCTTTATGAAACCTCTGACCTAGTCTCCACTTGCCCTGACTAGGCAAGGAAGCCAAAGCCATCACTCATTCCTCCACTGGTTCATTAAACAAACACTGGCACCTGCTATATACCAGATACTGTTTTGGTGCTGTACAAACAGGGCAAAAGGGTTGTCACAGTCTTCATCCCTAATGACTTTACCTGCAGCAAAACCACCTAGATACTACTAAGCAAATCACAGGATGCAAGAACGGAGGGAGCAAAGTTGTGCAGAGGGTCAGAGAAGACTTCACCGAAGAGCTGCAATTTGGCTGGGACGCCAGCACAGTGCCTGGCATTTAGTAGATGGATGGATAGATGGGTGAGCTGTCTAGAAACACAGGGTATTACTACCAGGGACAGAATGGCATAAAGATGTTCCAAGCAGACAGAAGACCATGGCACAGGCCCTGAAGCTAAGGGTACATAGCAAATCTGAGGTAAGTGGCTCAGTGTGACCAGAGCCTAGGGAAATACCAACAGTAACAGTAGCTAGTATTTGCTGAGCATTTGCTGCCAGTTAGTACTGTACTGAACACTTTATATTCATTCTCTCTCCTAATCCTCACAGTAATCCTACGAGGCAAGTACAATGTCCCATTTTACAGATTAGAAAAGTGAAGAGCCAAAAGGAGAAATAATTTGTGCAAGATCCAAGCTTTTAGCTCCAGAGCCCAAACTCCAATGCCATGTCTATGTCACAGAACAAACAGGCAGGCTGAAAGTGAATGGGGTGGCCCTTGAAAGCCCTGCTGAGGATTTTATTTTAGGGAAACTTGGGAAACATCAAAAGTTGTAAACTAATCTCAGGAAAGGCATCAGCTGATCAAGGCTTAACGTTAAGACAATGTGGCTCAGAAAACTCTAGAAGACCCAAAGGATTCTCTCTCAAAGAGGAAAATTTCAAATGCACAAATAGGTGAGGTGGGGAGGAAGTTTTTTCAGTAGATATTTCTAAGGTAGCCTCAAATTACAGCACACAATTTGTCGGGCTGGGCCTGACCCACAGATCACCAGCCTGCAGACAGCCGCTCACGGCCCTCCCAATCCCCAGGAGCATGACGACAGAACAGGCAGTGAGGACCCACGCCACTGGGCCCGGGCTGGGTTCCACATACCCTGCAGAGTGCTGGCATGAGTCCAAAGGAGTATCACAGAAGGGCCCTTCGCCTCCTCTGTTGCCCCAGAAGGTGGAATGAAGATCAGACAGGTGGGGTTTGAGGCAGGTTTTAGCCCATAGGAGGAAGCACTTACATTTAGAGAATACTGGCAGAAGGGACCGCTTAGGGCAGCAGACAAAAGACTAAGCTTCTCATCACTGGAAGTAATCAAGAAGAGGCTGGATGAATGCCTGCCAGGGACATCCCAGAAAAGCCAATGCAATGAATGATTTGGACAGCTTACTGATGGCATCAAACAGCAGTGCACAGAATTACTTCCTGAAGTGCCCTTGCACACTCTATCACTAAAGCCTCCACCCATCATCTACAAAATGGGTTAATAACAGCACCTCCCTCATGTTTTCCAGGAGGATTAAATGGGATAATGTATGGAATATAGCATCTCTGTCAGCAGGCAGTCAACCCCTAGTAATTGATAAATATTATTAGGGTGAACCATATGAATCACATGAGGTTGCAGTTCAAAAGGTCAAATATCAACTATTTCATATGGTCCAACTAGTATTATTTTACTGATGGCCACAGAGGTTCCTTCCAGCCTCTTTGATTTCAGTACTGAAAGTTGCCATGAAGTATGGCCCTGAGACAGCAGTGGGTCCCCAGCACCTGGCAGTAAAAACTCTGCCAGGGCCTTTGCCGAAGCAGGCCATCCAAGGCCCATCCAGCCCCACACAGGCAGCTACCTCTTTGCCCAGGTCCTCGCGGATGACCTGGCGGACCTCTTGCATGCTGCTCTGTGGGGCCTGGCTGTGTAGCACCTTCAGCGTGCTGGTGTACTCCTCAGGCAGCAGGTAGTCCAGAGCCCCCAGGTGCTGGCCCACCTTGATGAAAGTGCCCCGGTTGGCACAGCAGAGCTCACAGAGGCGCCTGGCAGAACGGAGGTGCACCTACGGAGAGAAGGCCAGGGCCAGAGAGGTGTGAGTGCATACCAGCCATTGTTCCCTTTTCTTGCTGCCTCTGCTTGACAGCCCAGTTACACACACACACACACACACACACACACACACACACTCTCTCTCTCATTCGCCTTCTCCCTCAATGTTCTCCTTTGGTCTAGGTGCCCAGAAGAGTCAATCACACCCTTACACCAAGACCAGCCTTCTCACATGGCCTGATGCTTCCAATCTTTCCATCAAAACTTACCTGGCCCAGGTCCCACTCCCTCAGCAGTTAAGTATTTGTTCAAGGCTTTTAGCCAAATCTAATCTACTAATGATTCATTCAAAGGTACACTGAGTTAGCATATTCACCACCCAACCCTCAGACCTACTAAGAATACTATTTGTTTGGAGGTCTACGATTTATAAAACCTGGTCACATACATTATTTCTTTTAATCCTTACAGTCACTCAGGGAGGCAGGTATTGCTATCTTTAAAGATAAGAAACTCAGATGTTTTGCTTACAAAGAAATAGCTAATAAATGTCAAAGGAAGATCAAGAAAGCCCTCCAAACCTAGAGCTCTTTTAACTCAGCCAACTTTAGCTGGGGTCTCCTATTAACTGGAGGAAACATTTTACTCAGAGGTATAGAGAACATGGAGTAGGCAACTGTCCAGGACAGGGCAGGCTTAATGCCTACTGTCCTTCCAGAGCTGGGAAGGAGCCCATCTGCCCCAAGGCTCTGCAACCCCAGTCTTCACCCAGCTCAGCTGAGAGGACCTTGGAACTATGAGGGTCCTGCCTTCTAGGAGCTGTAGCTTCTGAGGCAGGATGGGGGCTTGGGCACACACAGGAGACAAGGGAGCCCAGGGCCCCTCTTCCACCTGTGAAGTCAACCAAGTCACTGTGAACATATGTGATGGACTTACACTCTCTTAAGTGCTATAAAAAATGCTGACATGATTGAGTATATATCAGGGGCAATAAACCAATTGAAGAGTTAAATAACAGTTGCCAACAAAGATGGAAGAAATGTTCAAAGATCCTATATAATTAGTTGCCAAGTGAACCGTACAGAAAGCTGCTGTTTTAGAAATTAAAAAGAGAAGGCAGAAGCCCTGAACACCCTCTTCCCGGCAGCCAGAGGCCCATCTTCCCCCTCCCACCACAGCAGAGCAGACACCCGACCCCAGGCACTACCAGGCTGTCCTGACGCCCCCAAGGACCGCCCACTTCTGACTCTGCTGGACACCTCTGCCTTCCACCCTTCTGTACTCTTGGGAAACCCTGTGTACACAAACATGACTCCATCCTCCTGGGCAGAGTCCTCTAACCTGGATGTGGATACAAGGTCCAAGCTAGGCCTAGGAGAGTTCCTCTCTGAAGGAGGGTGCAGGGAGAAGATTAACTCTAAGAATTAAGAGAGAGAGCACAGCCCTAGATGAGTCAAGGACTGTGGGGGAGGAGTGGATGCTTCCTCTTAAGAACTGGAGTCTGAGCTGGCCAGTGTCAGATGGCAGAAGGTGAGCTCTGTAGCTGGCCAAGGCCACACTCAAGCCCTAGTTTTAAGGAAGTGAGAAAGAAGATAAACAGGGTCAAATATGGAACCAGGCATTTCCTCATGGTACAAGGGCCCAGGCTGTTGTGAACAAATGACTTTTTGCAGCTCAAATAATCATCCCCCAGTTCCAACCCAGCAAAGGAGAGATCACAATCCCCAGCAAAATAACACACAGCCAGAAAGGCATCCAGGAGCCATTAGTCCCCAGGTACGGTGTGACCAGAGCCAGGATCCTGCCAGATGCTGCCATGAGGCTGCTCTGGCACCAGCAGCCTTCTCTCCCAGGAGGCATGCTCAGCCCCCACATCAAAGCTACCACAGGACTGGAAGGCAGGGTGAAGACACACCCCACATTCTTCTCCTCTCAGTAAAGCCATCAACCATGGTGTATGCACTAAGGCCTGACAGCAGGCCGAGCCCTGTGCCCCATATCACATGGGACAATGCAATACAGCCACTCATGCACAGAGAATGACACGCAGCAGCAGGATTGCAGTGAGAATGGTGGAAGTTCACAAGCGGAAGAAACTAAGAGGGCTGCAACTAGAGGACCAGCTTGGCTCACAGGAGAGAAGCAGGGAGGGAGCCACTCATGAGTATGTGGCCTCTTAGCTCCAAATCCATCCTTCTTTGCCCTGCACTGATACTGGAGATGGACCCTGTGTTATTTCTCCTTTGTCAGATGACTCACTATTAAGCGTTGTCAACAGGAGGCTGTAAAGGGACACTGTGGGGCCATTTTCAGCTCACAGCCAGCAGGTCAGTGGCTTGAGGGTGCCCACTTCAATGGCCCTCACAGACCAGCCCCCTCCATCACTAATTTTCTCTGCTATCTAGTGGGTCCCTCCCTTGGACCAGCTAAGGCCCACATTCTCAAACAAGTGTTCTGACCACCCAGCAGGCAGCTCTTACCCATCAACTCCAGGTTACACCCTCCTCCAAATTTCTCTGTCACCCGGCAGGCAGCTCCCAAGGCCCATGCCTTCCTCCAAGCCTCCTCACCACCAGCACAGCCCTGCATCTCAGCCGAGCCCTCCATTCTGTCCTTGTTCACTAACCCTTGGCCCTCGGGGAACAGCTGCTTTATGCGTTTACTTCTTCTGTACCTTTAAAATCTTTTTTTACTCCTGTTAGGAGTTAACTACCTTTCAGTTAATTAAGTCTTTATTAGTAAGTCTTTATATTAAATTTTCCCCATTCAAATTACATGGGTGACTGACTCCTGGCTAATACACAGAATCAGCCCCTGAAATTGAATTTGACTCGATTAGGATAAAAAAAGAGGGCATTTCAGGTCAAGACAAGAACGTCTGTGTGTGTGTTTGTTTGTGTGCATGCGTGTGTGTGTGTGAACGTGCGTGCATGATGCAGATCTGTTCCACCATTTCTTTAGACTGGACTCACACCTGAATTTGTCTCTGCTGCTTGCCACCCTCAGAAAGCATCAGCCTCACTCTGCCAAGACCTCCCACCAGGGAGCAGGGTCAGAGCTCTGCTGCCTGTCACCTGTGGCCTGAGCCAATCCCAGGTAGAATGTCTCTTGGGACAAAGTGATCGTCACCTTCAGGACACTGGGCAATGCAGGTCACACAGCCTAGGAAGGCTGGTCTACCTCCAACTCACTGGTTACTTGGCACATCAGCCACTGGGGACAGAGACATGTGTATCCCCTTGCATTCTGTGCACCTCAGCAAGCCATGCATGAGCCATACATGGAGACTGATGACAACTATGGGTCACCCACCCACAAAACAGTCATCCAAGAAACTGAGTATCTACTTCAAATGGCACCCACATTTCAACTAAAGCCACCCCAAAGTCACCTTCAACCAGCTTCTAAATAAACACACACATACACACAGTCACATGGAGGTAAGGGATACTGCCACCCACCAAAAAAATTAAAATATTATTTTAAGGCCAAAAGACACAAATGCTGAATAAGGGAGCAGATGCTCAGATCTCCAGGGTCTCTTTCCAGCTCCTTTGGGATCAGAAGGCAGGTCCCACTCAAAATTTCAAGAAACTTCTGGCTTGGTGCAAACTCCCTCTGTCAGCATTCACTTACTTAATTTGGCACCTTGAGGGGTTAAGCTTGCTGGCAGCAGGAAATATCTACAAGAATCTAACAACTCTCTGGGTGGCTACCCGGGCACCTTTCACCGGCCATGCGGGTCTGCTCAATGAAAAAGCAAGGCTTCCAGAACCTCCTAACTCCTATGTTCCCTTGAATCTGGGTCTTCATATTCCACATATCTTTGAGCACCTGCACGGGCATAGCACTAGGAAGGACGTGTAGGTTAAGGAGTTCATTTATAACAGGCCTACCCAATAGAACTTTCTGCAGCAATGGAAATGTTCTGCATCGGCACTGTCCAATACAGTGGCCACCAACCACATGGCTACAAGTGGCTACTGAGCACTTAAATGTGGCTAGTGTGACTGAGCAACTGAATTTTGCATCTTATTTAAATTTAAATCACCACGTGGCTAGTAGCTACCATATTAGACAGCTCAGGTTTATAAATGCATAGCCATAATAAATAAATAACCATTTCTAAGTATTATTTAGAATTATTTATCATTATTATATGTTTTAAGTATTATTTCTGGCCCATAGTAAGCAAATATAGGTGGTGGGGGTGTTGTTATTGTTTTTAAATCTGTCCATTATCTTGATGAAATAGATCTCAGTATGCATCTTTAAAGATGAAGAAATAACCTCAGAGAGATTCATTCACATTCTCAAGGTCCCAGGACCAGTAAATGGTGAAACACTGATGTGTTCAACCACATGCCAGGGAGCAGGCATTAACTGGGTTTCTCTGTATATAAGCATTGTAGCAGGGATGCAAGGAAGTATGGTCACAGTCCTCATGAGCAAGGAGCTTACAATGTAGACCAAGAGATGGACATGCACCCGTGAAATCAGAATCACTGATGGCAGGCAGTGAACACAGCTGCCCAGTCACTGCCAGGTCCGATGTTTGCTGGAGAGGTTACCAGGCTGGGCACCACAGTGGACATGGAAGTTGAATCCAGTGTATACAGTTTAAAAGGCCAATGGAACCTGTAGCTGATCTTGAATATAACAAGAAAAGGTCATAAAACATAAAGATTAATAGCATTGGCTTTGGAATCAAAAAGGCCTGGGTTCCAATGCTACTTGCTACTTAACTGTCATAAAACATTGGGCAACTTGATTAACTTTGGAGCCTGAGATTCCTCACCAGTAAAAGGAGAAAAAAGTGATAACTGTCAGTGATGAGCAAATAGAGCAATGCATAAAAACAGAGCTCAGCACAGGGCGAATACATGGTCAGTGCTCGATAAAGGAGTGGAAAGAAAAGGGGGTGGGGCGGGATCGATCTTTCTAGGAAAAAAAATACAAAACACTCCAGGACCATCCACTCCCTATACTTAGTTTTGGTCCAAGTCTGGACCACAATCTGACAGAGACAATAGCTAATTTCATGGTCTGTCATCTAAATTGCAAAGCATCATGCATAAGAAATGCAAATAACTATAGAGTATTTGGTCTAAATACACCAACTTTGGGTTCTCTTCCAAGAGATCTCCCTGATTCTGCTACTACCCTAACACCAACCACCCATTTTCTCACTGGCCCTGAGTCCTGCCCTTACCCAGCACCTGGTTTCACTGGCTGGCTGGATATGTCACTGCAGCTTGTCCTTAATAAAAAGCCCCAATTTCCCCATTTCATCCCCGCCAAAATATGGCAGGAACAGTTGGCACAGTCTCCCTGTCCGTCCTCCAACTTCATTTTCACTCCCAGCTCAGTAACTTGCCTTATGATTACCTCATTACCAATAACCTTGCTGTAATGAGTTTTAATCTGCCTCATATTAATTAAAAGCATTGTCAATAGCCAGCTCGGGTTGGGGCTTGGGAGGGGGGCAGTGAATAGCTAATAAGATCAACTCCATGCTGATTAATTATTGATTGGGAGGGATGGAGCAAAGGCCCAAGGAGGGCAACTCTTTACTCACGTCTAAATCCCCAAGAGCAGAAAGTTACCAAAGTCAGACCTAACCAACAGGGCTCTCCCAGCTGGACAATATCACCAATGGAGTTTAGGTTTGTGTGTAAGGCATAGAGGAAGGAGACAGTCAGTCAGACACACATACATACCCCACAAAACACAAGAAGAGAGAGAAAGTGAAAGAGAAGGTCACAAAACTCAAGACCCAGTGCCCTGTTACATGCATTGACATGTAAACAGTGGTATCTCTCTGCGCTGCAACATTACAAGAGTATTTTTATAGGTTTTTCTGTGATTTTCATATTTCTTAAAATTAATATATAGCAATAATGGGGGAGAATTTTTTTTAAATAATCCCTTCTTCAACATCTTCTGGAAATGGAAAAGTCCAGCTGATTTTTTTTAATATAATTTATTTTATTATCATTAATTTACAATTACATGTGCAATATTACAATTATTAAACTACCCCTTCATCAGGTCCCCCCCACCAACCCCATTACAGTCACTGTCCATCAGCGTAGTGAGACGTCCAGCTGATTTTTTTCAGCTTTAAATGTACAAGACTCAGCGGAGAAAGACAAGTATCAAATGGTTTCACTCATATATGGAGTATAAGAACAAAGCAAAAACTGAAGGAGCAAAACAGCAGCAGACTCACAGAACCCAAGAATGGACTAACAGTTACCAAAGGGAAAGGGACTGGGGAGGATGGGTGGGAAGGGAGGGATAAGGGGAAAAAGGGACATTACGATTAGCACATAATGTAGGGTTGGGGCACAGGGAAGGCAGTATAGCACAGGGAAGACAAGCAGTGATTCTATAGCATCTTACTATGCTGATGGACAGTGACTGTAATGGGGTATGTGGTGGGGACTTGATAATGGGGGGAATCTAGTAACCACAATGTTGCTCATGTAAGTGTATATTAATGATACCAAAATAATAAATAAATAAATAATAAACGTACAAGACTATGCCATGCAGACTGGACCAGCTTAAGTGCAGAAAACAGCATCTCTTCCCTAATTCAGAAGAGTGCTATGATCCACATGAGTGTTTTTCATTATGAAAAGGGAACTGTAACTCCTTCCTAATTCCCAAGAAATCAGGCCAGGACTGCCTCCGAAGTCTCTTTCCTGGATGTCACCCTTTGCTTTAAGCTGTCATTTAGGCAACACAGTAAAACTCATCACATCTTGGAATAAAACAAGTTACAGTTTATAAAAGTTTTTAAGGAGCTTGATCACAAACTGAATCCCATTCCTTAGGAGTACCCTCTGTCTCTCTGACCACATGTGGTATAAACTCTGGTTTAGAGCACAGGGCCACCATCAGACTGCCGCAGTCTATAACCCAGCTTCACCATTCAAAAGCTGGGTGAATTACATGACCTCTGTCTAATTGAGTCTGCTCATCTATAAAATGAATAAGATAATAGTACCCACCTCTAGGGCTACTGTGAAGATTAAATGAGATGAGGTAATGTATATACTCAACTTAGCCAGAGCTGCCATCTATCTCTATACTCACTGTAAGAGAACCTATTTGTTTTAATCAGTTATAGTAAGACACACAGACTTGGAAATGACTATTGCAAAGGAAGGAGTTTGTATTCACAGTTCCCTAGAAGCAGAAAACTTGGCACGCCATGCAGGACCACACAGGGAAGCACCAGAGTTGGCCAGAAAACAAAAGAAATGAGGGGAAATTGTGGGCAAGAGCTCTTACTGTGGATTCTATGGGAAAGAATGGGTGAGGCAACGTAAGCAGCCCTAGGAATGAGTAGTTTAAATAACTTCAGTGGGCTTTAGGGTATAGGGGATGTCCCTAGTTGCCTGGTATCTGGCCCTGTAGGGATTAGGGCAGCTGACAGAAGCAGTGATAGTGGCCCAGGGTGTAAAAGCTTAATAAAAAAGGTGGTTGGTGAGTAAAGGCTCTGGATGGGTTTGTTTGCATATGAAAGGCTTACTCAAAGGTGAGTGGTTTCCTATCTCTAGCAATTAGTTAACCCTGGGAAAGCAGTCCCTCCACTGTCAGAAGGCTCCAAGCTTTGAAAGCCTAAGAAAATACAGAAAATGAAAAAACATGATCAATACAGTACTCTAGGTATACTCCCTTGGGGATCACATCCAGTATACTGGTTATATAAACCATCTACACACTGATGACACACACATGGGTATCCCCTGCCCAGACCTCTCCCCTGACTCCAGACTCATGGACCCAACTGCCTCCCTGACATCACTCCAATGTCCAATGAGCTTCCCAAACCTGGCATGACTTCTCCCCCACTCCACCGCCAAACCTACTCCTCCCACAGTCTTCCCCATCTTAGGAAACTGAAACTGTAAACTTGGGGTTGCTGAAGCCATAAATTTTGATGTCATTCTTGACATCTCTTCCAGAGCAGGGACCAAAATTACCTTTCGCATGTGAAGCAACAAAAAACTGGACAAGATTTACAAAACAATGGTTTTTAAGGCATTGGACATCAGGCAACAAGGGCCAGTGGCTCCTGAGAGATGGGATGCAAACAAGGGGAATCCTCTGACTGCCCGGGTTCACTGCACTGAGCTTCCAGGACACAGTGCAGGAAGGGGAACCCAGGCAGTGCCCAGAGGACTCCCTAACTTGAGGAGACAGAGACGAAAGTCTGGGGAGAACACAGCAGCTGGAGTTTACAGGACAGAGGACTGGAGAACATTGAGCTGTGCAAAGAAGCAATAGTGAACATCAGCAGAGGGTCCATCTCACATATTCAGTATTAGCATTTGCACATGAGAAAACTACCTGAATCAGAGAAAGACCAACCCAAAAAGACTAGGGTTAACAGTACGCAATGCTCACTTATGGCCTATTTCCACCAGCCTGAACAGAAAAATATAATATTTGAGGCACTAGTTATAATATCCAGAAGGAGCTTGTCTACATAATGGAGAATACACCAAAGTAAATACTGTTCCATTCCATTCTAACAATATTTAAAGAAAGACTTCGGTGGGGTGGGGAGGGTGGGGGGGAACAAGCTGTTTCCAAGTAAACTTAATTGTGTCCCAGAACAAACCTCAAGAATATTCCTAAGAATACAAAAATGTAAAATATCAAACCTGCCACCTAATAAAAAAAAAATCCCAGGCATGCAAAGAAGCAGGAATTTCCAACATACACTGAGAGGAAAAAACCATCAATCAAAACCAAACCATTCCATTCCAAAACTACTAGAACTAATATCTGAATTCAGCAAAGTTGCAGGATACAAAATTAACACACAGAAATCTGTTGCTTTCCTATACACTAATGATGAACTAACAGAAAGAGAAATCAGAAAAACAATTCTATTCACAATTGCATCAAAAAGAATAAAATACCTAGGAATAAACCTAACGAAGGAAGTGAAAGACCTGTACTCTGAAAACTACAAGACACTCCTAAGAGAAATTAAAGAGGACACTAACAAATGGAAATGCATCCCATGCTCTTGGCTAGGAAGAATAAATATTGTCAAAATGGCTATACTACCTAAAGCAATCTACAGATTCAATGCAATCCCTATCAAACTACCAACAGCTTTCTTCAATGAACTGGAACAAATAATTCTAAAATTCATATGGAACCACAAAAGACCCCGAATAGCCAAAGCAATCCTGAGAAGGAGGAATAAAACAGGGGGAATTACACTCCCTGACTTCAAGCTCTACTACAAAGCCACAGTAATCAAGACAATTTGGTATTGGCACAAAAACAGACCCACAGACCAGTGGAACAGAATAGAAAATCCAAACATTAACCCAAACATATACAGTCAATTAATATTTGATAAAAGTGCCTTGGATATACAATGGGGAGATGACAGCCTCTTCAGCAGCTGGTGTTGGAAAAACTGGACAGCTACATGTAAGAGAATGAAACTGGACTACTGTCTAGCCCCATACACAAAGGTAAACTCAAGGTGGATCAAAGACCTGAATGTAAGTCATGAAACCATAAAACTCTTAGAAAAAAACATAGGCAAAAATCTCTTGGACATAAACATGAGCAACTTCTTCATGAACATATCTCCCCGGGCAAGGGAAACAAAAGCAAAAATGAACAAGTGGGACTATATCAAGCTGAAAAGCTTCTGTACAGCAAAGGACACCATCAGTAGAACAAAAAGACATCCTACAGTATGGGAGAATATATTCATAAAAAACGTATCTGATAAAGGGTTGACATCCAAAATATATAAAGAACTCATGCACCTTAACAAACAGAAAGCAAATAATCCAATTAAGAAATGGGCAGAGGACATGAATAGACACTTCTCCAAAGAAGAAATTCAGATGGCCAACAGGCACATGAAAAGATGCTCCACATCGCTAATCATCAGAGAAATGCAGATTAAAACCACAATGAGATATCACCTCACACCAGTGAGGATAGCCAACATCCAAAACACAAACAACAACAAATGTTGGCGAGGATGTGGAGAAAAGGGAACCCTCCTACACGGCTGGTGGGACTGCAAATTAGTTCAACCATTGTGGAAGGCAGTATGGAGGTTCCTCAAAGGACTCGAAATGGAAATACCATTTGACCCAGGTATTCCACTCCTAGGAATTTACCCTAAGAATGCAGCAGCCCAATTTGAAAAGGACAGATGCACCCCTATGTTTGTTGCAGCACTGTTTACAATGGCCAGGAGATGGAAGCAACCTAGGTGTCCATCAGTGGATGAATGGATAAAGAAGATGTGGTACATATACACAATGGAGTATTATTCAGCCATAAGAAGAAAACAGGTCCTACCATTTGCAACAACATGGATGGAGCTAGAGAGTGTTATTTATGCTCAGTGAAATAAGCCAGGCCAAAAAAGACAGGTATCAGATGGTTTCACTCATATGTGGAGTATAAGAACAAAGAAAAAATACTGAAGGAACAAAACAGCAGCAGACTCACAGAACCCAAGAACGGACTAATAGTTACCAAAGGGAAAGGGACTGGGGAAAATGGGTGGGAAGGCAGGGATAAGAGGGAAAAAGGGGCATTACGATTAGCAGATGTAATGTTGGGGGGGACACGGGGAGGGCAGTACAGCTCGGAGAGGACAAGTAGTGATTCTATAGCATCTCACTACGCTGATGGACAGTGACTGTAGTGGGGTTGGTGGGGGGGACCTGATGAAGGGGTAGTTTAATAATCGTAATATTGCACATGTAATTGTAAATTAATGATAATAAAATAAATTATATTTAAAAAAAAACCAAACCAGAACTGAAACCTAAATTAGAATTAGTAAAGGAGGACATTAAAATAGTTCTTATAACTGCATTTCATATTTTCATAAAGTTATTCAGAAACTTGGGCAATGTAAAAGACAGAGAGAGAAAGTAAGTAAGATACAAACAAAACTTCTAGAGATAAAAAACTGCTCTGTGTGATATAAAAAAAGACACTGAATGAGACTAAGGGCAGACAACATTGTAGAAGAAAAAATAAGTGAGCATGAAGAACTGGCAATAGAAACTATTCCAAACAAAACACACAGAGAAAAAATAATTTTTAAAAAATGAAAGAGCATCAGTGATCTATGGGACAAATTCAAGCAGCCTAGTAAACATGGAGTCAGAGTCCCCAAAGGACAGGTGATGGGAGGGGGTGGAGAAAAAAAATACTTGAAGAAATAATGACTGAAATTTTTTCAAATTCGATAAAAAGAAAAACTATAAACCAACAGATCCAAGAATCTCAACAAGCCAAAGCATATGAAACATGAAACTACATAAGGAAATTATTCAAAACCAGTGATAGAGAAATCTTAAAAGTATCCAGAGAAAAAAAGACACATTTTGGACAGAGAAACAAAGAAGAATGACAGCAGATTTCTCATTGGCAACAATACAAGCAGAAGTCAGTGGAACATCTCTAAAAACACTGAAAGAAAACCCAGATTTCTATACCAGCCAAAACATCTGTCCAAAACAAAGGTAAAATAAAAGCTCTTTCAGACATATAAAAGCTGATAGAATTCATCTTCCTATACTACAAAAAATATTAAAAGACATCCTTCAGGAAGAAGGAAAATGATACCATAGAGAAATATGGATCTACATAAAGGAAAAAAGAGACCAGAAATAGTAACTTCATAAACACATAATTTTTCTTATATTCTGCATCTCTTTAGAGGATAAGTGACTGCTTAAAAATAATTGCAAAGTAATATGGAGTTTATAACACATGTAAAAGCAAAATATATTATATCAATTGTACAAAGGCTAGAAAAAAGGAAGTATACTATTAGAAGATTTTTATACTCTGTGAAATGGTATAATGTCACTTCAATGTAGACTGTGACAAATTAAAAATATATTCTATACACTGATGCAATCACTAAAATAACAAAAAGAACTGTAGCTCATAAGCCAACAAAGGAGGTAAAATGGAACCATAAAAAAAATATTCATTCCAAAATAAGTCATGAGGAAACAAGAGATAATGAGAAACTAGACAAATAAAAAGCAAATGTGATGAAAGACATAAATCTAACCATATCAATTAATTCCATTAAATATTAATGGTCTGACCTCCCCAATTAAAAGCCAGAGATTATCAATTTAGATAAAAAATATTCAAATATATGCTGCCTGCAAAAAATGTTCTTTAAATACAAAAAACACAAGTTAAATGTAAAAGAATGAAAAAAAGATATATAATGCAAACACTAATTGAAATATGTTTGTATAAAACAAGAAAACTTTAATCCAAGATGGCATCATGGTTGAATGCTACCAAACATTAAAGGAAGAAATATTACCAATTCCACACAAATGCTCCAAAAAACTGAAGACAGAATACTTCCCAACTCGTTCTGACACCAACATTATCCCAATATCAAAACCAGACAGAAAATATAAAGGGAAGAAAAAAAAATCTATATACCAATATTCATCATGACATGAATATAAAGAAAAATTTCTATTAAAAAAATTAGCTAATCAAATCCAACAATTTATAAAAAGCTCTACTCTTCTCACTGCATCCTATCAGGTGGTGCACAATTTTCATTCATCTCCTTACAGGCAATGTTAACTAAGATCCCTTCATTATGATAGTTATCTACCTCACTTCCTCACTTAAAGTTACTTCTTTACTCTTTATAATTATTTTGTGGGGAAATACTTCCAAATTTTATAAATAACCAGTTCTGGATCAAATTTTCAACTTATTCATTTATTTATATCAGTTTGGACTCATGGACTAATGCTTTTTCAATGGATCATAAGCCATTATCATTACTTGTTTTTTCAGCTTCATTGAGGTATTTTGACACACAATAAACTACACTTATTTAAATGTACAATCTGATACTTTTGACATATGTATACACCTATGAAACCATCCCCATAATCAGCCTAGTAAACATAACCATCATCCCCCAAAAGTCCCAATGACCCTTTGTAATTCCAGCCCCATCCCTTCACATGCCTCCCATCTCCAGACAACCACTGATCTGCTTTCTGTCAGTATAGGTTAGAATTTTCTAGAATTTTATACAAGTGGAATCATTCAACCCACTGTTTTTTTGTCTAGCCTTTTTCACTCAACATAACTTTTCTCAGATCTACCTTTGTTGTGGCGTTTATCAACAGTTTGTTTTTTTTCTTACTGAGTAGTATTCCATTGCACAAATGGGCCACAATTTGTTTATTCATTCATCTTTTGATGTACATTTGGATTGTTTCCAGTTTGGGAGTACAAATAAAGCTGCTATAAACATTTACATACAAGTCTTTGCATGGACATATGCTTTTATTTCTCCTGGGTAAATACTTAGGAATATAAAGGTCAATTTGTATGGCTAGTATATATTTAACTTTTTAAGAGGTGAAACTGTTTTCTAAAGTGGTTGTGGCATTTTACATTCCCACCAACAGTGTATGAAAATTCTTCCACATCCTCCCAAGGCTTGGTATAAGTCTTTTTCATTT
>JAVSCE010018236.1:0-49109 GCA_032199065.1 Smutsia gigantea | reverse complement strand
TTTGGTCAGCTGGAGTGAAACAGGAATCAGGATGCATTTTTCCAATAGGGATAGCCAACTGATCAAGCACCACCTTTGAAAAAGAAAATCTTCCCTTTCCGTACTGCAGTGTCACATGTACATAAATTGGGCAACCATACATAAAGACCTTTGACATCTAAAAAAACCTATTCTAAAGTTTTTCCCCCTCTCCATGAGTAATTAAAAGGAAATGAATATGGGAGTTGGGGGTGGGGAAGTGAGTAACAAACTACTTGCTTTAAATGCCAATGCAAGGTTAACATTGGGAATTTTTATATAAAAATTTGAACTTCCAGGCTCTCTTTCAAATTGGATGATCTAGAAACACTGAGCACAAATTTTCATGTAGCACCAATTGGCTGGAGCTCAATAGTGGCCAAGACCTTTCAATTGGATATAGTTTCTCTGTAGCCACAGAAGCCTTCATTCCCTCCATGGTACATTCATTTACATTACTTATTCACCCTATGTCCCCATTTTTTTGATCCCCAAAATAGTGGTAGAGATTGCTTGTATGGCTATTTACTACATTTATCATCATTGCAAGAATTTTCCCCACTCTGTAGATAAAGAAGTGAACATTCACTGACTCGATGAGCTAGGATGCATTCAGGTTGTGGGTTCCAGCCTGCACACAGCTGACCTTCATGCTGTGCAGCCCCTGAACATCTCATAAAAACAAAATGGGAGCATCCTGTAGAACTCAGTCATTCCTCAAGTATTTTGTATCCAGTTGCATGCTACACTCTTTGCATGCTTCTTCTTTATCTACGAGTGGGGAGAATCCTGGCCACAGGAACTCTCAGGTTTCTGAAACACCAAGTATGTATGGAATTCAGCCCAAGTCCAAAAGCTCTAGGTTCATTGGAAGGTACATGGAGAGTAGAGAGGACCTCTATTTAGTAATAAAAAAAAAATTGAATGGCTTTTACAGAGTAAATGAGACAGGTCGGAGCTTAGTCCCAGCAGTCCAAGCATCTATGCACGTAGAAATCCCATCCTCCTATTTGTCTTTTTGACATGTTTTCTGTGTTCTAGGCTTCCTGCATAATGCAAATAACCTCCTACTTTGTATTATTCTAGCATCCTAATTCATAAAAAATAATTTCAGCTGATTTTTAATGTATACTAATATTAGTACAATGTATTTGAATAAGGGAGATATTTCCAAAAGTTGCTTTCCTTACCCAAACCCCTCTCTCCCAAATATTTTGTAAATCAAAACAATTAGTGATTAAATGGACAAAAGATCTGAATAGGGATTTCATCAAATTATATATATGAATAGATAATAAGTGCATAAAAAGATGCTTAACGTCATTAATGTTAAGGGAAGTGCAAATCAAAACCACAATGTGATATCACTTCATACTCACTAGAATGGTGATCATCAAAATGAGATATCACACTATAACTCAAAATAATAGCTTACAATAAGAAATCCTTCTCCTGAGTAAGTGCATTAAAAATTAAATACAAATAATATTATCTCTACCTACCTGTTTGCCTCTCCCCCATGAACACCACCCAAAAGTCAGTCCTTTAAAGAAAGGGCTAAGTCTCATAGCTCCTGGGTAGAACAGTACTTCTATTTGGATTTCTACACTTTACTTTCTTCTTAATGGCCAAGACCAAATTATCAGGAAGTGCAATAGGCACTTGAGAGGCTCCCAAGTTATCAAGCTCAGCATGATCATCTTTATTTACAAGTCAAGACCATTCCCTTGTAGGTCCTACATAATTCCCTTCCAATCTCCTTTGCAAAAGTTCCACAAAGGTGGGACTAGTTATATTACATGGTGGTTCTCCTTTAATAACCACCAACTTCATTCTATATGGCTTTTCTCATTATAATAACAAACATAAATATCATCATATCATTAACATGTAAAAGGGACTCCTGTAAAAAGGCAACCGAGTGAGGTACTAATTCAGTTCAGACTTTCTTGGGATCTTCATCTCTCTGCCCATTCCTCACTCGTATGTTTGGCTTAGCTCAAGATTTGTAGTCGTATGAAAATAAAATCTTTCTTTTTTAATGTACAGTGGTTAGTCAACTATGCAGATTTTCTTTCTTTGTGTAGGTGACTTAGACTCCCAAAGACTCGTGTTCTTCTAATTGTTTTTTTTTGGGGTGTGATTGTTGTCATATGAGCATCCATATGTTTCATAATGTAGTACCATTATTTATGATATAATGAATTGCTACTTCAATTTAGAAGATCCTATCATGTTAATGTTACAGTTAACAATGACATTAATTCCAAGTTTAAATATAGATTTAGTTTTTTATTCTCTAGGGAAAAAGAAAGAAAAAAGAGATTTGAATACATTAATTTTCATTGGTATATATTTTGATATACATCTTGATTGGCAAATTTGATAATAAATTTGCTAAGTCCCAAGTGGGAAATGAAGGATTGAAATACGTCTTAAGTTATTCTACACAATAATTTAAAATGTAGTGTAACCTTATTTAGGGAACACATGAGAAAGGAAATCAGTAGAAGAAAAACAAAAGGCAGTGATGTGGAGAAAGCCTGACACTGATGGAAAAGATGTAGTGAGGGATAATATCTGATAGTAAGAAAAGAAATAAGAACAAAAAGTGACCATTAGAACATAAGTGACCACTGGAACCTAACGCAGGAATTCTCAGAAATCATAAATAAGTGTTCAAGGCATTTCAGTTATGAATTAAACTAATATGTTAGTGCAGAGCAGTTATTCTTGTGTTTTCAGATGGCTCAGTTTCAGCACGTCTGGGCTCCATTCCTAACTTAAAGAAGTGAAGTGTGTATGGGATCCTTGGAGAAGGACCTGGGAAGCTCTACTCAGCCCACTCCCTTCCTTTCTTTCCGGATCTGCCAGCATGCTGAGGATTCTTTCTGGGACGTCCTTACACTCAGGTGGACAGCTTGGCCAGGCAGGCCAACAGTGTTCTGTAGCTAATTAGCCTCCCTCAAGAGTGAAGTATGAGCATGCCCATGTAACCCTCATTCTCCAGGAACATCTTATCTACAATAAGTTCATATTTGGGCATTCATCTCCCTGCCTCCCATTTCAGTGTTTTAATTGGTTCTGAACTCAGGAAAGGGGATATTATTTATTAATTCCCTTACACCTCAATAAAATTTTTTGATTGCCATGAACTTTGAAAAGTAGAGGAGAATTGGAATTTCAGGGCCAAAAAAAAAAAATCTCTAGAAAGCAAAGTTTCTACTGTGTGGTAAATAGTTGTAGGGGACACGGAGCACTGTAATAAACGGTGGGCATTTTTGACTTGGACTTTAGAGAACCACTATATATACAGAAGAATTGGATCTCAAATCTCAAAGAGATGTTTACACTCTCATTGAGCATGATTCACAATAGCCAAAATGTGGAAACTACCTAAATTTCCATTAGTGGATGAATGGATATAGAAATTCTGGTACATACATACAATAGAATGTTATTCAACCTTTAAAAAAAGAAGGAAAACCTGGCATATGCAACAACATGGGTGAATCTGGAGGACATTATACTAAGTGAAATAAGCCAGTCACAGAGGGACACACATTGTATGATTCCACTTAGATGAGGTATCTAAAATAATTAAACTTGTGGAGGCAGAAAGTAGAATGGGAGGCACCAAGGGCTGGGAAAGGGGGAAGTGGGAAGCTGATGTTCAACAGGTATAAAGTCTCAACTGTGCAAGATGAGTAAGTTCTAGAGACCTTCTATAATACATTGTGCTTATAGTTACCAATACTGGACAGTTAAAAATTTGTTAAGGGGTAGATCTCATGTTATCTGTTCTTATCATCCTAAAAAAAATGAGAAAAAAAAAACAAAGTGGAAAAAAAATACACACTAGTTAAAAATGGGAACATCAGACTTGAGAAAAATAGTCTTGGGAAATAAATGAATCAGGGGTATTGGTCTTCACTAGTGTAGGTTTCTAAAACACTAATAGAAGTGACAGTAGATGAAGCAGTGGGTGAGAATCTCCAGTTATAGATATGCAGAATAGGTGAGGCTTCCCTACAAGGCAGATTGTACAGGCCTAAGTGGCCGCTTCACCATAGTCATTAGAGCCAAGGACTTATATGAGAAAACGAAGTTTCTCTCAGGAAAGAAGTCAACATTCGGCTCATCACTGGGGCCCCAGGACCACAGGTTCAAAGGAGTGATGAAAATTAGTAGGCTTTGGAGATGTGTGACTATTGACACCTCAGTCAAGACCTGATGACTGAAGGTCCCTCTACTGTTCATCTCAAAAGTTGTAAGAAGATAAAATCATTTTAACACCACTCACAGAGAGGAAGCAAGTAAAGGTGGATTCCCCTCCAGATATGCTAAAAAAATAATGTATAATTGACTTCTTATTGGAAGATTTCTCCCAACAGAGTCTGAATCCACTAGTTCTGTATTCCAGATGACTAACATACATTGATTGAAATCCCACTGAGACTTGTTAAAGAAAAAATTATTGCAACACGTGTTAAAATAGTAAGGAATACTTTGTTCAGGACTGTTGCAAAAGGTTCCAAGACTGTCTCAATACAAGATAGTTACCCTGTTTAAATCTGAATACAGTAAGGACATGTGGAGGTTATAATCTGGAGCAGAATGAGAGGGTCAGTGGATGAAAAATTGCTCAGAGGAGACATCAGAGATAGGGGGATTCTTCCTAAACCAACTCAAAGGGATTCTTGCTAGAAATGGGCCAGGGCGATCAGATATTAAGGGTGGAAAATGCTTTCTAAACTGACTTAGCAAGATTCTTGCTACAGCTGGACTGAGCAGGGTGAGGACAGGGCTCAAGGACAAGGTCTTGTCAAGGAGAGGGTAAACTTGTCAAGAAAGGAGTCTTGACAGGCTTAAGAAACAATTTTTCTCCCTATCTTTTTTCCTTAGCACCCTTCTCAGCAGGACAGAAATTTTTCCTGAGATAGATTCTAGATATTTGCATATTTTAAATATTTGCTAGGTTTAAGTTCTGGGTTGTGAACATTTGTTATGTTCTCTTAATTCTTTAGACTTTACAGTAAGGACTGCCAGAAAATAAGAAAATGCTCAAATATACACACACACACAATGATGAGGTATGTCGCAAAAGGACACAGGAGCTAACTGAAAGAATTCTCAATGCCCAAAACTGGAACAACTTGAGCAACAAAATGAATAACAGTGTTGAATTATAGTCCAAGGTATAAAGTAAATATTCATGAGTCCATACTGATATAAATCAATGACTGAATAAATAAATGCAGAAAAATGAATGAATCTCCCATGTAGGAAAATTCCAAACAATTGATGTAAGTGCTTCTCAAACAAGTAGGAGAAACAAGCCTTCCAGTGTGGGCCACACACAGTGACTTTCTTTCAAAAAGCACATTATAGAAAGGGGAAGAAAGTAGAGAAACTTGATAAACACCACTTAGGTGATCAACGTTACCATAAACAGTGATGTCATACTGATAGCACGGTACTCTTGATATCATAATGAGTTTGGAACTTTACCTCTGTGATCTTCTTCCCCAAAACAATAACACCATGAAAAAAAAATCACACAAATCTCAGTTGAGGGAAATTCTATAAAATATTTGATTGGTACACTGACAGGGTCATCAAAAACAAGAAAAGCCTCAGAAAATGTTTCAGCCCAGAGAAACCTAAAGACACAATGCCTAAGTGTAGTGACATACCCTGGATGGTATGCTGGAACAGAAAAGGGACATTAGGTAGAAACTAAGGCATCTTTCCTGCCCTCTGATGGGCACCCTGCTGTGGCAATCACTGCCCCTGTCAAGAGGCTCTTGTCCATGGTCCCACCAGCTGTCATGCCCCCCAGCTGCACCCTGAGTCTCTACCAGGCTCCAGTCTCAGCCGAGTTGCACACTGGGGCTGCTCTTCCCAGAGGCCACCTCTCTGCACTAGCACCTCTGTGCTCCAGGACCTGCACAGTCTTGTGCTAGCATTGGCTTCGCCTGCCGCTGGGACCATCCATCCAGGAGCTGCTAGAGACCCAGGCATGCCTGGGAAAAGGAGCAGAAGGAGAGTCTGTGGCAGACTCTGAGTTGGCCAGAGAACCTCTGAAACAGGTGCCGCAGGGACTTCTCTGGTAGCAGGGCATCGGGAGACTGGGGAATCGCCAGCCAGGACGCCCCCTCCAGGAAGCTCTGTCGGGGTTTGTCCCTGCCCAGTGGCAGCTGCACTGGGGTCAAGTCCAGGGGTTATGCAGCATTTTTGCAGGTGAAAGGGGCTCAAACAGGAGTCAAGAGCTTCACATTTGTTCATGCCATCATCCCACTTTTCCCAATTAAATATTTGTAAGAAGTCTTCATTACAGGGAATTTTTAGGGAAGTGAAACTTCTCTATATGATACTATAATGGTGGATAGACCTCATTTACATTTGTCCAAATCCGCTGAATGTACAATACCAAGAGTGAACCGTAATGCAAAGTACAGACTTTGGGTGATTTTGGTGTGTCCATGCAGGCTCATCAGTTATAAACATGCCTTTCTGTTGGGGGATGTTGATAATGTGGGAGGCTATGCATGTGCAGGGAAAGGGGACCAATGGGAAATCTCTAACTTCTCCTCAATTTCACTGTGATTTTAAAACTGTTCTCAAGAAAACTGAGTCTATTAAAATAATAAATAAAGGGAAAAAAGAAACAAAGACTTCATTTCACAAGGCTTCTGTGCCATTCGAACAAAGCTCTTCACAGTGGTCTCTGCAGGGTCCATCACTTTCAAGCCGAAGTGCCCTGTTTTAGGGCAAATAATCAGCAACAGATCTGAGACTCATGGAGACTCCTTTAATAACTTCTACTTCATCTTCCTCCAGCTCTCAGACTCCAACCTCTGAGCTTCTTTTGGAAATCCTTCCTGGCAAACCTCACAGTCTTTTTATTTCACCCTATACCTTGATAGCTCATCAAACCCAGCTAATTCATTAAATTCATAAAAACAATTAATTTCTCTCCTAGGAGGGACAATATTTATATTCTATTTTTGTAGTACATCAAAGAAAAGAGAAATTTAAAAAATCAGGTAAGTCATATGATTTCACTTATTCGTGGAATATAAAAACAAAGCAAAACAGAATGTCTATAAGCAGTGGACTTACAGACACTGAGAAATGACTGGTGGTTACTATGGGGGAGGGTTTAAGAGGGGCGGGTGAAGAGGATGAGGGAGATAGAGGGGCACAAAAATTCTCAGTCATAATATAAGTTGGTCATGGAGACGGTAGTACAGCATGGAGAATATAGTCAATGAATCTGTAGCATCTTCCTTGTTGACAGATAGTAACTGCACTAGTTGAATGAGGATTTAATAATATGCGTAACTGTTAACCACTGTGTTGTATACTTGAAACCAATATAAGATTGCATATCAGTGATACTTCAATTAAGAAAAAATTAGGTAAGTCTCTGTAAAAACACAATGACATCCTTCCTTTCCCTTACTTGTCAGTCATTCCTTAACTAACTTGGTTCTCCATGTAAGTTATATCTTAAATCAATACACTTACATCCAATACTTCAGCTGCTGCCATAATCTAATAATCTAATTTGTTGTCATCTTTTACTTGGATAATTTATAGCCTCCAAACTGGGTTCTTTAAGTTTTCTTGCTAGACCAAGAGTATTTGTGCACACAAAGCAGCAGTAACAAAATCAGCTTGAAGCACTGGGTCAGGAAGGCTTTCCAGAAGTTGACGGTTGATTTGCATTTTAAAGATCAATAGAATTTGGTCAGAGAGAGAATAGATATAATCCAAGAAAGAAAAGTGTGATCAGAAACTCACGGGTAAGAAGGCATAATGAGGTTAACAGTGGCCAGCTGCGATTTCAAGGACTGAGTAGATGGTGACTCACCTGGGATTCTTGGAGAAGTATCATAAGCAATGCAGAAATTTGGTCTAAACACAAAATATAATATTTTGAATATGTACCTGGCATATTTTTTCCACACTGATGGGAATGATAAACATAAAAATCTGAAAAACAGGCTGTGGTTTTGTAGAAATGTCAATTTCCTCACTTAGATTTACCCTCTATTCCTGCACACTCAAATGCACAACCATCTCTTCTTCCCTTAATGAATCACTGGTACTTCAAAAGACAAAAGAAATTAAACTACCTGAAGCACAAGCAACCTTTGATTCACTATATAACAACTTTTGGGAAAGGATATTTATCCTGGCTTTAGAACTCTGGTCTTCATAGTAAGAATCACTTCAGAGCAGTAATTGGGCGTCTTAGCGATACACAGTGAGTAAAGAGGGGGTGGGGGGTGGAATCTTAACATTTCTCAGCATTTGTCTTCCTAAATAATATAAAATATCAAAAGTGCATCAGAGTCTCTGCCTGTTGCTGGAGTTCTTGATGCATTTAAATTTTAAGTGAAAGGAAAGAACTAAGAAGTCCTTCTAGACCTGTGCTTCTCAGTTGTTGGCTATTTTGTCCACCAGGGAACATTTGGCTATGTCTGGACACATCCTTGATTATCTAGTTGATGCTACTGGCACACAGTGGGTGGAAGACGGGGTGCTGATAAACAGACTGCAATGTACAGGGAAATCCCTGACAACTGAGAATCATGCAGCCACAATGCTGATAAGCTGCATTTGAGAAGCTCTGTTCTAGACCAAGCTCATTCTACAGATGATGAACCCAAGACCCAGGGAGAGTATGAATGGACCGAAGTTCTCACTGCTGGAGAGAAGTGGGGTAGCCCCGCACTGCCTCCAGGAACAGCAGCTTATGCTCCTAACAAGGCACACAACCAAACTATTGGATCCAAACTGCCAGAAAGATATAGTTCCTACAGGAACCCAGGCTTCTACCAACATGATCATTAATTTCCTTTTATGGAGATGTTAAATCTCATTGCTTTCCCTCTGTAGAAGGAAAAAAATACCAAAAAAAAAAAAGTGGTCTGATTTTAGGAGAAAGGTATAGCCAAGAGTTTTCTTAACTTAAGTTTCTCACAAGAAACCAAAGAACGCTGAGAATATGGAGTTTTCTTCTGGGATATAAATAAGACTCTCATGAGCCTTGGAGAATTTGAATCACCCACTCTTTGGCACCTAAAATTTTACTTGGTCTAACAGCATCTGTAGTGTGTTTTAAAAAAAAGAAATCACTAATCAGATCATATCCTTCCCCTGCTTAAAAGTCACCAATGGCTTCTCACTGCAATCCCAATAAATCCCTGACTTTTATCAGTGCCTGCAAGACCCTGCTCTTCTCAGCAGCTGACTTCTTTCTCCTTTGTTTCTGCCTCAGGACTTCAAAATTACTGTGTCCTGTAGAGGAAATACTATGTCCCAGAATTTCCTAATTAGCACCTTCTCATCATTCATTCAGGCCTTGGCAAAAATGTCACCTCTTCAGAAAAGATCATCCTATTTAAAGAAAGTCACCCCTAGGATTATTTATAATAGTCATTTTTGTTCTCATAGCATTAAGAATATCTAGAATTTTTTGTTTATGCATTGTTTACTTATTAACTTTTTCCTCCCATTAAGATGTAATTTCCGTGAAGGTAGGGCTGGATCTGTCTTTGTTCAGTGCTCTCCCCACAGCATCTACAATAGCCCATGGCACTCAGTAGAACTCAGCTGGTTTGTTAAATGTATGAATGAATAAAGTCAATGACAACAGTGAGAAAAGGGACAGAGATTTGAGTATGAGACCTCAGGGAAAGAGTAAAAGATGGGGGCTGGCAGAATAAGTTCTATTTCCAGGAATAAAAATGACTGAATGAAGGGTTAAGAATGATTTTTTCAGGAGTGACATCTACAAGGAGGCCTGAAACAGTCCAAACCGAGCACTACTTAAATCTGAATTAAAATACCAGTGAAAATAGGAATAGGAGAGAAGTTAAGGGCACAACCTGCAACTAGTAGATAAAAAAGTCCTAGAGAGTTAATGCACAGGTTAGTGAATATAGACAATACTGTACTATAATCAAATTTGCTTAGAGACTAGATCTTAATTATTCACACCACAAAAAAATAAGTAAAAAAGGTAATTATGTGACTTGCTAGAGGTGCTTTTGCTACAATGGCAATCATACTACAATATGTAAATTTATGAAATGAAAAGGGTATACACTTAAAATTTATACAATGTAAAAGAAAAATGGTGAAAACAGTCTCTTCATTCTTTTAAGATTTCCTCTTCTTCTGTAACTTTTATTTTGATACTTTTCATATCTCAGTGACTTGAGTTCCTCCTCTGTAGTGTGAGATAACACAGATATCTCATAGATAAACAATCTCATAGGATTGTTGTTAGGATCAAATTGAATTTTAAATACTTGGGTCTTATCACAAAGCCCAGCACCTAGAGCTTAGTATCATTACAGTTACTGGGTGATATGGTTTATTAATAGCTAATTTGCTATATGCTTTCATTTATTATCAATAACAAAACCAAAAAATGTTTTTAAGAAACCCAAAAGAAACTGTGTGTTTGCTTCAAAAATAGCAGCATAGGGAGAAATTAGGGACTGGCACATTCCTCCCAGCAGAGCCCCAGTGGAACATATGCAGATGGAAGAGTTGCTGATGGCAGCATGGCAAACACAGGCGGGCAGATCCCTGGGGTCTGTGGGAGGGAAGAAGGAAGTGTAGCATAACGGACCCCTTGAGGTTGTGGATGGAAAAAGAGGAGACAGTGAAGTTGAGAAACTTTCCAGGGAAAGCAATAACCAAAATTTGGATCTAGCTCTGTATGTAAAACAGAAAAAGGTGTGGGGTGGGGAGGAAAGGTGAAGTTAAAAATTTTACAAAGGTTTGAAATATAAAGGTATTCTGATCTTTCTAGTTCTTTCCTGAACTTTCCAACTTATCCATATACTTGCATCTCCAGAGCACATGTGTTTTTTTTTCTGTCTCTTTGATTCATTTTTTTCTTAGAGTTCCTATTCCTTTTCCTCTGTCCTTTTCTATTTCTAGGTCTTTTTCATTCCCCGTCTTTTTGCCATTCTGAGTATGCTCTCAGATGGTTTCCATGGGGAACACCAAAGTGAGAGCCACATTCCCCTTCTAGAGGCACTGCTAACATGATTAAAATATGGCTCCTTGTAATTAAAATAATCCTCTTTTGCTTCAAAATAGTCATGAGGCTGTTAGTGTCTCTCATAAGGTTGTAAGCAACTTGAAGCAACAGCATATATTTGCTTTCCATCCCTGATGGTGACTATTGTGCCTGCCTGGCATATTGCCAGCATCTATTAAATGAATATGCTAAGAATAAATAGCATTTATTTGTTTTCAAAATAGCATGTCTACTAAAGGACCCAATGTAAAATTCATGAAAGAGAAACTATGGATATAATGAAATGGAAGTAACTTTATTCAAAGGAATTCCTCATAGGGACTATCTTGAAAGGCACTTGAGGCAGCAAATGAGAGCTTAAAGGAACCCCAGTATGGTCTGAACCAGTGCTTGAAAAGAAAGGAGAAAGAGATGGCGGGCAGAGGTGAGAGGTGGTAGGAGCTCTAATGGAGAAAACAGTTTTATGGTCTGCCTATGATCTTCTAAATCTCTAGTAAAATTGCTGATAAAATGCCTGGGTGGATTTTTGCAGAGGCCAGTGTGAGAGCTAATATCTGGAGGAGCTGACAACAGCAATACCCATTTGTGTATGGAAAAAAAACAATGAGACAGCAACCAAACTCATTAGAAATAAAAGATACAAATTAAAATCCTAATGAGATAATATTTTTCCCAATCAATTAACATTTAAAAACTACTCCTGTTTATTAATATTTAGGGTATAGAAACAGTCTCATACATGGGGTATTGATATAAATGTTGTTATCATTTTGGAAAAGAAGTAGATCAAATAGACCTTGCTTTGAATTTGTAAAGTTCTTTAATCAGAAAATTCTACTTTTAGAAATTTAAATAAGTAACTGGAAATTAATAAAAGGTGGTCTTTCCACTTAAAATGAAGCTACATAAATGTTTAACTTTAGATATATAAATATATTGGGTGATAACAAAGCAATTCCTAAAGTGATGGCGTAAGAAAATCCTAAGGCAAATATGAGTAACCAGTGTAGACAGCAACCAGTCCAGACCTCAGCAGGAAGACAGGGCATTAGTAAGGATGACTCCAAGAAAAAATATGGATTTGTTACTTTATGTGTCTGCATAGAGGACAATTTCCATTCACACCAAAAATAGTAACACAGGAAATTTAGAAACAAAAAAAATAAAAACATAGGCAATTTTTATACATAAGGGAAAGAAAACATTGCACCAAAGAATGTGGAAATATCACCAGATTCATGATAAAAAGTTGTTGACTTCAGTGAGAACTTATAAAACCGTTATCTAGGGTTTGTACTATAGTTTGAGTTTGGAGGAAGCAGATTGTGTGAAAGGGATTTGAGGGAGTTGTGTAAGGGACTGTAAGGGAGCTAAATCTTGACATCCCATAGCAGGAAATCATGTTTTACTTATTCTGGCTTTCATTTGTTCTTTTTTCTAACTTCATAAAGTGAATATTGAAATTATTGATTTTTAATTCTTTCTTCTTTTATGGTCTAGTCATTTAGTTCTATAAGTTTGCTTCTTAGTCTTGTTTTAGCTGTATGTCATAAAATTTTTTAATACTAGTTTTAAATTAGCATATAGTAAAAGGATATTTTGTAGGCATCTAAGTCTTGAATTTGACGCATAGATAGATTCATGTAACAACCACCACAATCACGATATGAACAGTTCCATCAGACTAAGAGTATTTCAACTTCATATCCCATATCATCCCTATACCCCACTCCCAGTTTCTGGCGGCTACTGAACTGTTTTCCATACATGTTTTATCTTTTTTGAAAATCTTTATCACTTAAAAAATAAGTGGAATCCTGCATTGTGTAACCTGTAAGGCTGGCTTCTTTCACTTAGTACAATGCCTCTGAGATCCATCCAGATCTCATATATCAACAGTTCATTACTTTCTGTTGCTGAGTAAAAAAGGAAGATGGAATTGCCATCAACTAACTGTGGGAAAGATAAGAATGGAATAGGTCTGGAAGAAAAGATCGCTTGTTCAGTTTTAGATACGATTAATTAGAGATCTCTATTTGCCATCTAAGTGTAAATACAGAACAAGAGTTGGATATTTGATGTTATCTATATCTGATTATTAAAGAAATATTATATATATGCATGTATTTATAGAATAATCAGGATATATATATATATATATACACATTTACCTACACATATACATATATACATATATATCTTCGTATGCATACCTATACACTCTTTAAATTCTGAGCCCTGAGGCAACTGAAAATTGAAAGCTCAATTTAAAAAAAGGATTAAAAAAAGACTGAGAAATAGTGATCAGAAAAGTAGGATGGAAAGCAAGAGACTGTAATGAGTTGGAGCCTAAGTCAAATGATTATACCACGAGGAAGGAGTGTTGTGTTAATATTTTCTTGCAAATCAAATATATATAAGAACTGAAAATTGAGCAATAGATTTATCAATAAAAGCGACTGATAACTTTGACTAGTATTGGTGGATAATGGGAACAAAAGCTTGATTTTAGAGAGAATGGGAAGGCTGAGGACTGGAAACAGCAAATAGAATTTTGTTACGAAGATATGTAAAGAAATCAAGTTGTTACTGGTGGAAAAACTAGGATAAAAATAAACTTGTTTTTCTTTAATATTGAAGTGTTATTGCATGTTTGTATACTAATGGGAATAATACAATAGAGGAGGAAATTGGATAATAACTAAAATTGAAAAATGAATAATAGCAATACAGGTATGTTATTCAGAGGTAAAGATCAGATAAAGCTTAGACTAAAATTATTTGCCTGTGAGACACGTCAAGAGAAAGGTGAAATAGTGTGGTACAACCTTTTTCATTATAACCTTTCCTAGAACAAGTATAAATGTACAAGTTTAATAACAAGTCTGAGTTGAAACTATATCTTGTTAATTCTGAATTGAAATGCCAATGAAAGGCAACTTTCCTTTATAATCAATTTCCATAGAGCCAAATTAGTTTGGGTTGCCAAATCAGCTGTTTAAGCCCCAAGATTGGACCTGTAAGCCTCCTTCTTAACCCTTTGCACAGTAGACATTATTTACTGGACTGAGATTTTTTCAGCAGTACTACAGAATTGTACCATTGTGAATTCAATGGTGAAAATACACTGCCAGTCTCAAAGCTGCCCGAGAAAACTCCAAGAATTTACTAGTCTGAATGGTCTCTAAACAAACAACAAAAACAACAGGCAACACTTGTTCTACCCAACTGTAGGTGTTGGCAAACTGAGAGCACCCACTGGCTTGGCAGTGCCACCTGACAGGCCGCTGTCTGCAGGTCCTAGAACAGCAGAGAAACTGAAAGTCGTCCATAAACTAATCCTGCCATAGTGGATTAACGATCTATTCCACAGTTAATACAATTCATTCCTATATGCTGTAGAAATTTTGAGATGGGAGAACCCTTGCATTAGAAGTTATACAAGGATCAAAGATGTTAAATAAATGTTTCAAGTTTACCAATATTGTTAGCAAAAGAACCAGATAAAGAATTTAGGTCATCCTAACTCTTGGTCCAACTCTGCTTGGCTAGTAAGTCAATGATCTTCCTTCTTCATCACCTACTCCTTCCAAGTCTTGCTAGTTCCTCCTCATTAGGTTGACACGTAATTTGATCTGGTTAACTATTACACTCTCCAACGTCATGTTCTACCACTTTCATCTTTACTCACTCCTCCCTGGTCCAAGAATTCCTTCCCTAAGACTATAAACTTGTTCTTCCCCCTACTTGAACAGAAAAATCATCCCATTAAAAAATAACCACCACCCCTTACCCCCATCTTCCCAGTTTTATTTTTCTCCATATCCTTTATTACCCTTACTTACCTTATAAGTTTACTCACTCAGTTGTATACTATCTGCATTTCCCTATTAGAAAATAGCCCTATAAAAACATAGAGCTTGTGTCTTTTGTTCACTGCTGCATCCTCAATGCCTAGAAAAACTGACTGGTTCATAGGAGTGACTCAATACTTGTTTAATGAAAGAATGAATTAATTTTAATAATATAACTGATAAGTTTGAACTAATATGCATATGGATATATAAAACTCAAACATAAAACAAATTTTCATTTACAGTAATCAGAGAATTTTTCTCCAAAATGAGCATGTACTAGAATACAGAAAAAAATCTGAAAAATTACCAAAAAAGCATTAAATTTTTATTTTGATAACCATACAAAATAAAATTAATTACAAAAAGATCTAAAAATCCCTTCTTATTTGGATGATTTAACATTATTTTAACTAAATCATTGGAGAAATAGAAAATGTAACAGAAACTTAACACTAATAAATTGGGTGAGATGTAGCTAAAACCATACAGAAGGTATTTATCTTTAAATGTTTATTGTAGTAAAGAAGAAATATTGATAAGTAAGAAATATATACCAGAGAAATCAGAAAAGTATTTAAAAATAGGGCATAAGTATCAGTAAAAATAGAAAAGACAAAAAGTAAATATCAACAAAATCCAAGAGAAGATTAATAAGTTAGACCAAATTCTGGTGAAACTGGCCAAGAAAAAAAGAGAAAAGGTACCCACACAGCACACACATTTAAGCACAAAAGTACACACACATACAAACACACATACACATCTCCATGCTACTGGGAATTAAGAAAGGAAATATATTCACTGATATACTAAAGATTTGAAAATATCATAAGAGAATACCATATATGATTTTATTGCAAGAAAATGGAAAATTCAGATAAAGTGAAATTATTTTTTAACAATTTACTAAACTTACTGAAGAAAAAGTAAAACTGAATAGTTGTAAAATGCCTGAAGAAAATGAAGAGTAGAATAGAATCTACATATACACACAAATAAACCTACAGTGTGTATGTGAATTTAGGTCCAGGTGGATATATAAAGAAACTTAACCCAACTTCTAATATACAAATTTGTCCCCAAGAAAGAAAATAAAAAAAATTTAGCATAATATTGATACCAATATTTGACAAGAATAGCAAAAGAAATATGTGTCTCCATATCAATTATGAACAAAATCTCATGCAAAGTTTCCAAAGACTATCTTAAGAGAATATGGTAATTCTTATCTATGCAGGCCTTCCACATGTGAAGCCTGCCTATTCCAGCCTTGCACATGACAAGGTAAAAAAGTCTGCCTAACTCTGAGTTACAATTAAGGATACTACCCAGATCGTATAAACTACAACTTATTTTTAATAATATAGTATTTTGGCCTCCCTCTTTACTCTTTTAGTTATCAAAGTACACTGACCAACAGCAGGTATTTTGAAGATGGGTACAATTTACCCATCTAAAATTTTTATACTTGTTAATTCATTTAATTTTACCATGTCCTTATGTAGCACATTATTTATAGCTGTGTAAACTGACAATGTCAGAAGTTAAGTGACTTGTCTAAGATCATACAGCTAGTCAGGGTAGAGATCAGGATTTCAATTCTGATGAAATGAATTAATTGGCTTTTCAAATTAATGATAATTATTAATCAAATGGAACTCTAATTATAAGAAAAATATTTCTGAGCTTATATAATACACCCAAGTTAATCCCAAGAGCATCAAGTAATTCATTATAAGAAATAAAACTAAAATGTTTAGAAAAGAAACATGAGAACATATCTCTGTGGCAGGATAGAGATTTGCATACACATGAAACTAAAAGCAAAACCCATAAAAGATAAATACATTTTGCTGCATTAAATCAAAAACCTTTGCATGACAAAAGAGACCAGAAAAAAACTAAGGGATAAGTCTCAGAGCAGAAGATGATACTCATAACCCATGTAACAGATAATGAATTCATAATTGGAAAGTACAATGAATATTTTCAACTCAATAAAAGTAAAAGTGAAACAAATCCAATAAAAATAATACAGAGATACAAACAGGCAATTCACAGCTGAGGAAATCAAGATGGGCAATAAGCATAAATACATTAAAAGTCCAGTATCATTGGTATAAAGTTAAATGCAAATGAAAGCAACAGTAAAAATTCCTCTCCCATCCAAATGATTGTCAAAATTATTGAGGATGGGAACACCAGGTATAGATGAGAATGTAACAGGGACTCTTTTTATTAGATTATAAAATGCTATAGAGCCATTTTGGTTAGCAGTTTGCTTAAGATAAGCATACCTATAACTCAGAATTTCACTCCAATTGGCTACCTGGAAGATAGGGTCACACACATTTAAGGAGACATGTTAAAGAATGTTTCTGCAGCATTATTCATAATATCAAAATCAAGCAGGAAAAACTCTAAATGCCTCTTGTAAAAAGAATAGACAAATTAAATATGGCTGATCAGTGCAACGGAGTGCTTGACAGCAGTTAAAGTGAACAGATTACATTGCATGCACCGTGAAAAAGCTCACAATTAAAGTTGACTGAACCACAAAGATATAAAACATACAGAATGAATGAAAAATACAAAAATTTAAAAGTACAGAATACACTTATATAAAATATAAACACACACAAATGAAGGTATATTTAACATGGAACTAATAAACCTTCGGTTTTGGCAACTTTCACTTGCACAGACCTCTTTCCAGGAAGAATGTTTTACTCTGAATATTAACTCTTGGTTAAAGATAAAATCCTTAGTTTCAGGATATTGAAGGGTAGCCTATACAGAGAGAAATTTCTGATGATATATACACTTGGTTAGTGTAGTATTTATATTTATTTTCTTTAATAACTAAGTAGGATGTAAGATCATGGAATGATAGGCATGCATTACCTTCTTGATACAGGTCAGCCTCTTCCTCAGCAGCTGCTGCTGACCTCCAGCGATGCTAGTGACCTCTGCTAGCAAGAGTTCCTTCCTCCTGAATCCCTACATGTTGGGCATAAACCTGTATTGGCACAATAACAAGAAATCACATGTGTGAAGTAATAAGTTTAATACACTCCAGCTATCAATAAAAATAAATTTAGCTCATCCATGCTAGAGGGAAAACAGTTTTCTTTCTAACTGCTCTACAGAAATTAATATTAAAAAATGTTGTCATGAGAAGGGAAATCAAAGATTATGTGGTCACGAATGTAGAGAAAAATGTATTATAGAGGTAGGTATGGCAATTTATTTAAAAATTATGCCACTTTTGTGGATTGTGTGATACTGAGATTTATCAGCTCTTTACATTTCTAAATGTTATGATTTCTTTCCTCATTCTAAACAAATACTTTCATATCTAATTTTGTTTTGTAATTACACATATTCTTCTTAAATAAGGGCCCCAGGATACACACATAAAACAGTTATATTGTTTTTACATACATGATGACATTCATGCACAGGAAAGATACACAACTTTATTGGTTACTGGTGGGGAAGAAAGGAGACAGAAGTGGGGGATTTAGCTAAATTTGAACCATTTTATTTCCCATTTTTAAAGACAAATTTGATGCACATATGGCAAAATGTTAACATCTGTTTAATCTGGGTGGTGGGTACACAGGTGTCTGTATTTTTTTGTACTTTTCTATGTATTTGAAGTTAATACATATTTTTTTAAAAATCATCCATTATTAATAGAAAATAATTTATTCATGTAAAAATTTTAAGCTATTGCCATGATTAAGAGGTCATATATTTGAGAAGGCCATTTTATTTTGGTCATTTATCATCAGGTAAAAATTAAAGAAACACTTTACATGCAAGAAATATTTACCATTTCTTATGATTTTGATATTAACCATATAACCAGGCAGTGTGCTAAACTCCAAAGGCATTGCTTTATTTTTATATTTCTTTTCACTCTAAATGTCCTCTGCTTATATTTACATTATTGATGTTTAGAAGAAAAACTTTTCTCAGAAGGTAACTGATTAAATTTTTAGAATTCAATAAGCCACTATAGGCATTCACTCATTCATTCACTCACTCATTCAATGTCTACTGCTCTCCTACAGTGCTCTGTGCTAATGCTGGGTATAAAGAACCGGTCCCAAATTTTATAAAGCTTAAAGTCAATTGGAGAAGACAGACAATAAACCAGAATATAAGTAAATACTGACTACATATTGTGATAACTGTTCTCAAAGGAAGGAGGAGCCTATTGCTGGAGTGGTGGCAGCACGGAGCACAGAAGCCCAGAGGCAGAGACTGGCTTGCTGCATGCAGACTCACTCTGAGTGAATGGGATTTTAGTGATTCACCTGCCACCATGGGAATAAAGTTGGGTATAACCCTTTCACCCCAAGAACGTTTTACTGTCATTTCTTGGTCACACTGAATCCGTAGTGAATTTGCCCAGGGCTGAAACCCATTGGCAAGACATAAGGAAACACAAAGTGGAACTACATATTGGTGTAAGTTCATACATATGTATAGCAAAAGCATAAAAAATGCATGAAATATATTTTTTCATACTCTTTGACCTTGAAATATTTTATAGTTTGAAGAACAGGAAACAGAAAGAAAAGCAATAAAAATTAATGAAGCAATAACATAGGTCTATTTGTCCTTTTACTTTTTGTGACTAGGCAAGGAGATAACTAACTCATTGTTGTGGGTTTAGCATGATTGCATCAGTCAGAATTCAATTGCAGATAGCAAAGAAATCTAGGTATTTTAAGCAGAATGACATTTAGTAAAGGGAATTAAATGTTTTTAAATGTTTATAAAATCACTGGAAAGCTAAGAAGCTGATTCCAAGAAATGAGGCTTACAATACTGCCAAACTAGCCCCCAAGAAGAGAGCTACTATCCATACTACAACAAAGGAATGAGAAAGTAGACACTCACTTCCAGGAATTACTGGCTCCACAAACCACAGCCTTAACTTCTGTTCAGGAATCAGGAAGTCAAAATATTACTGCCTCTCAGTTCGCACACCTGATAAGATACAGTGAAGTGGGCGGGGGACCTCACTGAGGAGACTGGCACATCTCCCTTCCTTCTGTGTCTGTCAGTGGTGTGGAGATTGAGAAGCTTAAGCTGATATTTCCAACACCTGATGACGGTTCACTGTGGTTCCTCTAATTGATCTCCAGATAAGTAGCTGCAGAAAATCCCAGAGCCCTGCTGACTACGCTTTCCAGCAGTGATAGCAGCAGTTGCAAATGTGTGACTCTGCTTCCTTCCACGGTCCAACCTATTCGAATAAACTATATCAAATCAAGAATACTCACTGCAAAAAGGGTTTGGAAATGTAGATTTAAGCTTCTCAATCTCTACTGGCAAATACAGAAGGAAGGGAAAATGGCTGTCATGGTCTCCTTAATGAGACCCCTAGGCACTTCACTGAGTCTTATAGAAAGGCCAGGGAGATTTTGACATTTTTTATTAAAGTCAGTCCATCCAGAAGCCAGGGACAGAATAAGTAAGGGATAATATCTGGAATATTTAGAATGAAGCATGTATTCCTTTCAAACTCAAATAGCAATTAGACCAGGTGGCTGCAGAATGGAGAACAGCAGCTGGTCAGTGTTGGTTAGTAGCCAGGCAAATGCAAAGTGGGAAATAAAGAAACAGATTTTGTTTCCACACTCATTAGGAAATTCCATTTGGAGGCCTAGCAGCTGTACATGGTGATAAGAAACCTCAAAATTGTTTTCTTTTAAATCTCTAACAAGCTGAATTTATACAATCTACCTAAAAGATGTTCACTTGTTTGGCTTGGGCACTGCATTTTAATTGTCCAGAGGTCTTATTTTCTGGCTCATTTTCTTTGTCATTTCACTTTCACCATTATCTCCTTGTAACATTCCTGAGTGCAAGAGAACATTACTCTATACTTGTCATTAAATAATGTCAGCTAATACTTCAAGTCATGAAGAAAGGAGCCAACTGAAACTCACCCTTCAAATTCCTGCATGGACGGCGAAGAGGATAGACAATATTCATATCTGAAAACACTGATAGATCAAGGAATTCTTCTCCCATGGGGAACATTACTAAGCAAATTATGTGTTACTGGGTCTATGAATCCTATGACAGCATGAACTGTATCATCCTCCAGTGATATAAAATAGCTAGAATATGACCCTGTGCTCCAGTTGCAAAATAGCCTTAATTTTTCACCTTTCCCTATATTGAGAGTCTTTGCCACAGAACTTTGTAGCGCCGTCCTACTCTGCCCCCAGCGTTGGTCAGGTGCTGGCTTTGGTTAGTAGGAAGTCAGTAAATGTGACCAAAGTGAGGTTTGTAAGATGCTTTTTCAATTTATCTTGCCTACTTCTGCACCCTTGCCACTGTTACAAGAACATGCCAGGGCTAGACTGCTAGAGGACAAAAGATACAAGAACATCTATGAGGCCAGATAAAAGCAGCAGGGCTGCCTAATGAATTGCAGCTGATGCAGATACATGAGCGAGCCTGGGCCCAATTAGCTAAACCTTGCAACGACCTCAGCTAATTAATGTTCCTTCTTATATGCCACCAAGTTGCCTGGTATGTAGCATTCACAGGGCAATAGATAACGAGTACAGTGACCAGTGACTATTACACGATGGTGAACTGATGATGATACATACAAATTTTATTAAAATTCCTAAATTGACTAATATATCAAGAAACCAGATCTGAGTTGATCCTCCAATGTGCTCTGAACCAAAAGCTATAAGAAAAGCTGTAAGTTATTCTGTAGGTGAAATGTTTCTTTCTTGCATTTCAAAACAACTCTATTGGTGGCCCCAGTCATGGTCACAAGATCTTTCCAAAGTTCTGATGTTTAAGGAGAGCAAGTGTGTTTGCAACTAATTTTTAACAAGTGCTCTGACTCTCTACATCTGTTGAAGCAACCATTTATTTGACATAATTCTTTCTAAAATGGAGGCAATAAGAGATTTTGGGAAAACCAAAGAAGTCTTGCAATACTGAATTTTGAAGAGACAAAATAAAATCTAAGCAACCTGATAGGGTGTAACTTATTTTCAGCCTTCTTCCATCCTACTTCTCTTTATGTCATAGTCCTTCATTGATCCTGAGGAAAATCAAGGAATACACTTTAGTAGATTCCTGATAAAGTTGACCCCCATTTCTGTATCTGTTCTCTTTTCTTGACCAACATCAAAACTTAGTCTTGTGTCTTTTGGCAGTTTCTGGACTTTTAAAGTTTGCCTATTAATAGGATTTTTCATAAATAAGACCCCAAGTATTCTGAAGCATTTTATATTAAAATTGTTTCATTAAAAAAAATGAAGATTTAACCAGAAAACATGAAATTAAAATAACAAAATGGTAAAGATAATCAGAGTGAAAAGATATTTATGGACAAACACCGAAATGATGTCCAAGTGTGCTATGTGCAGAAAGACAAGGCTTAGACACAAGCCTTATGCATAACAGTTCAAAGAGGACAAGAAATTTGACAAAGTGTGCTATTTGTCAAAACAAGAGGGAAATATTATGCTTTGTAGGAGTTGCATAGTCCATACAACAGAAATATACTGGTTACTTGTGTCTTGCCAATGGGTTTCAGCCCCAGGCAAGTTCGCTATGGATTCACTGTGACCAAAGAAATTGACAGAAAAACTGTTCTTGAGGTGAAAGGGTTATACCCAACTTAATTTCCAGGTGGCAGGTCAGTCACTAAAATCCCGTTCACTCAGAGCGAGCATGTATGCAGCAAGTTGGTCTCTGCCTCTGGGCTCCTCTGTCTGCACAGCCATCCTCTGGGCCTCTCTGCACAGTGGTCCCACACAGCCATCCTCTGGGCCTCTGTCCTTGGTGCTGCCACCACTCCAGCTTCTTCTCTGCTCTCCTGCAGCCTTATAGCCATACCACAATGTCGTGCCCAGAGTACTGGGCGGAGCTCTTTATATAGAGTCAACAGCCATGTATTGCCCACAGGTGTGCAGTGAGGTAATCAACCAGGGCCAGGTGAGAATCCTGGCCACAGGAACTCTTATTTTATCCATACTCCACCCCTCCTGGATTCTCTCTCAAACTATGTGCCCTCAGTCCTCTGCAATGGTCCCTGTGCAAGGAAGCTTGAACATTCTTCTCCAGCCTCCCCAGCAAAAGGTCTTGCAGACACACAGACCAGACTCGTGGCTCTGTCTCTGACCTCTGCCTCTTTACGCTTAATGGGTTGAACTGCTGCACTGGTTTCAGTTGTTGCCACAGCTTCAGTAAGATCCTATTTGGCTTCCCATCTAATATCCTTCCATCTACTCCTGCCTGTATCAAATCAACCCACATCTGGGTCTTCGTAACCCTCCTGGGGCCCCTCAAATTCCTCCTGTGAGTAACAGATCTTATTTCTTTCTGGGTCTTGTTGCTTCAGCTGCTGTACGTGTCACCTCGCATTTTGTAATCACTGCCTCAAGGTGGGCTGCACTGTCAGGGAGGATAGCTTTCCCATCTCTGGTCTGGAAAGAACAATTGCATCCACCCCTAAGTCCCACAGCCACCAGCTCAGCCTTAGTATAAGGGTGGACCATAGAGGGCTCCACGGCCTGGGGAGGGGGCTGCTCCTCTCCTTGGGGAACTTTCAGCTGCTGGGTCTTTATTTTCTTTACAACCACTGGGCAGGCTTTCAATACAGGAGGGGCCAGTGCCTCTGGCACCACCCCTTCATCCTTCCCCAGCTCCTGCATTTCTGGGGCTGATGGCACCTTTCTCTCCACTCCCCCAAGTGCCTCCTCTGTTACAGTGCCTCGCAACAATGCTAGCTCAGTCTTCCGAATCTCTCTTACCTTCACCTCAGTGCTTTGCAGCTGATGTTCTCATGCCACCTCCACCTGTGCTTCCCTTAGGAATTCATCTTTTTCCTTGATGGCTTTTTCCTCCTTCAGAACACCTGGCAGTGCTGCCGTCTTGCCTCCAATGGCACCTTGCTACTGGTGCTCTCGTGCTGCCTCCTCTCGCATCAAAGCCATCTCCTTCCTCAGGGAATCCACAGACGTTTGCAGCTCGTGTTCTCATGCCACCATTTCTTGGGTCTCTTCTGTAGACTTTTTTAATACTGTGAGAAGCAGCCAACCCACAGTCCCTGCTGCCTCACGGGCACTCTGCTTCTCAAAGGATCTACTTATTTTACAAAGGACCACCCCTACAGCCTCAGGTGTCACCTCCACTTGCCTCCAGTCCTGGGGTGGGGCCCAGTCCTCTAGGAGGCAAGCCACCTCAGACCACATACCCACTGGGTAATGATCCACTGTTTCCCCATTCACAGGGGCAGCCTGCTGAAGCACCCCTCCCATAAGGGCAGCTTGTCTTTTTCCTTGCTCAACACTGAACCATGCCAACTTTTGCCAGTTGTCTTGCCAATGGGTTTCAGCCCCGGGCAAGTTCACTATGGATTCAATGTGAACAAAGAAATTGAAAGCAAAACTGTTCTTGGGGTGAAAGGGTTATACCCAACTTTATTTCCAGGTAGCAGGTCAGTCACTAAAATCCCGTTCACTCAGAGCGAGTCTGTATGCAGCAAGCCAGTCTCTGCCTCTGAGCTACATTGTCTGCACAGCTGTCCTCTGGGCCTCTCTGCACAGTCGCCCCACACAGCCGGTCCTCTGGACCTCTGTCCTCGGTGCTGCCAACACTCCAGCCTCCGTTCTGCTCTCCTGCAGCCTTGCAGCCATACCACCATGTCGTGCCCAGAGCACTGGGCGGAGCTCTTTACATAGAGTCAACAGCCATGTATTGCCCACAGGTGTGCAGTGAGCTAATCAATGAGGGCCAGGTGAGAATCCTAGACACAGGAACTCTCATTTTATCCACACTTAGGATAAGTAAACTTCCTGAAAATGGTGTACAACAAAAATCTTCCATGTATCCTTATTTGGGTTAGTGATCTCAACTATATCCCTACGTTAAGAGATTATAGTAAGACAGTTCTTTAAAAAAATTCCTACATGAATGTCAAAGTAAAAGCTATAATACAAACACTGAAAAATGCAGTCAAATTGTGCAGCTTTCTGGCTGTCAGATTGACCAGAAACAAACTAGCCATTACTTAGAGAGATGAATGAATTGCTTATCCTTCAGGCAATCCTTTACAAATACAACCTCTCACAACCTAATTCCTGTTACAAATTGGCTCATAGACATTTTGATGTTGAATTCTCAGCTGCTGAAATAAGTTCTACTGATAAAAAAATGTGGTGTCACTCATTGCAGTGGAAAAATAGAGCTGCCTACTTCTTCATTACTTATGAGCTTGTGGCAGATATCATATTAAAAGTATATTTATATAAAATTTCATGTGCAGACAAAATAAATTTTAAAGTGAATTAATACAATACAAACGTGTTGATAATATTTCATAGTTTGATTCTTTTCATGATTCAATTTTGTACTTAGCTTGTTGGATGATTGCCAGTATGAGTGTTATGTATACTCTAGAAATATGGAGAATCCAGACCAGCTCTTCTAACTATAAGTTGCAGCATAAAAGTCAATTTATTTACTTCCTTAAAGCTATTTCCTTATTCAAAAATGGAGCAAATAATTACTAATTCAATAAGATGTCACAAGAATTAAGACTTATTCAATTCAAAATGCCTTGCACACAGCATTCATGTAATTAGCCAAAGTTGCTGCCATTTACATCAAATTTGACATATCATCATCACCAACACCACAATTATCATCATTGCCATTCAATGCTTTAAATTGCATTACATAATTGTGACCATCCCCTAGCAAGGTCTGTGTTAAGTGTACGAATATATTCAGAACAACCATAATTTACATTTGAAATACTTTAGTTCACCTGTAACTTAGAACATTCATCCTGGAAACCTTATGAAACAGAAAATAGAAATTACCAAGCCATATCTTAAAATCATCTTAGATTAAAAAACACGATCTACCTTGAAAAAAATAGAATTAAGTTGTAGATTGTTAAAGATTAATGGGAAAAATGCCTTAGCAGATAATGTCAGTCTGAAACATTTTATTTATATATTTTGTGTTCTATATTACCTACAAAAATTGTTATATGGAATTATCTAGAGTAATAACTGTTTTCTAATCACTCTTCCCTAAAAGTATCTCTTAACTCATTCATTAATTTATTTAAACATCCCAGGATTGCCAAATCTATGTTAAACAGGTACTCTGGATAAGAAAACAAGGTAGATCTGCCCACAAGGAACTCAGATTTTGGGGGTGGGTGGAGATAGGAGAGAGAATTGCACAACTGGCCTTAATACAAAGACATGATTACCACTAAAAAGGCATACTTGGAGTGCTATTAACAAAAAAAGCAAAGAAAACTATTATTATAAAGAGGGGTTGGGAGAAGTCAAAGAATTTTGAGAAGAAACTTTGCACAGTTTCTTATAAAATAGTGGATGGATTCGATATCTATAATTAAATGAATGGCTTTATATATATGTGTATATGTTAAATGCATGAGTCTATTTTCTATCAGTTATATATTGTTAAATATGAAATGTATTAAAATTATAGCATTTTAGAGCCACAATGACCTTAAAAAGAGTGTTAGCCAAATATTACAGTTTATTTAAAAAAAAAACTGTTCCCAGATAGTGTAGAACATGCCCAGTTGTTGGGGGGGTTGAATTTGTTACCCTCAGTTCTTGTCCCAGCCACAACGAAGAATTGAAGGGCAGAGACACAGTAGTGAAGCAGAGTTAAGGTTTTATTTGAATACACTCTAAAAGAGGAGTGGGCTAGAATCCAGATAGACAAAGGCAGGTTTACTTGAACAAAGCAGAGAGGAAGGAAAAAAGAGGGAGGGAAAGGAAGCTCATTGAACTGCTGCTCAGCATCGGGCATAGTCCCTTGACAACTCCTAAAGCCAGTGTAACCTGGCGTCCAGTGTCCACTTGGATCTGCACAATGTGGAAATGAAATTCCTACCACCCCAGGAGTTGGGGGAGCCACAGAGCTCTGGATATTGTGAGATTATGATCTGAGAACTTTGTAAAGGTAAAGAAAGGAGATTTTCAGGCAGGCTACTAAGGAGCATGATCATATAGCTGTGGTTTCATCGGGGTCACCAAGGTGATGGAAACTTGCAAGCCCAAATCAGAGTTCTCAGTAGCCCCTCCCTACCTATCTGAAGTAGGACAAAGAGTGACACATTCAGGGAACAGCAAGTGTGGGCAACCTCAGAGAGGAGGCACACCCAAAAGCTGGGATTGTCTTCTAAGGCTTTCAAGAATGGGGCAAAGGAAAAGGGTTGGGGGGGTATATAGGCTTGTGAGGCCATCTCAGGATGTCTATCTCTGGTGAGAGGCAGTATGTCATTGTCTATAGCTAGTCCTCAAGGTAATTCTACAGGACAAACTTTTTGTTCCTCTCCAAGATAGTAGCTACTCCCAAGTACTGGGAACACATCAGTTAAGGCTGCTTACCCTGCCTTAGGATAAGTCGTTGGCTGATTACCAAGGAGTATGTTAGGAATCTAACTCCCCAATTCTCTGCTCATAGCCTCAAGATAAGTTCTTCTTGTTCCCACTATGCTATTCACATCTCAGCATTTTTAGAAAAATTAATCATAATGTTTGTCCCATGTCTCTGCCCTATCTCACCAATGTATTTAGTTGGTAGGAAAAACAAGACTATAACCCATCTCCTGCTTCAACTGCCAAGCCAGGGTTGGTCTGTAGTGCTGTTCTGTTTACTCTTCCATCTGCATTTTGTTCAATGCCTAGTAAAATGCTAACCTTCAGAGGATGCTTAAAAAAGATACTTGTAAAACAATTAATAATTGTAAAATAATTAATAGACTTCTTTTGGCCAATAAAACAGAATTTAGGGCAGCATGATAGCAATTTATTAAAAATGTGTGATTGTTCTGAAACAGTTAATATAGCTCTGAAAAGTCATACCTTATGCCTTCAGATTAATTTATGCACTACCAAATCTTGTGTATCATTTCATAAACCATGCTTGAGGAATACTGAAACTGGTGTATTCATAAGATGCTATTAGCAAAGTAATTTTCCTATACTATATATATCCATCTCATTTTTATTATCTTCTAGTATTTATGATTACTACTGACAAGAAATATTTAAGTAAGTATTTCTCAATGGCCTTCAAATCTTCAAAGGCCACAGAACAAATATATCTTGTTTTCCATTAATTTATTCTCTATTTTGCTATTATGTTGGTAGTTCCAATATTACAGAATTTGGTAACCATTCCAAAATGTCCAATGAAGCTTAGCTTTAAAAAGAGAAGAGGCAGAATGACAGAGTCAATGCATTCCCCCCAAATTTATTTTGTTTGTAAATGCTTATTTATAAGGAAAAAGCTTTTAAATGTATTAGGTATGCCTGATGAAAGCACTTATCCTGCAACTATATACTTAAGCTGCATAGCTGCATTCTAATGGGATTTTTGTTTAAGCTATTCGACTGATTTCTTAGCTTTAGTAAATAAGTATGATCCTACATAAAGGTTCCCAAGCAAATTGTTAATATTCACCAAAGATACATAACCTTCACTGTCCTTCCTTAGCCAAATGGCTGCACATTTAACATAGCTTGAGAGGCAGTCACCTTTCTGTATTTTTAGATGAAAAACAGAAACTTTCTCTATTGCTGTTTAAATTATTGCCAGTCTCAATATTCTATTTTCACATTTCAGAAATAAGAAATTTCACTTCTTAATAGAGCTGTATCTTATATAACATCATTTGAAAGTCACCCAGAACTTTTATCTATTATTTCTGGAAATCAAAGCTTAAAGTTAATTTTTAGAATATTTATACAAGCAATAACTATAAGTACTATATATGATTTTAGGAAACTCACTATTTTGCCATTGATTTGATAGTATTGCTGGAATTCTAGAGAGATTTTAAAGCTATTATTCTAAACTGGAGCTGTTTCTGAGAATTGTAATTCTTTGAGTACATCATTCTGTCTTTATAACATGACCTTTAGCATCCTGCTTGTATAATGTTTGCACCTTATAGATGTTTATATTTCAAAGTTCTCATACCAACATTATTTCAGTAAATCTCTTTCAAGAATTATTCAAAGAGCTTTATAAATATTACATATTTTTTTATCTCAAATTGCTATAATGAGAAACTCTTTCAAACATTTTGGTTGAAACAATGTAAGTTCCACCCAACTATGTCTAGTTTATGTCAAAAGGAAATTTGGAGGCTTACACATCTTGGCTTGTCAAATTTATTAGTATTGATTGAAGCACTGTTTGTGGTACAACCAGGGCATGATTCAGACTAACTTGAGGAAGCAGTGATGTCAGTTAAGACATTACATAGAATGTCTGAACTTAGAGAAGAATAACTCCGTGATATCCTTCCCCACAACCCCCCGTTTGTCAGACTTAGTAAATTTTTGTAAAGAATAATATTGTAAAAATCATAGAAAGCTAGATCAGTGTTTAATGTTTTTCCTGATGGTGAAGGAGGTTTTGTGATTATATGTGGGATATTTTGAATACATTAATTGTGACATTTTGGAAGTATAGGTACAGGACAAAAAGCAAGAGAGAATGTATGTTGAGAACTGGTTGAAGGTGGATGTGGGAGTATGCTTTGCAGCCAAGCCTGCAGTGGGCATCAAAAGGATCCCCTCAGCCTGGAAAGTGCCTTTTCCTTCCCCATCAACAGGCATTGGGTCAAAAGATCCTTGAGGGATTCCAGGTATAATCTGAAACCTGCCCTCTGTACATGAAGGGAGGGAAAGACCAAAGAAAGAAGCAGACCACTCCAGGTCGATCTCCGCCACAACCTGCCAAATCTTCAAAGTTTATATACAAGTCTAAACTGGGTTCAGTCATGTACACAGTCCTCTCTCATGGCTGTGTCCTTGAGGCAGCCTCTGGGAGCAGGGAAAGCAGGCAAAACCCATATTACAAGGATAAGGGATGGGGTAAGGAGCCTCGGATTGCTGGGGTTCAGCTCACAGGTCAACTGGGGGTCATGTCTTCTCAATGACGTTCCCCAGTGCATGGTTCCTACAAGGCTGCTGTGTTCTTATGAAACCCCAACTTTGGCCACAGGCAATTAGTTCAAAAATGGTGGCATGGTCCAAACTAGGCAAATGGACAAAATTCTGGGTAAAATTCCTGGGATTTTTATACTTTTGACTAAAATCATCAATTGTTTTTTCCTGTGGCTCATGATACAAAATTTAGGAGCTGTTGGTTTCATAGTTCCCACCATGAAGAGAGAGGCACCTTAAGGGACTAAAGCTGCCACAATGAGAAACAGTGATGAGAGGAAAGAAATTCTAATGGCATCTATGCCCCTGTTACAAGTAATTATGATGAATTTCTCATGTTAGTGACGACATCCCAGTTGGTTTTCTATCACTGATAAAGTGTATTAATTAATGCACAATTAAGTATCATTAAATGTCACTTAAGGTCCTCAGACTTTAGAGATTTTAGTTTCTGTTCTGCCAGTTTCATCTCTAGCTCTCTTTAAGCTCCTTCCTGTTTAGTTGGGAAGTCAATTAACCAATTCTTGCATCTAAACTAAAGTTTCTAATGGCATCTAACCTAAGGTTTATAATTGCATCTAAATCAAACTTAAATTCACTTTGTGACGGTGTGGACAGTTTTCTTTTGATTAGAATGCCCTAGCATAACTGAGCAGCTCTTGTGGCAGCCATTTTGATAGTCAGAGGTCTTTTCTGCTTCCTTTTACAGGGCAAATTTCATGTGTGTGAGGTTTGTTGGATGATCAATTGTCCTGGTTTGCCTAGAAGAAGGGGGAATCCCAGAATGCAGAATATGCAGTGCTAAAACCAAAAAAAGTTCCCAGCAACATGGGACAAGTTAGTTACACTGGCTCCAGAAGTAGCCTCCTGAAAATGTGAGGCATCACTGTATAGTTGAGCTAAATATTGAAGACTCTGAAACCAGATCCTCTGGATAAAAACTCTGGCTCTGCTATTTAATGCATCGTCTTTGGCAAATTACTTAACATGTTTGTATGTCAGTTTTCTCCATTTATAAAGAGGGATAGTAATGATGCCTATTTCTTAGATATGGTTTGAACATTTAGTTGATATATGTAGTCCTGAATAATGTCTTGCACACAATAAGGACTCGATTTTAGCTGCTATTGCTATTATTATTATTATTAAGTTTCTAGTTGCTATAGCTAAAGAAATGGTATGCAATTTAAATGAAATTTCAGTACTGGACTGCCCACAAGGCTTGAGTAGAACATATGTCCTAAAATACTCTAAACATTTGCTACCATCCAGACTTTAGTTCTTCCATTAATTTTGCACAAGGTCAGAACAACTTTTTTTGGTTTTAAGCTTCCTTTTCCCTAATATGCACTATATCTTTGGAGAATGTTCTCTGCTTAATTTATAAAATGAAGCACTTCATCTTCCCTATAGATTTCCCCACTCCTTCCTTTCTTTATGACCAGTGTGGGGAAGTTGGGGTTCCTATGGCCAGGATCATCACTGAATTTAAACCACCTGATAATGTAACTGTCCTGTTGTTAGGCTACCACTTCCACACCTTTAGGCAATAAGCTATTACTGCACTAAATAGAGCTCAGCCCAGTGCTCTGGGCAGAGGCAGAGACGCTACTGTTCGACCTACTGCTGGGAGAACAATCTGGGTAATAAATCTTTTCACCCCAAAGAACGTTTTGCTGTCAATTTCTTTGGTCGTATTGAATCCATAATGAACTTGCCTGGGGCTGAAACCCATTGGCAAGACAATTGGCATAGTCAGCAGGATTCATTGTTGACCAAGGAAAAAGACAGGCTGCCGTTGTGGGAGGGGTACTTCAGTGGGCTGCCCCTGTGAATGGGGAGATAGTGGATTGTCTCCAGTGGGTATGTGGTCTGAGGTGGCTTGCCTCCTAGAGGACTGGGGCCCATCCCAGGACTAGAGGCAAGTGGAGGTGATACCTGAGGCTGTAGGGGTGGCCCTTGGTATAGTGTGTAGGTCTTTTGAGAGACAGAGTGCCAGTGAGGCAGCAGGGACTGTGGGTTGGCTGCTTCTCACAGTATTAAAAATGTCTACAGGAGAGAAGGACATGATCCTGAAAAATACCCAAGAAATGGTGGCATGAGAATGTGAGCTGCAAACTTCTGTGGATTCCCTGAAGAAGGAAATGGCATTGATGGAAGAGGAGGCAGCATGAGAACACCAGCAGCAAGGTGCCATTGAAGAGGTAAAAGATTCCTTACAGAATGAGAGGGCAGTGCTGCCAGGTGCTCTGCAGGAGTAAAAGGCCATCAAGGAAAAAGACGAACTCCTGAGGGAAGCACAGGCGGAGGTGGCATGAGAACATAAGCTGCAAAGCACTGAGGTGAAGGTAAGAGAGCTACTGAAGACTGAGCAAGCATTGCTACGAGGCACAGTAGGAAAGGTAAAGGTTGTAGCAGAGGAGGCATTCAGTGGAGGGAAGATAAAGGTGCCATCAGCCCCAGAAACGGAGGAGCTGGGGAAGGATGAAGGGGTGGTGCTGGAAGCACTGACACTTCCTGTATTGAAACCATGCCCAGTGGTTGTAAAGAAAATAAATACCAGCAGCTGAAAGTTCCCCAAGGAGAGGAGCAGCCTCCTTCCCAGGTCGTGGAGCACTCCATGCTCCGCCCTAATACTCATGCTGAGCTGGTGGATTTGGGCTTGTGGTTTAGGCAGAAACCCTCAGAGTCAATATCAGCATGGCTCCTGCATCTGTGGGACTTAGGGGTGGATGGAATTGTTCTGTCCGGATCATAGATGGGAAAGCTGGCTCCCCTGACAGTGCAGCTCACCTTGAGGCAGAGATTACAAAATGCACATCAGACCCCAGGGAGTCACTCCCTCCTCGATTGGCTTATGGCTGCACTTCGTGCTGTGTGGCCCAATCCGGGGGATCTACCATCCTCTCCTGTTAGATGGCAGACATATGCTGAGCTCCAACAGGTGTTACGAGAGCTAGGCATAAGAAATGCCATCTATAGTCCATAGAATTATGGCCCAGATGAAGAGATTTTCACTACTGGGATTAGAAATATTGTGTTTCAAATGGCTCCCACGTCCCTCTTTGGGTCTCTAGTGGCCATTCTTTCCCCTCACTTAGGGCATCCCATAAGCAAGGTGACATGTGCAGTAGCAGACTTAGGAGAGGCTGAAGCAATGAGAACCCAAAAACAAATAAGGTCTGCTACTCACAAGAAGAATTTAAAGGGACCCATGAAGGTTACGATGACCCAGATGTGGGTTAATTTAATATGGGCAGGAGCAGATGGAAGGAAATTAGATGGGAAGTCAAATAGGATCTTAGTAGAGCTATGGTAACAACTGAAACCAGAGCAGCAGTTCCAGCCATTAAGACCAAAGAGGCAGAGGTCAGAGACAGAGCCACAAGTCTGGCCTGTGTGTTTGCAAGACTTCCTGCTGGTGAGCAAGCCAACCTCACTTGAGCCCACACAGGAAGATAACTGAGAACACAGTGTGACTGAGGGGAAGGTCAAGGTATCTGCCCTGAGGGACCAGGGGGAGACCGGAGGCCACATGTTGAAATAGCTATCCATTGGTCCCCAGTGAACATCAACGTGTCCTGGCTCTGGTGGACACAGGGGATGAATGTTCACTGATTCATGGTAACCTGAGTGGTTCCCCAGGACCCCCACTATCATAGATGGATACGGGGGGAAGGCTATCAGAGTGGAAAAAAGCCCAAATCCCTTTGGGAATAGGGCGTCTACCTACCCCCAAAAGAGTATACTGTGTGTACATCTCCTATCCCTGAGTATATTTTGGGGATTGATATCCCGCAGGGTCTATGGTTGCAGACCACTGCAGGTGAGTTCAGACTGAGAGTATGTGTGGTGAAGGCAGTTCTGAGGGGACATGCTAGGCACCCGCCCGTAGCTTTGCCTGTGCCTCGGCAGGTGACTAATACCAAACAATACAAACTACCTGGGGGGCATAAAGAGATTGGAGAAACTCTCCAGGAGCTGGAAAATGTGGGTATTATAAAGCCCACCCGTAGTCCTTTCAATTCCCCAGTATGGTCAGTGAAAAAGCCAGATGGCTCCTGGCATATGACTGTGGATTACAGACAACTGAATAAGGTCATACCCCCTGTGCATGCTGCTGTCCCCTCTATTGCAGCCCTGATTGATAGCCTCAGTCATGAACTAGGAACAGACCACTATGTGGTAGATCTTGCTAATGCCTTCTTTTCCAATGACATTGAGCAGGAAGGCCAGGAACAGTTTGCCTTCACGTGGGAAGGATGGCAATGAACTTTCACCGTTTTTCCACAGGGATGCCTCCACAGCCTCACCATCTGTCATGGACTTGTAGCCCAGGACTTGGCTACATGGGAAAAACCACCAACAGTGCAGCTGTACCATTATATTGATGACATCATGCTCACGTCCAATTCTCTTTCAGATCTAGAAGGTACAGCACCTAGACTGCTGCAACATTTACAGGAGAAAGGATGGGCTATGAACAGCACCAAGGTTCAGGGACCTGGTTTGTCTGTCAAATACTTGGGGGGTCATCTGGTTGGGTAAGACCAAAGTTATACCAGAAGAAGTTATAGATAAAGTCCAGGCCTTTCCTACCCTTATAACTGTAGCATTGCTACAGGAGTTTCTGGGTCTTCTAGGCTACTGGAGAGTGTTTATCCTGCACTTGGCACAAATTCTGAAGCCCTTATACTGGTTGTTACGAAAGGGGGTCAGGTGGGACTGGGATGAGACATGTGCATCTGCCTTTACTACAGCAAAACGGGCAGTCAAGGCCGTGCAGGCTTTAAGTGTGATAGACCCATCAAGGCCCTGTGAGCTGGACGTTCATGTGACTGAAGACGGTTATGGCTGGGGTCTCTGGCAGCGGCTTGAACGAACTCAGCAACCCGTTGGATTCTGGTCACAACTCTGGAAATGGGCAGAGATACGATATACTTTGACAGAAAAACAACTGGCTACCATGTATCACATCTTGCTGGCTACAGAACTCATCACTGGAATGGCCCTGAGAAAGGTAATAACCACCTATCCCATCTTGGGGTGGGTACGAGACTGGACCCAAAAGCCAAGGAGTTCTTTGGCACAAACACCCACACTAGCCAAGTGGGGTCCTTACCTACAGCAGCATAGTGCCCTCTCTAGTAGCCCCCTGAGTGAAGAACTCCAACGCATGTTGGGGCCAGTGATATATAGTAGTGAAAAGCAGGAAGAACTTGCTTTTGAACCATTAGTAGCAGAGAGTCCCTATTGGGAGGGAAGAGCCCCTATACCCGAAGATGTATGGTATACAGATGGCTCCATCCATGGGCAGCCCCCAAAATGGAGGGCCATAGCTTTCCATCCTAAGACTGAGACAATATGGATGGAAGATGGTGAGGGGAAGAGCAGCCAATGGGCAGAGTTGTGGGCTGTGTGGCTTGTGATCAGCCAGGAGCCCTCCCCTATAGTTGTCTGCACTGACAGCTGGGCTGTCTATCAGGGTTTGACCCTGTGGCTACCAACCTGGCACCATGTCAACTGGTTGGTTGGTCACTGACCCCTTTGGGGACAAGAACTGTGGCAAGACTTATGGGCCTGTGGTCTCACTAAAATAATTACGGTATACCATGTGACAGGTCATTAGCCACTGGCATCCCCAGGAAATGTGAAGCAGATAAATTGGCCCAGATACGTTGGTTAGAAGGAAAGCCTGCCTCTGATGTAGCCCAATGGCTACATCAGCATTTGTTGTATGTGGGGCACAAGGCAATATGGGCTGTAGCCCATCGGTGGGGCTTGCCTTTGACCATTGAAGAAGTTAGTAGAGCCTGGCAGGAGTGTATCATGTATTCCAAAAGGGACTTACACCAAGTTCCACAGCAACATGGGACAATAGCTAAGTGGTCTCTACCGCTCATTAGGTGTCAGATAGACACCTATATTGGCCTCTACCTGTGTCAGAAGGATATTGGTATGCCATGACTAGTGTGAACACAGCTACTGGACTTCTGGTTGCTTTTCCTACCCATTGTACAGACCAGCAGATGGCCAAAAGAGGCCTGGAGCGTTTCTTTGCCACCTATGGACGACCACAGGTAATTGAGAGTGATCAGGGCACCCATTTTACTGGATATACACTGAAAGAATGGGTGTGACAGCTGGGAATCAAATGGAAGTTTCATATGCCATACAATTCTACCACAGCAGGCATGATAGAGAGGCACAATGGCTTGTTAAAGTCCGGACTAAAGTCAGATACCAATAGTCTGCAGGGATGGTCAGTCCACTTATGGACTGCTACAGCATTTGAACGAGACCCTGAAAGGGAACCCTGAGCCCTGTAGACATGTTAACGCATATGGCTGCCTCCCCTATACAACTGCAAGTGCAAACCAAGGAAGAATCACTGAAGCCGAGGTTCAGTCACCAGCATAACATCTTGCTGCCAGCACCAACTGCACTGAACCCTGGAGACTCCATTGAGTGGACAAATCCTTGGACCTTTTGACACATGGACCAATGATGGCTGGGTCTCCTGGCACCTTGGGGACAAGGCCTGGAAGCTGGCCTCCTCTGTATTCATGGGATAACAGCTGTGTGGCCCCCAAAGGTCACAGTAGTATATCCTGAATGAACAGAAGGTAGGAGTATCTTACCGGGACTTTTGTTTAATCATTATGGCCAGTGCATGCACCTCCAGTAGCATTATATATAGACCCTTCAGTAACCCCCACAGGGGAAGGAGTAAAAGTATGGTATACTAGACCTGGAAGGGACCCCCTTCCTGCTACAGTCCTTTCACAGGACCACTCTCTTGCATGCATCCTACCTGATGGACAAGATTTGCCTATGTTGGTGTCATTAAAACATGCGTCTTATCACCCCTAAGGTCTTTGTGGATTTGGAACTTCCTCTGGCTAGAGGATTATTATAATTTTTGTTATTAGAAATCTCCTCTGGCTTGAGGATTATTATAATTTTTGTTACCTGTATCAAAATCTTGTTGTATCTTAATTTTGTTATTATCTCTAAGTTGTTGTTATCCCTTGTTGCTGTTGTGGAATCTGGTTACAGTGCTCCAGCTTTCTCGCACAGGGACCACTGCAGAAGATTGAAAACATGCAGATTGTAAGGTAAGAATCCTGGAGGGGTGGAGTGTGGGGAAGTTGCGGTTCCTATGGCCAGGATCCTCAGTGAACTTGAACCACCTGATGATGTAACTGGCCTGTTGCTAGGCTTCCACACCTTTAGGCAATAAGCTATTATTGCACTATACAGAGAGCTCAGCCTAGTGCTCTGGGCAGAGGCACAGATGTTAGTGCTCGACCTACTGTCAGGAGAACAAGCCGGGTAATAAACCCTTTAACCTCAAACAACGTTTTGCTATCAATTTCTTTGGTCACATTGAATCCATAGCGAACTTGCCCGGGGCTGACACCCATTGGCAAGACAACTAGGCAAAAAGAAAATGAGGGAAAGGAATAGAAAAAGAAAGAGATGAAATAAGCAATCAGATAATCATAAAATGGGATAATGGTCATACTCTAGTTAGAAAAGAATTTGGTATTTGCTCTGAAACTTCACCTAATTGAATTTACACTGAATCTATATCCAATGGCTTTCTTTTTATTTATCCTTTTCTTAAGTGAATTCTTATAGAAGACCATTTCATAGAACACAGCAGTTTTTAAATATTAAATAGAACACAACAGGGTGTCTCTTTAAGTGCAATAAAAGTTGATTCCACACACACAAAAGTATTAGGACTTGATGAGCCCAAATACTAGATTAAATGCTTTTCTTCCTTTGGACCTCATTTTTGCCTTTATAATACTTTATGACTTAAGTACCCTTCAAATCCCTTTATACAAAAGATAGAACTGTGGATGGGCCTCTATTCAGAGAGAATAAGTAATTTCTCAAGTAATATAACTAGCACCTGAATATGTATTTCATTTTATTTTGCTCAGGCTACATTTATAACTTTCTTATTCTATTATTCATAAAACTTTTTGTCATGTTCTAGTTCTACCATTCTAACCTTCCAGGGCCTCCATAATTATAATTACTTTTGTACTACATGCGATGGCCCCTATTTGTGTATCCAGTCTCACCTGGATTTGAATACCAATTCTTTTCATCAGCGCAGGGGAGTTTCTAAGAAGCTGCTTTTCTGTCAGACAACTCAGCTTCTTTGTCTTACCACTGATTATGTTCTGAAATTGTACTGTGGTTGCAGTAACTGACCCAGTAACCTCCGACCATACATCTAAGTCCTTCTTAGCCATTCTTGTTTGACTTAGACAAGATCTATGCTTCTCCCCACCCTACCTGGCTCCTTCAGGGATTAGGGTCAGCACACTAAACCCAGGAGGTCAAATCTGACTCACCATTTGTCAATTAAGTTTTGTTGGCACAGAACCATATCACTCATTTACATGTTCTAACTGCAGAATCGGGCAGTTGCAAAAAAATACAATATAGACTACAAAGCCTAAATTACTTACTATCTGGGCCTCAATTTAAAATGTTTGCCAACTGCTGGTCAACTAGACTGCTGATCCCAACTGACTTTGGTGCAGTTTTCCATTCACTATGTCCATACTTAAACTGTTCTTTGCCTGTAGTTCAGAAACCCTCCTGCTAGCCTTCCTCCTCAAACTTCATGATAAAACCTCATTTAACTCTCTCCTTATTCTGTCTATACTCAATGTCTTGGTCATGGCATCTGGGCCATTGTAAAGCCTTATGTATGACATGTTTCAAGAAGCAACTCTGTTTTAACCCTCACTAGCCGGTTGTTCTAATCAGCTCAACAGGAAGGTGCATTAAATGTGTTGGCATTCTACAGATGGAAAGATGACATGACAGATGGACTGACTTAGGGAAATAGGGTCTTGAATTCTTTTTCTTCTCCCAACCATAAATACCATTTCTAACATATTTTCATGGTGCTTTTATTTCCTTGTTTTGAAATGTTATCTAAGAAGGGAAAAAAATATGCATAAATTTTTTTTGACATGTTCTGACCTTTATTTTTTTTTTAAGAGAGGTAAGAGCAGAATTCTGAATAAGACTCCAAAATACATATCTTTCCACAGGAGGATAGGACTTCATCAAGCAGGGAAGCGATTAGAGGAAAATCGCTGTTATATCAAATTAGAACACTTAAAAATCATATCCACAGCTGTAGAACTCCCACAGAAAATGAGCTAAAATTAAAATTTCTCAGGTCCATAACTGTGGCTCCCTATTGGTGGGCTGTACTCCAGATGCCTTGCCCAACTGACAAGTTTGCATGACTGCTCTTTGAGGCAAGAAATTTTCCCTTGATTCTTAATCCTAATTGAGCTAGTTAGAGCAGGACAGGCTGCTACTGATTAAGACAACTCCCTGAGAATTTGAAACCAAGCAATGAATTGTACAACTGAAGTCTAGTGCTTATGGCCAGGATGTCTCAGGGACATGGCTGTTTCTAGAATAAATAGCAGAAGAAAATTCTTAGATAAAGACTCTGCTTCTGTGACTTCCTTATACGTAATGCCTTCACTGGCACAAATTACAGGCACAATGTTCTTACTTGAACTTAGGGAGCTCTCTATTCACTGAAAATTGGGAAAACAGGGGGAGCAGCTGCATTATGAGAAAGGATTTGTATTTCACTGTCTTTGTTACCACAGAGGGCATGAACAAATTTTTATTTCTGATTTGATACAGAGTTCTCTGAAAAATCTGAGGCTGAGAGCAGCACCTGTTGTAAATAGTGATTTCTTTCCCCCTCCTGATAGATTCAAATTGTTAGTTTGATCTTCTGATTACCTAAAGCTGTTTCTCATCCATCTGTCCTAATATAAAATATTTTTAAAAATGTCTGACAACCAATATGAAGAGCTAGTTTCTTAGTCTAGCTTTTCAAAATGGTAGTACATTGATCAGCCAGGCAGTTTAATGAATCTGCCATCTTGCATCAGCAGCTATTCTCTAAATTAAGTCACATTCCACATAAAAACCTTGTTGTTATTCAGGGCACTTCCCAGCTACAGCTGTAAGATTTGATTAAATCAATATGTTCCTATGAGGAACAGCTTTGTGGGGGAAGGCAATGTGCAAATGCACAGGATAACAACAGAATGCAGGATTTCAGTTCACCAGTAAAGTTTCAAGGTGTGCTTTCATATTCTCATAATGTCCCTATTCAAAGACTCTTCCTTTGGAGTCTAAAGTTTTATTGCCCCAAAATGATGTTTATAATATCTTTTCAAAAGTGAGAAAATAGGTTTCAGGAGACTGTCTTAGCAAAGAGCAGCATGTCTTATGTACACAAAGCCTGGAATAGTGAGTTAACTGAGCAAGTTACCCTCATGTATCCAAGGATATTACTATAGAATGAAGTTACATCATCTCTGTCCTAGTCTCTGCATTTAAATTATGGACTTTAAGTGGCTTTGGATAAAATAAGATTTCCTGTGGCCAGAATTCTCACTTGGCTCTGGTTAACTAGCTCACTGCACAACTGTGGGCAATACATGGCTGTTGACTCTATATAAAGAGCTCCACCCAGTGCTCTGCACGTGACACGGTGGCACGGCTGCAGGAGAGCAGAGCAGAGGCTGGAGTGGTGGCAGCACCAAGGACAGAGGACCAGAGGATGGCTGTGCAGGACGACTGTGCAGAGAGACCCAGAGGATGGCTGCGTGGGATGGCTGTGGAGGCAGAGAGGCCCAGAGGATGGCTGTGCAGACAGAGGGGCCCAGAGGCAGAGACCGGCTTGCTGCATGCAGACTCGCTCTGAGTGAATAGGATTTTAGTGACTGACCTGCCACCCTGGAAATAAAGTTGGGTATAACCCTTTCACCCCAAGAATGTTTTGCTGTCAATTTCTTCAGTCACATTGAATCCATAGCGAACTTGCCTGGGGCTGAAACCCATTGGCAAGACAGTGGCATTCTAATTTTTCCAGGATTATAAGTAATTTAGGAAGTATATAAGATTTATTTATAAGATAAACCAACCTCTGTTCAATTCTAGATCCTCCTATTTACTAAATATGTGAGCTAAGCCAACACTTAACTCATAAAGTGAGTCATTACTTCCTTGTTTGTTTCACAGTGCTAGCTGTCTCTTCATTTTTGTATCATTTTATATCAGGAGCTAGACCAGTACCTGTCACATGGTGCACAAATTTTTTGAGAAATGAATGAAAGTGCTGTGAAACCCCATCAAGCATCATTTTCTGGTATTATTACTGTACATTTTAAGCCAATATATGTTATTAATTGAATGATTGGTTCACATTCTCCACCTTGCCATGCTTCTTGTCCTTTCTCATATGACTATAGTTCTTCCCATTTCTGATGAGTGTATTTCCTTACCCCTTGACTTATGGCTTAGACAGGGAACTCATGCTGACCAATGGAAAATGGGTGAAAATGACAGTGTTCTATTTAAGCCTAGACCATGAGAGGCATTGCATGTTTTAGCTTGTTCTCTTGACCTCTGGTATTACCATGAGAACATGACCCAGCTAACCCACTTATACAAAGAAGATAAGAGACAAGTGGAACATTTCCAAACGGAACCTGCAGGTAAAACCAACCATCTAGCCAAGCCCAAAGTGGATTAGCTACACTTCTAATAAACTGTAAATTCACAAGCAGTTATTTGTTAAGGTAACAATAGCTACCTAATATACTATACGATTTAAATACTTACAGATTTTGTCCTATGTAGTGACATACTCCTAGGGAAGGAAAGGTGAAAAGAACAAACATGGCATAATTATAGCCTGACTCAAAGAAATGGAAGACTCAGGATATCAGAGCTCATTAATCAAATGCCAGTTTTCCCCTGTATCATGGATGTCTCCCCCAAGTTGCTTACCAAGCCCTCAAGATATCTAACTCTCCCATTTTATTCAAATTTACTGTCATAATTCCTTACAGTCTTCTGTCATTTGTATTTTCTTTCTTAAGTGTTAACCTTGTTTCCACAGCTAGGTTTTAAACTTGTTTCATTCATTCATTTATATGTTCTATATAGATATATATTTGGCATTTAACATGTGCCAAGTACTGGTGATATAACAATGAACAAACCAAACAAAAATCCTTGCTCTCAAAGAACTTACGTTAAAGTGTAATAGGAGGTGAACATTTAACCACAAAGAAAAACCTGTAGTAAATACACAAGAGATAAAGAGAAAGGAATATAAGCCTAACACTAAACAAAGTCATCAAATCACAAAGGAACAGAGCAAAAGAAGAAGCAAGGAATAGAAAGGTACCACATAAATACTGAGAAAACAATTAATAAAATGGCAATAAACACATACCTATCAATAATTACTTTAAATGTAAATGGACTAAATTCTCCAGTCAAAAGATGTAGAGAGGCTGATGTATTTTAAAAGAAAACAGATTCACCAATAAACTGTGTACAAGAAACTCACTTTATATGTAAGGATACACACAGGCTAAAGTGAAGGAATGGAAAAAAGATATTCCATGCAAACGAAAACCAAAAGAAAGTTGATGTATCTATGCTTACATCAGACAAAGTAGCCTTTAAAACAAAGACTGCAATAAGAGGCAAAGAAAGGTGTTACATAATGATAAAGGGGTCAATCCAACAAGAAAATATTTGAAAACATTCATGCACCCAACATAGTAGCACTTAAGTATATAAAGCAAATATTAAACAGACCTAAATGGAGAAAAAGACAGCAATACAATAAAAATAGATGAATTTGATATTCCACTTATCTCATTGGATAGATAATCCCAACAAAAAAATATCAATAAGGAAAATCACCCTTAAACGACTCATTAGCCCAGATGGACCTAACATATTTTATATTTTATATAAATCAACAGAATATACATTTTTATCAGGTGCACATGGAACAATTCCCAGGATAGATCATATGCTAGGCCAAAAAACAAATCTTAATAAATTTAGGAGGACTGAAAGCATATCAAACATCTTTTACAACCACAATGGTATGAAACTAGAAATTATCACATGAAGAAAACTGAAAGATTCACAAATATGTGGACATTAAACACCATGCTAATGAACAACCAATAGGTCAACAAAGAAACCAAAAGAGAAATTAAAAAATATTTTGAGGCAAATGAAAATGAAACTGTAACATACCAAAATTTATAGGATGCAGCAAAAGCAGTTTTAAAGGGGAAGTTTATAGCAATACATACCTACCTCAAGAAAGAAGAAAAGTCTCAAACAACCAACCTCATTTTATGCCTCAAGGAACTAGAAAAAGAGGAACAAATAAAGCTCAAAATAAGTGGTAGGAAGAAAATAACAAATATAGAGCAGAAATAAATGAAATAGACAATAGAAGAGATCAATAAAACTAAGAGCTGGTTCTTTGAAAGATAAAACTGACAAGCCTTTAGCTAGTCTCATCAAGATCTTTCTTTTCTCTTGAAAAGACTCAAAATCAGACATGAAAGAGATATTACAAGTGATATCACAGAAATACAAAGGGCCATAAGACATGACTTTGAACAATTATACAGCAACAAATTGGAGAACCCAGAAGAACTGGGTTAAATTCCTAGAAACATACAACCTACCAAACTGAATCATGATTAAATAAAAAATGAGGACAGACTGATTACTAGTAAGGAGATTGAATCTGTAATAAAAAAACTCCCAATAAACAAAAAGCCAGAACCAAAAAAGTTCCACTCATAAATTCTACCAAACATTCAAAGAAAAATACCAACCCTTTTCAAACTCTTCAAAGAAAAAAAATGAGGAGAGGAGGAAACTCTTCGAAACTCATTTCATGAGGCCAGCATTACTCTGATACCAAAACCAGAAAAAGACACCACAATAAAAGAAAATTATAGGCCAATATCCCTGATGAATTTAAATTTAAAAGTCCTCAATGAAATATTAACAAACCAAATTCAATAATACATTAAAAGGATCATATAACATGCTCAAGCAGAACTTATTCCATGGTGCAAAGATGGTTCAGCATTTACAAATCAGTTTGTTATATACCATACTGACAAAATAAAGATACTAATCATTTGGTCACCTAAGTAGATGTAGAAAAAGCAATTGACAAAGTGCAACATCTATTTATGATAAAAGCTCTCAAAAAGGCAGGGGTAGAGGGAATGTAATTCAGCACAGTAAAGGACAAATATGACAAGCCTACATCTAACATTGTACCCAATGTGAAAAGTGGAAAGCTTCTCCTCTAAGATTAGAAAGAGAGCAAGGATGCCCATTTTCATGACTTTTATTCAACATAATTATGGAAGTCCTAGCCAGAGCAATTAGGGAAGAAAAAGAAATAAAAGTCATCCAAATTGGAAAGGAAGAAGTAAAACTTTTATATTTGTAGATGACATGATGTTATATTTAGAAAACTAAAGATTCCATCAAAAAACTATTAAACAAATTCAGAAATGCTGCAGAATATAAAATCAGTATGCAAAGACCTATTGCATTTCTATACACTAATAATGAACTATGTAAAAGAAATTAAGAAAACAATCCCATTTGTATTTGCATCAAAAAGAATAAAATACCTAGAAATAAATTTAACCAAGGATGTGAAAGACCTGCATATTAAAAATTACAAAACATTAATGAGAGAAACTGAAGACACATATAAATGAAAGATATTCTGTGCACATGGATTGAAAGAACTGATATTGTTAAAATGTCCATACTACCCAAAGCAAGACAAGATTCAATGCAATCACTAGCAAAATTTCAATGGCATTTTTCACAAAAATAGAGCAAACAGTTCAAAATTTTTATGAACCATAAAAGATCCTGAATAGCCAAAGTAAAAAAAAGTAGCACATAGGAGTAAAAAAGAGCTGAGGCAACATGCTCCTGACTTCAAACTATATTACAGAGCCACAACAATTAAAACAACATGATATTGGCATAAAAGCAGACACAAATCTACAGAACAAATACAGAGCCCAGAAATAAACTCTCACATATATAGTCAATTAATTTATGACAAAGGTACCATGAATATTCAATAGCAAAAAGACAGTTTCTTCAACAATAGTGTTGGAAAAATTAGATAACCACATGCAAAAGAATGAAACTGGACCATTATCTTACACTATACACAAAAATAAACTCAAAATGAATTAAAAGCTTAACCTAAGACCTGAATCCATAAACTCCTAGAAGAAAATGTAAGCAGTAAGCTCCTTGATATAGGTTTTGGTGACGACTTTGGAATCCAAAAATTTTTAACACCAAAAGCAAAAGTAAAAGGAACAAAAGAAAAATTACACAAATGGAGCTATGCCAAACTAAAAAGCTTCTGCACAGTGAAGGAAGCCATCAACAAAATGAATAGGCAACATCCTGAATGGGAGAAAATATTTGCAAGTCATATATCTGATAAGGGGCTAATATCTAAAATATATAAATAACTCATACCACTCAACAGAAATGAAACAATTTGAATAAAATATTGTAAAAAGATCCCAATAGACATTTTTCCCAAAGTCATAGTATTGGCTGGCCAACAGGTACATGAAAAGATGCTCAACATTGTTAATTATAAGGGAGGGACTTCTGGGAAGATGGCGGTGTGAGCAGGGTGGCAGAAATCTCCTCCGAACACTATATTTATGTACGAAAACACAGAAAATACATCTATGCCTAAAAGAGAGACGAGAATACACAGGAAAGCGCACAGCGTGCAGCTACACCCGAGAGGACTCGGCACCCCAAGAGGCGGGTAAGATACGGAGCCGCGACCCGGTGGGACCCGAGCACTCCCCCACTCCAGCGCACCTGTGGGACGAGAGGATTCAGAGCCGGGAGGGAGTGGAAGTACACCCCGCGAAGTAGACAGCCCCTGTGATCTGCGCAGGGAGCGCTGACCCACATTGCGCAGTGCAACAGAGATTGGAGAGACAGAGGGGCAGGATCTGAGCGGGGAACGTGCCAGGGTGCTTGCAGCCGGCTCCCGGGAAGGAGAAAAAATAAAGCGTGTGCTTTCTTCAGTGGTCTTAAAGAGACAGGAGCCCAGCGGAGGAGCCGGATCGCCCCAGCACACTCAGCCCAGCAGGCTGGGAGTCCTGGGGAGTTTCAGACGCCTTAGCTGGCAACTGAGGAAGCGTAGCCATACTTAACACTTCTCACTGAGATCAACAGCCTCCTATTCGTTCCCACCCCTGCCAGAGCGATAAAGGGCCCTGCGGAGCAGCACAGTCACAGCTGTGGAATAGTGGGGCAATAGCGCCACCTAGAGCATTCCCACAGAATCTACGTCTGGTGGGCATTTTTGTTTTGTTTTGTTTTGTTTTTTGTTTTTGTTTTTTCTTTTCTTTCTTTTTTTCTTTCTTTTTTTCTTTTTTTTCTCTTCTCTTTTTAAAGTCTTAAAGAGCCCAGCTGACATACGTGGCAACTATCAGTGACCAATTATAAGGCCATGAAAAGACAGAGGAATATGGTTCAGACCAAAATCAACCAGACAATCCCAGAGAGGGAGTCTGAAGTGATGGAAATGCACAGCCTCCCTGAAAAAGAATTCAGAATAAAAGTCATAACCATGCTGATGGACCTACAGAGAAATGTGCAAGAGCTGAGGGAGGAAGTGAGGGAACTGAGGAAAGACAATACAGAAATCAGACAAGCGATCAACGGGCTTAACAGCAGAATGAATGAGATGCAAGAGACTGTTAATGGAATAGAAAACAGAGAACAGGAGTACAGAGCAGCTGAGGCAGAGAGAGATAAAAGGATTTGTAGGAATGAAAGAATATTAAGAGAACTGTGTGACCAATCCAAACGGAACAATATTCGCATTATAGGAGTACCAGAGGAAGAAGACAGAGAAAAAGGGATAGAAAGTGTCTTTGAAGAAATAATTGCTGAAAACTTTCCCTTGCTGGGGAAGGAAGTAGTCTCGCAGTCCACCGAAGCTCATAGATCTCCCAACACAAGGGACCTAAGGAAGACAACACCAAGACACATAATAATTAAGATGGCAAAGATCAAAGATAAAGACAGGGTATTAAAGGCAGCTAGAGAGAGAAAAAAGATCACCTACAAAGGAAAACCCATCAGACTATCATCAGACTTCTCAATAGAAACCTTACAGGCCAGAAGAGAATGGCATGATATATGTAACGTTATGAAACAGAAGGGCCTAGAACCAAGAATATTGTATCCAGCAAGATTATCATTTAAATATGATGGAGGGATTAAACAATTTCCAGACAAACGAAAGTTGAGAGAATTTGCCTCTCATAAACCACCACTACAGGATATCTTAAATGGACTGCTCTAGATGGAAGCACACTTAAGGCTAAAAAGATGTCACCAGAGAAAATAAAATCATAGCAAAGAAAGCAGACCATCCAAATACTAACTAAAGGCAAAGAATAAAATACCTATTATAGAAAGAATGAGGAATAAGAAGGGAGAGAAAGAAAGAAACATCAGACAGTGCTTACAATAACTTAACAAGAAAGTTAAGTTAGATTGTTAGATAGTAAAGAAGCAACCCTTGAACCCTTGGTAACCATGAATCTAAAGCCAGCAATGGCAATAAGTACACACCTATCAATAATCACCCTAAATGTAAATGGACTGAATGCACCAATCAAAAGACACAGAGTAACAGAATGGATAAGAAAGCAAGACCCATCTATATGCTGCCTACAAGAAACTCACCTCAAATCCAAAGATATACACAGACTAAAAGTGAAGGGATGGAAAAAGATATTTCATGCAAACAAGAAAGAGAAAAAAGCAGGTGTTGCAGTACTTGTATCAGACAAAATAGACTACAAAACGAAGAAAGTAGCAAAAGATAAAGAAGGACATTACATAATGATAAAGGGGTCAGTCCAACAAGAAGATATAACCATTATAAATATATATGCACCCAACACAGGAGCGCCAGCATATGTGAGACAAATACTAACAGAATTAAAGGAGGAAATAGACAGCAATGCATTCATCTTAGAAGACTTCAACACACCACTCACTCCAGAGGATAGACCAACCACACAGAAAATAAGTAAAGACACAGAGGCACTGAACAACACACTAGAACAGATGGACCTAACAGACATCTACAGAACTCTACACCCAAAAGCAACAGGATACACATTCTTCTCAAGTGCATGGAACATTTTCCAGATAGACCATACTGAGCCACAAAAAGCCTCAGTAATTTCAAAAATATTGAAATCCTACCAACCAACTTCTCAGATCACAGGTATAAAACTAGAAACCATTTTAGAAAGAAATCAAAAAGGCTCACAAATACATGGAGACTTAACAACACTCTCCTAATTAATCAATGGGTTAACGACCAAATCAAAACAGAAATCAAAGAATATATGGAGACTAATGCAACAACAACACAAAGCCACAACTTCTGTGGGATGCAGCAAAGGCAGTTCTAAGAGGAAAGTATACTGCAATCCAGGCCTATTTAAAGAAAGAAGAGCATTCCTAAATGAATAGTCTAAAGACACAATTAGTGAAATTCGAAAAAGAAGAACAAATGAGGCCCAAAGTCACCAGAAGGAGGGACATAATAAAGATTAGAGAAGAAATAAATAAAATTGAGAAGAATAAAAAAATAGAAAAAATCAATAAAACCAAGAGCTGGTTCTTTGAAAAAATAAACAAAATAGATAAACCCCTAGCCAGACTCATTAAGAGAAAAAGAGAATCTACACACATAAACACAATCAGAAATGAGAAAGGAAAAATCACGATGGAACCCACAGAAATACAAAGAATCATAAGAGAATATTATGACAATCTATATGCTAACAAGCTGGAAAACATAGAAGAAATGGACAACTTCTTAGAAAAATACAACCTTCCAAGACTGACCAAGCAAGAAACAGAAAAACTAAACAGACCAATCACCAGCGATGAAATCGAATTGGTAATCAAAAAACTACCCAAGAACAAAACCCGTGGGCCTGATGGATTCACCTCTGAATTCTACCAGACATATAGAGAAGAAATAACACCGATTCTCCTTAAAGTTTTCCAAAAAATAGAAGAGGAGGGAATACTTCCAAACTCATTCTATGAAGCCAACATCACTCTAATACCAAAACCGGGCAAAGACCTCACCAAAAAAGAAAATTACAGACCAATATCCCTGATGAACGTAGA
>JAVSCE010018235.1:0-108804 GCA_032199065.1 Smutsia gigantea | reverse complement strand
GGTATTATGCTCAGTGAAATAAGCCAGGCAGAGAAAGACAAGTGCCAAATGATTTCCCTCATTTGTGGAGTATAACAACGAAGCAAAACTGAAGGAACAAAATAGTAGCAGACTCAGAGACTCCAAGAAGGAACTAGTGTTTACCAAAGGGGAGGGGTGTGGGATGGCGGGTGGGGAGGGTGGGAGAAGGGGATTGTGGGGTATTTTGTTTAGTACACATGGTGTGGGGGATCACGGGGAAAACAGTGTAGCACAGAGAAGGCAAACAGTGAATCTGTGTCATCTTACTACACTGATGGACAGTGACTGCATTGGGGTATGGGGGGGGACTTGATAATATGGGGAAATGTAGTAACCACATTGTTTTTTCATGTGAAACCTTCATAAGAATGTGTATCAATAATACCTTAATAAAATAAATAAATAAATAACAAGAATTAGTGATTAGGAAGTCAGCTCAAACATCTTTAAACTTAAAAAAAAGAATAGTATTATTTTGATAACCAAATTTCATTGTCATTAATTTCCTTTGTAATCCTGTATTTTATGCATTTACAAACTTTTTTCTTAGCGGGAGTCCCATATCCTTGATAGACTATCAAAGGGGTTGATGTCACAAAACACATTTTAAACCCCTGGTCCAGGCTGCGCCACCTAGTAGGACTGCTTTCACTTGTTGATAATAAGGTATTTCTGCATCTAAGGCCAGCTTACATTTTAAAAAAAGGGCTGTTCAGGTGATTGGTTTAAATAATTATCATTCAATATTTTAAACTTATACTCCAAACTAATTCTTCTCTGGCTTTTAAGTTCCATTTCTGAGTACAGCGTAGTTTAGCAATCATTTTTATGACCCCTTAAAACCATATTGGTCCAATTTATATATGTTATTATTTAAATACCTTCAGATTTTAAATAACTTTAATTATATATGTATATTTGTGTACATATATTCTATTTACCCATTAAGTACATCCATTGTCTGAATTAGTTAACAGAACTTTCTCAAGTTCTGAACAAATCTTACAAAGCTATGAAAACTTATAGAAATGGTGAAACAAAGGTATTTTTTCAAAATTGTGATATGCTCATCAATTTATTTAGATATCAACTTAAAATGAAAAGATTTAATCTGCCACTCAACTATGTACTTTATCTGGGAGTCACAGCTATCATCTTAATAGGCCAAATTCCCTTCATTATTACAAGGCTATGAAACGCCAAATTTGTGCTGACGCCCTAACCATGAAATACTTAAATGGTACTTTTGAGCCTCTTGGTCATTTCTGTTCTCAATTCTGAAGTTTCCCAGGGTGAAAGATGCTCCGGTACTCAGGCAGCCAAGTGCAGTCTCAGTTACCGAGATGACTTCTGACCAGAGATTTCAACTGGGTAAATATCATTGTCCTTACGTCAGCTAACTGCCATTTCATCTTGAAATCTGGGGGTTGCCTTCTCAGCATGCTGGAGATTGTGAACCACCTGCAGTTTCAGCCAGGAACTCACCAGGTCTTTCTCAGGAACCCTGATGGGTTGTCCTAACCCTGTAAGCCTAGCCACTGCTGGGAATCCCACACCTTACAGGGGTGTGGTCACGCAGCCACCTCCCTGGAGTTGAATTGTGGGCAATACCTAGTGCTTTCTTCTCCTAAAACATGGCAACCCCCCCCCCCCACCACCAGGTGCATCAGTCACTTGGTTGGGTTTTGCATATGTTGTCGCTTACACGATGTATATAGAGGTGTAAATGCCCTTTCTTTGTGATTTTAAGATTGTTGAGGTTGGTAAAACATCGCCTCTTTCATCTTGGCCTGACTCACCCTGTTCTTAGATATTTAAACCAAGTACTATTAAGTTCCCTATGTGACTGTCTAGCCTGTTACCACAACTTGTGAGGCTCTTCTAGCGCAACGAGTCACAGAATTTTGTTGATTCTAGAGGTGTTTCTTCAAGGCTCCTTCAAACTCAGCCATTCCCCCTGTATCAGCGGCAGAGTGCAGAGTGTTTTTCTCATTCATGTCTTCCGGTCATCACGACGAACACATAAGGTGTGTCCACGTCTCCCTGGATAGTGTGTGTGCTCAGGCAGTCTCAGTGACCCGCATATCAAAAGAATAAACCCTACAAATTTTCAAAGTTAATTCAAATGGGCATGACTCCCTTGTAAACTGTGTAGCCCGCAATGCAAATTGGCAGGGCGAATGAGCTCTGTGTGCTGTTTTAAGTGGCCCACGAGACTGGGCTGGGCTACAGCCCCCTAGTGCTGCTTCGTTTGGCAAGAGGAAGCTAATGATGTTTAATGGTGAACTGCAAGGAGACAGGCAGGGAGGAGGGCAAGAGAGCACGGAGTAATCTTTTGGCACTCCAGTGCATAGGCCAACCCTTTATTAAAGTATTGTTTCCAGTTCAGGGCTCAGCAGCTTAAGGGGAATTTGAAAAATTAAACATGAGTCCCAGCCAGTGGCACAACTTGAAAGCAGGAGCTAATCAGTTAGTCACTTGATTTAAATTTATTGTGAAGCAGTCAGCTGCCTTGCGTAAAACATTGTGAATAACAGCTGGAGAAAAGGTGACTGGAGACAGGTGCCATTAAAAAAAATTACATCATTTTGAGCTGTAGTTTCACTATGTCAATGAAAAAGTTGTCCCAATGTTTGCATATTATTTCGCAATGAATTTAGTTTAATGGTAGCCATCACGTAGTGAAATGTTTTCCAAATTGTGTTTTATGTCTTGCCAGCTGCCTTTAGTCCTGTTCTCTCAGTCGCGCATGTGCAGCTCTATTACAGTCTATCCTTATGACTGAAATGTCCTGTAATTAGTGGTTTGTAAAGCAGAAATTTGACCATGAAATGTTCTTTTCCATAGAAATAATGTTAAAAATGGTGGCAGAATTTCAGGCTAGCTCACAACAGGTACCTGATTAACATATAATTTAGCTATAGGGGAAAACAGAGGGGGTTTTTTCCATATTTTTCCCATGTGGCAATATATTATGATCTATTGATTTCCACGCTGCTACCCTAGGGGCCGAAATGGCACCTGAGACCACCCAGCAAGCACGGTGGAGCAACCAGCTGAGCCTTTACCAGCCACCGATCACTTCCTCCATTAAAACACCAGTACCCAACTTTCATGAATGTGGTGGGGATTACATGTACATATGGCAACCAGACCAAATATTACAAACCATTAGTACTTATTAAATTAATTAAATGTTGACTATGTGTCCTTCACCACAATATGTGGCTTGTGATCAAGGCACCCTCACAACATTGCTGCAGAACTGTGCTACTTCCCCATTTCACAGGTGTGGAACTGAGGCTCAGATGTATCAAGCAGCTTGCCCAAGGTTATACAACTTGCAGTTGGCAGAACCAATTCAAATGCAAGTGGTCTGGCTCCTGAAGCCATGCTCAGTCACTGTAGTACAGTGGTGAGCATACTACACCACTGCTTGGTACTATATGGTATACAAGCCAAGAATGGTTTTCCCATTTTTAAAGGGTCTGGAGGGGTTGAAAAAGAATATTTTGTGATGTGAAAATGATAGGAAATTTAAATTCCAGAGTCCAGAAATTAAGTTTTATTGGAACACAACCACACCAACTTGTATTTGTGTTGTCTATAGTTGTTTAGAAGCCAGAAAGGCAGAGTTGAGTAGCTGTGATCTTATGGCCCACAGAGGTTAACATACTTACTATTTGGTTCTTTTCAGAAGTTAGGAGATCTCTGCTGTAGTGCATGGAAAGCTGTCAGGCCCAATGCCTTCTTGTTGTAAATCCTTAATAAATGTTACCATTTGAAAAAACAAATTTGTCTCCCAGTGCTGGAGCTGGTGCGAAAACTCCAGGGCTCCTGCTGCAGAAGGTTCTCCCATTCAGAAGTTACCAGACAGCCCAGTCCCCAGCTCCAGGACACCTGTGGCAGCACCTCCTTGTAAGCCCCAGTGGCTAGCAAGGTCAGGGCTCTATCAGAGGCTTCATCCTGGAAGCTTTGTAGTCTTAGTGACAGCAGTTCCCAAAGGATTCACTGAAGGCATGTCAGGAGAGAGGGCTCCAGGTAGAACAGCAACAGCATCTTCTAGGGGGCAGGAGGGACTCTCTATCCAGCTGCCTTGAAGGCACTGAAGGTATCTACAGCAAGGGACACTTGGACCAATTCTTAACCATAGTGTACTTCCCCAGCCTGTGGCAATGGGGTCTCTATAGTTGAGGAACTGAATATCTAGCAGAGGAGGTCTATACAAGTGAGAGGTTCTTGTACATGTGTGCTACTAGATGGCACAAAAGCAGTCAGAGCAGAATTTCCATAGCAAAACCCTGGGCACAACCCAATGTTGATGGGCAGGAGAATAAATGGGGCTCACTCCATTGCCTTCTTCAAATCTTTACTCAGTTGATACATTATCAAAGAGACTCGCCCTGTCACACACGCACACTCACACATAAAGGAAGGGAGCCAGCGAAAGGTACATTATCAACCACATGGCCCCTGTGGGTTCCGTCCCTCTGGGGAACTCTGGAGCCAGTACAGAACAAGCCTCCCAGTTGTCCCAGCTGAAGACAGGCATCCAAGATTTTTATCACAGATGGAAGGATGACTCCTTGGAGCATAAACACTCTGACAACTATCTATGCTACTCTCAGGCTGAGGTTCCCCTATTGCTAGAGTAAACGTCCTCAGGCAGAAAGTCTTAGGCAGGTGGAGTGAATGCCCAGGGACCATGGGTGGAGTGTCAACAGCCTTTGCTACCTTTCCAGCTGGAGGTAGTGGTGACATCTCCGCTCACGTCTGCTCAGCTGTGATCCAGAGCATGCCAAAGTCCACTGAGACTCTGCTCTAACATGCGGATGAATGGATTCTCTAGACCCTACACCTCTATATGCTGGTATGCTCACTAAAATTTAGCACAATAAGACTTCATGTCAGATGTAGCTTGAACCCTGCCTCAACCAAAAATATCTGAACACTAAATGCCAAGAGCTCTGTGCGTTGCTACTCTCTGGCATGTCCCCTGAGATAAATCTTGGATGAACCGACTTACGACTCACACAGAGTTACTATTTATAAGCCAATTATCAAGAGTTTTAAAATTTTTGTGGCCTAAATTTACAGTTTTAATACTAGTACTATATGAATAAAATACATCAAATGCTACAACTAAAAACAAAAGAAAACAATTCATTCTGTTTGGCCCAGTAGTACTCTTTCAAGGAAATATCCTTTGGATATAATCTTGCATGTAAAAATGATTTATGTATAAAAATAATTATTGGGATGTTTTTAATAATAGAGAAAATGGAGAGCAAAGTCAATCCCTAACTTCACAGTAAATATTAAATAAATAGTGTTGTAGACACACTGCAAGCTGTTTTTACAACCATTGAAATTATTCTTATAACAAATTTTAAATATTATGACAGATTGTTGATGACATCATAGTTAGGGATAAAAAGGTATATAGGAATTATGACTCCACTAATTTCTATAAATGTTTAAACACAGAAATGACTGGAAGAAATGCTCTAAAAATTTAGCAGGGGGCTATTGGAAAATGAGTCAATTTTTTAATTCTGTGTTTTCTGCCTTCTCCACAATGGTCAGGTATGGATTTTACAATAACAAAATCAACTTTAAACATTAAGTAAGTGGCACAGGATAGGTAATTTGTCAAAGAATAGAAGAGATTCTAAATGATGAAAGTGAAGTTTTAATTCAAACCCCTATGATCAGAGGCTCTAACTACATTGTCCATTTCAGTTACCTCTGAGCATAAATCACTGATGAGTACTTAAAAATTGTCAGAGGTACATTACAAGAATTTAAAAAGGCATATTCATAAGTAGGATCTTCATGTATTTCCAAGCATCTTTCTTTTCCGTATATATCCTTATTTGTTCTAAAATAGGGGAAAATGTAGACCTTAAGATTCAATTTGTCACACCATTAATTAATTTCTTGATTTGGAAATATTGGAATGAAATTTTGCCCTTGGGTTACACTGCCCTACTCTGTTACTGTTATTGAAATGCAAGGTGTGTGAAAGATATTGCTTCACTAAGTCATAACTGAGGATAAATTGATTTCATTGATACCTGGGCATTGTAGGACAGGAAAAAAAAAGTGAGTTTTAAATGACAAGGATTTCATAACCTTTAAAGAGGTGGTAAAGAACTCCTTCTTTTACTAGTGTACAAATCCATCTTTGTACATTGTGTTTTCACACCTTATGCCATTCAGTCATTTTAATATAGTGGTTTAATGCCTTCCAAAACCTGAGGCTCTGGAAGGTTTACTTGCCCAATGTCATGTAGCTATAAAATGCTAAAGTCTGGTGTCATACCTAGTTCTATGGAAAATGTTTCTCAACTGTTTGGCCAATGCCAACATGATGCCTTCCAGTATAACTCCAATAGGCCAGATAGAATTCTACCCTCTATTGTCCCTTGGTTCTCATTAAAGGGTGTCATTAAGTCATTGTATCACTTTCAGATTTTTTTTTTTACCTCTCTCTGGTCTGCTTGAATGAGAAGTAATCTACTGGGAACCATTAGGAAACTGGGCAGCTAGTCTAGAGGCTGGTAGACAATCAAAACTTGAAGGGCCAGTAATCAATCTTACATCTTCTCTGGTCAGGTGAGGAAGAGGCAGAAGATGTAGTGTTTAGTCATGTCAATCCAGGCATGGGTTGGGGGCATGGTTAGCTCTCGCTAAGCCTGTATTGACAGGTAAAAATTGGGCTGGTGAAGAAAGCAGCATAAAGCCCAGATAGCTAGGGGGCTTGACCCTTCATCATACATTTCTCTTGGAGACAGCTCAGAACCATGGACAGTTCCCAGGACCATCAATATTCTGAAGGAGATATTGGTTCATTCACAAGTCCGAGGTTGATTTTTTGTTTTAACTTCTTCGTGAAACTTTCTGTTCTGTTTTTGACCTCAGGGAAGTCATGTGCAGCATTGGGAGAATGGAGCAGCAACTAGCAAAGTCCACACACAAATGATTTTCTAGACTATTAGACAGAAAAGGTATCACTTGAAGCCAGTATGACTAAGGATTCCATCCGTGTTTGCTGGGGATTTATATCTAACACTTTCCCAGAGCTTTCCCCTCCTGGGTCAGTTCAGAGGTACTAACAACCCAGCCTCTCCATTGGAAGTTTTTGAGAGAAAAGAATGTCATTTATTTCACAAATCTTATTCCTTCAATGTGCACATTCAATAACTCTCTATTTCTTATATCAATATTGACTGTTCTTAATTTCCCTAAAATTAGATTTCTCAAATTGTAGACCTTTTCATTTACCTTCTATAGATGAAATTAGTGTACCTTTTCTTGATTAATTCTTAAAATGAGTTTATATTTTGTATAAGGTCTGTTTAATACATAAGCCTAGAATGTATCTTTGTAGATGGACTTATTTTTTCACTAAATTTGCCAACCTCTGCATCTAGTTCAGAGAATGGAAGTTCTGAATCAGAGCTACAAAAAAGATTTAATGGGCTTCTTTCTGCTAGATCTAATTACCTGTGTTGGCAGCATCCAGGCACCAGTAGACCAGCATTTCCCATACTGTGTTTTACTGAACACTAACTAGTCCAGCAAAAAAAAAAAAAAATGTCTGTGAAAGCAAATAGTTCCAAGGAAGAGAAGGTTGGAAAACTCTGCCTTACCTTCTGCCATTTTTTGGAGAATCACAATGCTCATTAGCATAACATGTTCTGAGTAAAGATAGCACTTTCATGTTCTTCAGCCCAGCACTTGCCAAGTCCTTTGAACCACAGAAACCTTTTTTTAAAAAATGTTTTTAAAATCTCCTCAATCTACTATTAACTATAAAATACTCCTAGGTGCTATCAGTTTCCAGGGATATAGTTGAGGGGACCAACGCATCCAATACATAAAATTAGTGAGTTTATAATCTCATAACCTGAGAATCTCTGATTGTTTTGTTATCCTAGCTTAAATATATACATATGTTATGGGGTTACTTTCAGTTAGAATCAGAAGAAATTGCATTTATGTCTTTCATAAATAGATCACATTAGAACTTGGAAAAATACTTTTCTAACAAGGAAGTAATTAGGTGTAACTATGAATTGGAAGGTGGCCTGGTGTGTAGTAGTGGCTTCAGACTCCTGGGTTTTTCATACCACAATTAAAATCTATAAAATGGATAGACAATAAATACTATTGATATTCTAGAGCAGACTTCTATGTTAGGTATGGAAAATAACCATGCCAATGTGTTAAAAAAAAATCCCTGGACTGAAATGACACATAATGACTTTAAAGATGTTAGCATCTTCTTTCTTAGACAAATATAAAAAATAAATAAGAGCATTATATATTTTTCCACAGGAAAGAGTGGAATGATTTATTCTGGAGTCACTGAGGTGTACTAATGAATATTGTAGAATAGCATGCCAGGTCCAGGAACCATAGTATTATGTTTGCAGCTTCAAGTTTGAAAGCAAGTTTTCCAATCCATTTATTAAAGAGTATTCATTTTCTGAGCCAAATGATGTAACAAAAGAAATTATTTTCTGTATATACAGAGCATTTTTTGTTCTTTTGGGCCCTGGGTGCAGAAGTTTGATTTAATAATGCACCTCACTTTATAGATCATTAATCATTTTTGATCCACATAAGGCCTACTCCTGATACATATGCATACAATGTACATCTTCATACATCTATAGGTATATGTTCTCTCTTTCAGAGTGTATATAAGTATATATGAATATAGTATATATATATTCCAATATATTCATATATGTTAATATAGTCCCCTTTATATTGTATAAATATATCTGAATATATATAGTCTATGTGTATAGTATCATGTGTGTGTGTGTGTGTGTGTGTGTATGTGTGTATGTATACAGCCTCCTTGTTTAATTTAAGACCTCCCATTGTCTTGAAAGTGAAATATATATGTATGGATTTGTGTTTGTGTATGTCTGTGTATATGTCCCATTGTAAAAGTAAATAGTCTCATACAAAATTGGCTTTGCTCTACCATGTTTTTCACTTCATAGTGCTCTCTGGAGATCACGCCCCAGAGATAAATAGGGGCAGTCCACATTCCTTTTGCCACTGCAGACAATACTGATGGACTTTTGGGTTCCTTCCAGTTCTGTTCTATTACAAGTAACACCATGCAGCACTAACTTTGTGTAGTTTATCTACACTCCAAAGTATCCATCTAGGCCATTACTTTTCACCTCAGTAACCTACTCCTTGTAGCAGAGCTACCGCATTTTGCCAGTCCCCTTCTCATGCAGTAGTCCTCAAATTAGCCAGGGCCCTAGGCCTTCTCTTCAACCCCCGAGAGCTGTAGGTCCTGCTAGATCACAAAAAGACCAGGTTCATGAAAGCTGGAGTCTCCATTGTATCCATTATCTTGCCTAGTCACCTCCTGAGGAAGCATCAAATAGGAGAAACTTCTCTGCAATTTAAATGCTAAAAGTAGCTGTGCTCCTCCTAAATGGTCTGAGTCTATCTTAAACATGTGAGCTGTATACATGGCTAGATTTCCTTCTGCATTTGCTTTAAGAAAGTTTAGTACTTAATTTATGAACCACTAGCCAGAATATAAAACTACATGGTTGCATTTTTCCTTATTTTCTTAAACAAAAATTTTTAAGAGATCAACATGACTGTAGACCTAGTTTTTAAAGGATCAAATTGTTCCAGTTGTACAAAGCTCAAGTCTTCCTTCAACATACCCATTTTGTATCCAGCCTGTGCGTGTATATATTCTAGAAGATCATATGCCAAAATACCATGTTATTCCATTTCTGGGGATGTTGACAAACATCTGTTTCCTTGAAAAATGTTCTGACTGCAGCTTTGCAACATTCTGTAAAGCACATTTCTCTACAATGATGACATTGTAAGGGGATTCCAGAAAGAAATAGTGACCTAACCAAGAAAGCGGTGGGGTTAGGGGTTCTATGCAGGCGTTGTCCTGTCCCATAATTTCACATTTCAGGAAAGAAAAAAAAAACAGAAGTAGTTATCTTCGGCTATTTTCCTTCATTATTAGTGTGTGCTTGTGTTTGTGTATTTGTAAATCAAAAGATGTATTAAGTGACACAAATAGATTTTACAATTTGGCAAGTAGTCCACTCGGCTTTAAAGAGAGAAATATTACTTACGCATATGTGTATGTATATTTTTATTTAACATTATGCTTTAGTTTTTTAAAGACCAAAAATATGATCTAGGAAAATCTGCCTGTGGGTAATGTAGTGTCCCATGAGAACTTTTGTCATACAGACATCATATCATCATCCTGCATCATTGCTGAAGTAGGGGAGCTATGGAAGGGAGTTTTGGGGTACCTCCAGGAGCTGATCCCTAGTGCTGAGTCCACTAATGCTCTCAGGAGCTGCTGAAGTGCACACCTTAGTGGTTCATATGCAAAGGGGAGATTTTGAAAGGCTATCTGGGTCACTCTTTTCCCAGTGGTGTCTATGACCTGTTAGTGACTCATGAAATCAATTTAAGTCACAATTACCATTTTAAAATATGACATATATTAAAATAGAAAATAGAGTGCATGGTACATAGGATAAATATTGTTTTGGAAAACTTCTGTTTCACTCTAAATCAATGATATGTATATATGTATATTTGGCCAGAAAGGAGGATGGGAAAGGCCCTGCCCTGGGTGACTATGGGTCACCAGCTCTGCTTCATCTCCCTGTGGGCCACTTTCTCTCCTTGCAGTGCAAAAGGTACATCAGAAATATCCCCTGTCTTCTCCTCTCTTTGCATTGCTTTTCCTCTCTCTTTTAAAAATTGTGTCTCATGAGTCTTGATTTTATGAAAAAAAGTACAGAAGTCTGTCACATTCTTATCATGCCAATGAGCCTCCCAATTGTGGCAGGGTGGATTTGGGGCCCTTTGTGTCTTTTCTACTGTGTTTATCAATCTGCACAACTTAGAAGTTCTTTTTTGCCCCCTCCTTTTTGTTTAAGTTGGATTCTATGCTATTCTGTATGTCAGGAGATCTCATAATTTTATAAATATTTGAGATTGGATATATACAACAAGATGTGTCTCCTTTTACTAATCTCAAAAATCAGCTTGAAATATATTGGAATATGTCCTGTGTATGACTTAAGGCACACTGATGGATTCAGAAGCATTGGGGGGGGAGGGGATTAATTTCCCCTCCAACTCTTAGGTTTTTGGCTGAGACCCCCCTTTTGCCCCCAGAATAAAAGACAGATTAACAGGAGAAAAACAAAACAAGTTAATTAAAAATATGTTATGTATATTTGGGCGAGACCCAAAGAAAATGAGTAGCTCCCTAAATGGCCTAAGCCACCAAATACCTCCCTGGGCAGTGGTGGGAGGAGGGGGGGCGGTTCTGGAAGGTGTGAAGGAAGAGCCCAGTAAACAAGGGCCAGGTTGCTCTGCAGATTTAAGTGGGCCCTTCTCCCTGGGCCAGATTGTGTTGGGATTTAGATTACCCTTCTCTTCTGGGTATAGAGAGGGACGGGCCCTTATAAATGATGATCTCCTTAGAAATGTAAATTTCCTTTCAAAAGTATAACTTCTTCCTTCTCAGATTTTCTTGTGCCTGCGGTTTCTGAAAATAATCAGCTCAAAGTAATACTGATGCTAAAAAAAGTGTATTTTGGGGTGGCATATTCTGCTCCCTTTTGTTTAAAGGTAAACAGAGGCATATTCAAAATTTTACGAGTTTATTTTTGAGCACAAACTCAATTTGAAAAGGGCAGCCTGGAAGGGGAATTGGGTAGAACATTTCTCCCCCGTCCACTCCTCCAGCAGTGGGGAAGGGGAGACAGAGAGTGAGTGCTCGGCTATTTGTGATTCGTTGTTGGTGTCTGATTGTCTAACCTTGAGGTGCCGACAGGCGTAAGTTTTGGTTTGTTTACATAGGCCACCATGTTATTAGAGCCAAATCAGCCTAATGGCCTCCTTGTTTCGTTCATTTTAACGCCTTCCATCTCATGAAGCAGGGCTTTGGCTTGTTCGTAGGGGGCTGGACTTGGTAGGAGAAGACACTAAGTAGTTATTGCGAGCCTCCTGTGGATCCATTTCTATAATACACAGTGAACTCATGTAACTTTAACGGTGTCTTCTGGTTTAGGTGTCCATCATTTGCCCCCTTTTTAGGAATGAGACAACAAACTCAGAAAGTTGAAGTCAACCAAAGTCATAGTTTGTCTATGGTAAAAAGATTTGATTCTGAGTCTGAAGGATTCCAAAAAGCCAGCCTCTTGCCACCACACTATGTGCAATTAGAGGCAAGCAGCACATCACACTTTGTGCATTGTTCCCCAAATTCACCATCTAAGCCATGCACGCATGATATAACTGGCCACCAGTTGTGATTCTTCCTGAGCCTCAGTGAACCTGTGTTTCATCGGATCCTCACAAGGTTGACTGCTCTTGCAAAACTGTCATCTGCTTTCCCTTTAAGGAGTTTTTTATATTATTTATCTGGAAGTCAAAAAGAATAGGGCCATGTTTAACAAGTCTTGGGTAAAAAGAAAAAGAAAAGAAAATGGCCCACAGACATTAGTTGACCTACTGGTCATTTGTTAACAAAACAACAGCCATGCATATTATCTGTCTCTGCCTGTGAGGGTACAGTAAAAACAACACATTTTGTGTTTTTAATTCAAGACATTTTTTCAGGAAATGATCTGCCTTTAAAATATAAGCCATATTTCCTAAATGATGTCTGACATGATCGATGTCAATTTTCTTCGAAAGTCATTTTGTTTTAATGAGTTGTAACACTAAGCTTTGCGCATTTTATTGATTGTACCTCAATTTTTTTAAAATAATGGGCATTAGACCTTAAAAGAGCCCCCCCTCCACCAAAAAAAGTCATTTTGTTTTAAATAGGAAATATCAGAGAAAAAGCACAGGAAAACTTTTTTCCTTATATATAAGAAGCAGTGTCTTTCAGGAAACAACAGCCTAGTTACTAAATTGGAGTGTTCAAATTAGGAAAGCAGTAAAATAACCTCCAACGATGAAAAGAGCAAGCTCAGGTTATGGTTCTATTTTATAGGTGCTATGCTTGAATTTTATAGTAGCAATCAGATTGGACCAGGGGGAAGCAAATTGTCAGAATTTTCATTTTCTAACTGCCAAATTTGCCTATCCATTACCCAAAATAATTCTTAAGCACAGGAAAATTATTTGGGCTACACGTCTTTTTTTTTTCATTTTTCATTTTAATTAAAGTATCATTGATATACAATCTTAGGATGGTTTCACATAAACAGCACAGTGTTTTCAACATTCACCCATATTATCAAGTCCTCACCCCCTCCATTGCGGTCACTATCAATCAGCGTAGTAAGATGTTAGAGTCATTGTCTTCTCTGTGATGTACTTGGGCTGCACATCTTATACCTTGTCATATTTATGTCAAGAAATGTTTTATAGGTTAACTGAATCAGTAATAAACATACCTTATAGCAAATCATTAATGCATTTCAGAAAACAAAAAGCAAAAGAAATATTGGAGGAGTGGCACGAATTACTTACAGTAAGAATTACATGAATTGAATCAGGTAAGAAGAATAGGGGAGGTTTAGAAAAGTGGCAGAAGAACATTCTAGTTATGGCATGATTGGACACTACTTGAAGTTGTCATATAACTCGTATTTGAGAAAGACTGCACATACCTCAAATAAAAATTTAGTTATCTTGTGTTGTGCGGGGGAGCTTGTGGCTTACTTGGTTTAGCAATTACTTGAAATTATAAATTTAGAGAAGAGAAAGTTGATGTCTTCATATATTTTGTTCTCAGAAGAGTAAAACTGTCTGTTGTATTTTCAATATTCCCTTCCTGTATTCAGTCCAGGAACCACAAGATTTAGTTTAGAGAGAAAATAGTTCTCTCTTACAAATGCTCTGCAATTACAGAATACATTCAAATAGATGATTTATTGAGTTTAGGAATTGACGTAATATATTTAGTAACAATTCATGCTAGGCTTTTCAAAATCCACTGAAGGAAATATTGATTTAACTCTCATAGTAAAATACCAGGCAGTACACACAAAGTTGGGAACTAGTCCCCTTTAAATATAAAAGTCTTATTCCATAATTAATATTTTTTTCCTTCGTCGAAACCAATATTCATATATATGCTTGTTTCCTTACCTGAAGTTCATTTATCTTAGAGTTGCCAAAACCACAATCAACAGAGTTGAGAATTTGGTAAATAGAAAGATGAACAGCCTGGATGGAGAGAAGAAAAAGGGAGTCAGCAATAGAGAATTTCGAAGGGATCAAAAAACCCAGGGGCACCCGGGGGACCTCAAGGAAGGAATATTAACTAGACTTTACAGTAAGTTGACTTCAGAACAATGACTTTTTTCTTAAAATTCTTAATTTTAAGAAAAAATCTAAATAGTTCAATATTTCTTTAAAAACATAAAAAGCAGTGGTATGTATGCCTTTTCGAAAACCCTACTAGCTAAACAGGAAATAAAACATAAAATTTTGGAGCTAGACAATCTTAACTTCATTATCTGCAATTATTTATTAGGTCCAATTCCTCTCACTAAATTAGTGCTGTATCTGTATAAATCTGGCATGCCGTGTGTCTGGACAATAATTGGTGTGTATATTTCTTGCCACTTGCCAGCCTCTGAATAGGAGTTTTCCCCAGTGTTTGCATCTTTCCTCATCTTTCTGGAAAGCTCTAATGTTAATTTCTCAGTCAAAAGGAAATCGTGACTATTAATTACTTACTTTTACTTTTCATGGGCCTTGAGGAAATCTGTAAGTCTGAATGTCTAAAAATCTCCTCAGATATTTCTACTTTTTCAATCAGTCGAAGACTGAAAAAATTCAAGATATAATTCATGATTACAACAGTTTTTAAAATATATATAAATAGGTTAAAACATATTTTCTCATTGAATCCCATGTTCCCCTTGGATGTATATCCCATAGAAAAGTTCCTTAGCTACAAGTCATAATAAATTTCAAACTTCAAAAGTCTTTTATTTTACCTCAGAGAATTTTCTGTTTCTGTCAATGATATTATATATTGTAAACACACTTATCTGTATTTAATTTTCCTGCAGGGTGTTAAAGAAGCTATCAATTCACATGATTTTTTAAGGCAACCGTATTGAATATTTATGAATGTATCTGTCCCATGCAAGGCACTATTCTAGGTCCTAGCAAATATTTTTACAATAACCTTTGTTCTCTAAAGCTTAAAACCTAGTTATCATAAACAAAAATTAGTAATATAGTGTGTGATGCACACCAAGCACAGACGATTGGCAAAGGAATTTGACGAAATGATCATCATAATTATAATAGTTAATATTTCTCTGTTCTAGGCACCATGTTAATTCCATCCTCCCAACAAACCTCAAATGTAGTTTTGTTTAGTCAAGACTCTTCTGGTTGCAAGTGACGGAAAGTCCAGCTCAAACTGGTTTTAGAACAAAGAGGGCTTCGTAGGCTTATATCCTGGGGCTTCCACATCGTTATCAGGACTCAGGAACTTCTACTTTTTCTCATAGTTATGTTTTCCTTTGGGCTGGCTTCATTTTTAGGCAGATCCTCTTGGCCACCATCTTGGCTTACATCTTGCAGTCTTTGGGACTGTCAACAGGAGTGCCTCTCCTTCCCAGTTGACCCTCCCACACAAAGTATAGGTCTAAAAAGTATCTCAGTTGCTTCTGTGTCCATTCCTGAACGATTCACTGTGTCTGGAACAATGAGATGCAGGGCCAGCTTTATGGGTGTGTGGTCTGAACAGTCACATAAGACCCTGCACTTAGAAGGGTCACATGCTTATTTTAATCCTCTGCGGTCACCGTGTTGAAATTCTTAATAGTTTTTGAATAGGGGGCCTTGCATTTTCATTTTATACTGCATCCCACAAATTACATAGCCAGTCCTGATGGGATGTCATCATTGGCCAGACCTAAGTCATATATCTACCACAGGAGCCATGCTGTTGGAGTCATCTCACCATGGACATGAGGTAGCAGGCATGGTTGCTCAAAAGAAAACTTGGGAAGGAGTAATGTGCCTGGCGAAGTCAACAGATGTCTATTGCATAAACATTTTTGTTACCACCGTTATTCAAAATCAGTTGTCTGCTAGTGGTGGAGTCAAGACAAACCCACCATCTACTCCAGAGCACAAACTCTTCAAAATTACACGATCCTTCAACTATGTATTTGCATGAACTTTGTCATGAAAGGAAAAGATAGTTCTACAGAGGAGAGAAAAGCAAGCCAAAGCTGCTGATGCTATGAGTAAGTTACTGAGATCGAAATGCTTTTACATATTTCAAGGTACAGTGAGTAAAAGGGTCTAATGTCAACTTCATAGCGCTGCTGGACCAGTGGGAAATGAGCTCGTGCAAGTGAATTTGAGGGCCAGATGTTGGATGATGTCCCTGATAAGCTGCCAGTCTGGGCACGTGTGGAGCTGCAGTGAGCAGAAGCATGTGACTAGGCAGAGGAATATGTCTGTGACCCTAGAGGCCATGCATTCTCAGTAGAGGCTGATATCCCCGCTAAGTGAGCAAAAATTACTTCTTAGCATCAAAAGTACTTTACTCTTTTTATGGTAAAGCACAGATATAAATATAGTACATAAACAGATATACAGTGAATCTTTAATGTTGAAATTCCATGAGTGAGAGGAAGTCCATTAGGAAAAATGTCTAAAAAGGCCCCTTTGGAGACAAAAGTGAAATACATGTGGAAAACACTGCTTTAGAATAAGAGTTACTAATCTGGGTCCCAGACCCTTTGGGAGAACCTTTCCCTAGACTGTGCATACACAGAATTTTCCGTATTCTTTGGCAGGTTCATATAGTCCACACAGTAAAGCAACAGGCACCAAGTTGTTTTCAGGTTTAGAATGGTGAACTTGGAAATCTTTGAGGAAAAGACGGACTCTTTCATGATTCTCAGAGCATTCTATTGCAACACACTTCGTGAGCCACAGGAAATGGTGCTTGAGATGAACAGTGCAGTGATATACAGTGAAAAGCAGAAGTAAGGGGGCACTAGATGAACTTGCACTTGCTCAGTGGCACATTACATTTGTAAAGAATAAACAGCAAGAAAGAAATCAATTGGTCGGTGAATATCTCTCACTAAAAGCTCTTGCTGACTCTATGACAATAAGATGTTACAGCCTTCATGGCAAAGCTTGAGTGATTAGACATCCCAAATTGTAGTTGGTGTGTAGAAACTGGGGAGTTATTTTTTCTCTGATACATATCAGGCATCCCAAGTCAGATACCCATCCTCCATTCATTTGTCAAATGCTTCCTATGACCAGTCCAGTCTCTTAAAGTAAGCAAAACAAATCTGTTCAATGGATTCTACCTAATTTTCTGTAAGTTTACTATTTCCATTAGTTTAATATACATGATTTAGGCTTAAAAATCTACCTCCTGCTTAAATGTACCTGTAGGGAGACAGTAGTTGCTGGCTGGTTGCTAGAGAGGCTTGAGAACAACCTTAATCTTTGCATGACTTCAAAATATTCCCTTAAGGTTTTGTCTTCTTATGGGGTTTTCCTCTTAACTGTTTTACAAAGAAGAGTATTTCCCAGCCTGACTGATATAGTCAACCCTTTCCAATATTCTCCACTGTGACATCCAGGAAATTTACCCATCAGTTTGCTAATTTCTGATATTGGCCATAGGCAGACTTGTCTCTAGCCTCATTTGCCTCATCTGGACAATTATGAAAATACTTGCAGTCTACGTACCTTAGAGAATTCTTTGTCCATCTCAGAGGAACTCAGTGTGAAGCCATCTTAGCTCCTTGGGAGGAAAAAAATGTACAAAAGAAGTACAAAGTGTTATGATTAATTCCTTCATTCTTTTCAGCTGGTGTCAGTTGAAAGAGGAAACAAAAAGAAACATAGGAAATTGAGTTGAAAATTCACATAAACACATGCTCTGTTAACTGCCATGCTGAGACCCAGAGTGGAACACTGTTGAAAGAACAGATTTGGCTGAAATCTGTCAAGAGGCTTGTCTGGGCACAAGTAAATTTTGGTCTGTTTTCTGTTTGCATGCAATCAAATAAAGAAATTTTTCCCAGGTGAAACCTTGGAGCTTAGGATGTTTGCTGTTTTCTCGTCAGGGGTGATATTCAAAATCCTTTAACAACATTTACAGTATCGGCACAGAGAAATCAGGGGAGATAACTGCCACAAATAATATGTGTTACCAAACCAGTGGGTGCCTGTGGAAACACAGCCATGATGTCCTTGGGGTATTGGTTCTCAGTATTGAGTCTGAGATTGTGAAAGGCCTGAAGTTTTATTCTCTAACTAACAAATCAGTCTGTCATATTTATGTGTATGTGAGTATGTCACACACACACACACACACCAGACCTCTGTATCAGAGACAGACTGTTTGCTAAAGCTTTACCGAAGTCCCAGTTCCTTCCAGGGCAATTCAGTGAAAGCCACATGTACCTATCTGTGTTTGGAGTGTTTGCACCACAGGAGAAGAACTCCAGAATTATGAAGTCCAGAGCTTATATAGGAACTGCTGGCACAAGTATCCACTCCTCCTCTGTGGAGAGAGGATGACATTGCTCTGAAATGTAAATGAATCCTTTCTGGGAAGCAGAGGGAAAAGTCTCAATTTCACCACCCTGGAATGTAAACACAGGGCTCCAGGGTGACCTAAGGCTGTATATCTCTATGCAGGCCTCAATCTTTAGGGTTGCTGTTCAGTCATCCTTTAACCTAGGTGCCAGGGCTTTTTGCTTAGGAAGCCTTGACCTTGCAGAAACGTGAAAACATTCATAGAGACTTATTACTTGACACACTTTAACTGCCCAATGGAAATTTACAGAAACTTGGCTTTCCCGTAAATGTTTACTGCTCTGGAATGCTTCCTAAGTAATTGTCACCCCATCACATCGTGAAAATTGCATTGACAGCCACCTCTGTAAATGACATTTTAAAGTAATGTTGGATATGGTTAGGAACTGAGTTGTAATGGTGGCATATCTTCAAGATGATTGTTGGACAACACTGTGTTGTCTGAGTATCACACTTGCTCTACATGGGATTGACTTTCCAGAGGAAATGAGTGTGCTGCTTTAAACAGTTATGTAATTGAAGATTAATTGGATGATTGTTCTTTGAAATCTAAATGGCTCAGATTTCTATTTTATGATTTAAAAAAATAACAAATGATAGAGCATGGGCTGGTAAAATTTATTCCAGCTAGCAAAAGGGAATTGTGCAGCTGTGTATTATTGCATGAAGACGCTACTCATTTTTAAATATTGATGCTATGTAAGTGCAACACTTTTCCCCAAAATGACTCTCATCAGAGAACCTGCAGTTTCACAATGTATTATTTAATTTCACGAAGCAAGTACTTAACGGAGTATGATAACGGGTGTTCTATACTCAATAAGTCATTGTACTTGGAATCATTGTACAAGTAGGGTCCGCTTTCAGGTTATGGCACATGACTTTCGTTAGGGCCCCTATTAAACTGCAAGAATTGTACCATTTTCCAATAAAACAAATAAGGACTCCTTGGGGAAATGGCTAATTTTTGGACCAGAATGGGGAAAATACAGAATGAGCTTACAATATCTTATAGTGCTAGATGTAAGGAAATGTCTGGGGGGGAAAAATGAGGACTTGTCAGAGCCAGATGTAAAAGCCAAGCTGAAAGAGTGCCCAATGGCCAAGCGGTGGAAAATTTGAGCAACAATGTAACGGCATAGTATTGTGTTACAGCCCAGTGTAAACATTAAATAGACAGAAGTCCATAGTGATAGAAATGAATGATTTAATATATAAATTAATGGGAAAGACAGGCCAAATCTTCCATAGAGAATTCCAAATAATTTATGTGACTGTGTCTCCCACCTCCCCCAGCACCTCCTTGAATATGAACTGTACTTTGTGACTGACTTCCAGAAGTAGAGTATGTAAAGAGGTTAAAAAAAAAAACAACTTTGGAGAAAGTTGTCAAGCACTACCTTGGCCAGGCTGATAGAGGTTAACATCACCAGTGATAAGTCATGTTGAGAGCATGTACTGCTGACATAATGTAATAAGAAAGGCACACCGCCTTGGTGAATTCTTCCCCCAAATTCATAACATAGTCTAATCATGAAGAAAATGTCAGACCAACCCCATTTGAGAGACATTCTATCAAATACCCAACCAGTACTCCTCAAAACTGTCAGGGTCATGAAAAATAAGGCAAGACCAAGAAACTGTCACAGATCAGAGGAGACTAAAGAGACAATGACAACTGAAGTGCATCCTGGAACAGAAAAAGGGCATTAAAGGAAAACTGATGAAATCCAAATAAGGTCTGGAGTTTAGTTAATAGGAATGTACCAATGTCAGTTTCTTAGTTGTGACAATGGGGGAAGCTGGGTGAGGGGTAAACAGGAACTCTGTGCTCTCTCTGTAACTTTTCTACAAATCTATAATTTTCCAAAATAAAAAATGTATTAAACTAATGGAGTGAAACTTTAACCCATTAATTCTGAAACACAATTTCGTTCAGCATATTAGTCATTCCAGAGGCAGGCCATTGAGTCATCCGAGGCAAGGATAATGTTGTACTACTTGGGGATGGGATGTCAAGGAAACAGTTCCAAGTATGGGGTACATCAAAGAGTATGAACTCCTGAACACCTAGAAGGCAGCGACTGAAAACTGTCTCCTCTCGCTTGACCCAGTGTCTTGCCCAGAATGTCTACTGGCTATAGGATCCAATTAGAACTCAGTAAGGGGTAATGGGAAAACCGCCAGCCCTGGATAACGAGAGGAAATGGAATGCAGCAAAAGCAGAAAAAGATTTCTAACCAGCTTCAGTTCCTCCACGATATTGCTCAGGTTTGAGTCTTCACTTGACTTAGACCACCCCTAATCTCCAGTGAACCCCTTGGCAAAACTCAGGTTTTCTCAAACAATTTTTAATTTCTTGACATTATACCTTTTGTTTTCTCTATATCCTTTCTGATCTTACCACCATGACTGCCTCCTCAATACTCATTGTGAATATGCTACATTGTTCTTTTCAGAAGAGTTCACTTTATAATATCAAAAGCAACATAATATCATAATGTAAATATGTGGATTTTCTAGTGTATGACTATGTTCATCAAGCTGATGGAAAGGAGAGGAAGGAAAAATAAATGTTTTCCTAATGGACATTAAAGAAAACAAAGAGCACCAAGATGAACTGTCTTAAATTTCTAAAATGTTAAGGAAATTAAAATGGTAAGAAATTATTTGTCAAAAGTATTTCACCTTTCTCTTGAGGTGGGAGGGTGGGATTTTTTTACTTAGCAGATTGTATGAATAACTGCCCACTGTTCTTTGGAATGAGAACTGATTCCTTCATTTCAGGAGTGTTTGGGATCATTGAGAAAATAGTGAAAACCATCATTTACCCAAGATCATACATGAAACTGGCCCTCGCAACTCAGCTCTTGGTGATGAGAAAGCCACCTTTTCTTTTCCCATTTGCAGTATAAGCATACTTTATTCTTATCTTGGTTATAGTCCAGTGTTCAGTGATAGAAAATAGACATTAATGCTAATTTTCTTCATTCCATTTCGGTATGGTCTTCCTACATAGATTGGAAGGCCATTTAATACATTTTCCTCTTTGTCCTGGTTTTAAAAAGAAACACTTTTTTTTTCTCTCCTCTAAATTCTCCCTCAACTAGTTTCTGTCATGCACGGCCACACTGTGAAGTGCTGGTGATTTCTATTGTCAGAGTTATCATATTAAATAACTGTATTCTTACTGTTCTGGGTTTCCGAGGAAGGTGGATTTCTGCTACCTCAGGCTTCAAGGGCTGCAGATTTCCCCAGTACTCATTTCCCAGGAGCCCTCCATGGCTGGCTGGCCTAGAGCCATTTGGACTTAAGGTTTTTATTTGAAGTGAAATATCTGTGACCCTTTGTGATGTTTCTGTGACACAGAATTGATTTTTCTAGGAAAATAAAACCTACAAATACTAGCTCTCTGTGACCATTCATTCTCCCATGCAAGCATTCATCCATTCCTTAAACACTCAAGGGCTACTGTGTGCCAGGTGGTAGGATTAGAAAATGAATAACCCGAGAGGAGCTACACTGAAGAGGTTACTATCTTATGGAAGGACCCAATATCCAGGAAGATAATGGCTGTGCAGTGTGGCCGGTGCTGAACTAGAGAAATGAGCATGACCGGGGAAAGTGGGGTAGATGGGGGACCACTCCCATGATGAGGACTCATTCTGTAGATCAGCTGAGGACTTTGGGGAAAGAGCGAACAGCATGGATGATCAGGGCCCTGACAGGGCTTAAGTGTTCCCTGCGCTAGAATCGGTGGCCCCAGATCATAGTGAAGGGCCTTGGGGATGACGGTTTGTGGCAGTTTCTGAAGAGCCTCTGTACTGTAGACCACTCTGGACATTTTCCTCTGTGGCTTGAGAACCAACAGAGGTATTTGACCAGTAGTGTTACACAGACAGTCTTAGGTTATAGTAATATCTGCACACCCTTGACTGTTTCAAGAATGACCCAATTATATGTAAAGGGTTGTGAACATTTCTCAAGACTGATAGTCTCAAAAACGAAATCTTGTAATGCCAGCCACAAAGTGGAGAGGCCTCTTTGCTGCCCTCTGGAGGCTGCCAGGGATCACTGCTTTGGGTAAAATTGAATCTGGATGTGCACTTCATTTTGTTGAGCAAGAAAATATTAGCTGTCAGAAAAGCTTAAGATGACTACATGACTGTATAGCAACTAGAATGACAAATCGATGCAGAAAGGTACCGGGAGGTGCTGGTATGCCTTGCATTTTGAAGTCTTAACTTGTAATGTGTTGTTTTTAATTCCTTCCAACCTCGTCTGTCTGGGTCCTTTTTTCTCCTCAGGCCTTGGCTTTGAGGGCCTCTACCAGCCCACAGGCCTCTTTCCTGAACTGCTCACAGGGCCCATCAGAAGTGTTTGCACTCTAGCCCAGCTCACCACCCAGCAGGAGACCCTGGGACTCCTCTCTGCAGCTGGTTCTCCCTCGCCCTTCCTCGCCTCCAGGGAGAAAAACAGTGAAGGAATGCCAAGGTTCCTGTCCCACTGCTGAGGAGGGCTCCATCCTAGGTAGAGACCCCCCTTCCTTGCCTGCCCTCTTGAAGGAGAGGCACTGTCTATCACTACCTCCAGTGTTTGCATTCAAAACAATGCATCCTCCCAAGTGGCCAGAAATCTCTCCTTTCCCTACACTCTCCTCTGGCCTAGTCTCATCTTAATCCCACACCCCAGGCATCCAGGTAGTTCTGTGGTGGTGCCGCCTTAGGTGAAATCAGGTGTCTTTAACAGAACTCACATGTGTGGGGCACGTTATGCACTGAGCAAATTTAAATTGCTTCACTTACCCTCTGTTTGAGTGTTTGCCTTATAAAGCTCTTAATTTATAGTCCTGTCCTGTGTAATTTTTTAAAATGGCATACCACTTTGTGGTTGTTTAGACCTTGTTATCTCCTTTGGGCATGTGTATATTTCCCCAGTTGCCCTCAGGTAAAGGGACTTGCCCTAGGCAAGGCTAGGATTCCAGCCCAGGGCGTCTTGGTAAATCCGCTGTCCTTTGTCCAGTGCCTTAGGGCGGCATCCGGTTTGTAGTCTCCTTTAAAAGGCTGCTAGGCTCTCTCTGAGCTTTATGCGTTAAGTATTTACCTTCAGCTTTTTGTTTTTGCTGTTTTTTTCCCCAGCACCACAGTACAAAACACCGAAGTACTATTTATTATCTCAATAAATAAAAATAAATGCCATGTCTCTAAGTAATCTGCATCCAAACCTAAACTCTGAGGTCAATATTCTCTACCCAGTCATTAAACCTGACCTTCACTTATTGAACAATTTAGCTCCGTTCTCCCACAATGAATAATTCACTCTTCAGCTAGAGGTGCCTGTGAAGAATTAAATGAAAACTACACAAATGATCACAATAAGAAAACCCTTATTACCTTGCATATAAAGCATATTTATGCTGTTCACCGATGGAGGTTGCTACGGCAACAATTGTAAAACAACTTTTTAACCATTTGGCAAACTCAGTGAAGTATGAGCGGTGTGTAATTTTTTAAAGTGTTCATTTACACAATGTGCAACATGTCCAGTGACTTAATGGGAACTAAACAAGGGTGGGTTCCCCCTTCTCCTTTCCTGCCTGTTTCTCCTTTTTCATTTGAGTGTTTCAGGCTTTCCATCCTGATGACCTGTGTCTTGGTGATTGGAGAGTAGACCTCAGAACAGTAGCTCTGTCCCATAATTGTAGGTGATAAATTTTAATGCCGTTCTGTAATTGGCAGTCATCAGGTCCTGTCCCGGCTTTCCTGGAGGGCTCCATTAGAGGCCCAGGGCTGCCGCCTCCTTACCCTGCCAGCGAAGCCTCTGCCTGCCCCGGGGCCATCTGAACGACTGTGTCTATATAGTTATGATATGATACATCTTCTCAGGTTTGAAGGACTTTGAAAAGGGCCACCTCATTACTATTGTTCACTTGATTGAAATTGGTCCGGCTCTGAAGCTGTTAATCCTGAGATCACTGAAGCTTTAATTTGCTTCAAAAAGGCTTCTTTGGTGTGCTCAGCAGTGTGCATTGGCATAAAACAATAGTGGTTTTACTTTTATTTCTTTTAAACAAAGGCAATATGTTCTACACTGAAAAAAAAATAGGAAAAAATAAATAAGATTCATTGGGCTTTGCCTTCTCAGAAAAAGACAGTTTGTCTAAGTGAGGTCCTCAGGTACTCTGGCCGGACAGGCTCCCTAATGCGAGGAATCCCTGTTCCCTAATGGCGTCCATTATACACCCCTTTTGGAGGTTTGCCATGTGTTCTAGACTTAAAACCTCGTGGGACTCTGGTGGCTACAAAAAGCCCTGTTTGGTTTACTCTTACTTTTCAAGCTTTGATTAACCCATAGTCTCCCAGGTAACTGTGAGAGCCTGTTTCCAGGTGATCTGTTAAACTGAGTTTATGATGCCCTCAGCCATTCTCAAATCTCATTATGAACACTTTACAGTAATTAAGGTTCTGAAAAATTCCTGTAAAGATGCAATCGAAGGAGAAGGTGATTAAGGTCCCGTTTAAGAAAGCACAACAAATATTGCCTTTAGAAAAACACATGGCCACGTTCTAAGAGGAAAGTCAAAGTCATTCTTTGTAGCTGGGCTTTCCAATGGTGGGACTGTTGACGTTTGAGGCCAGGGGCTGGGGGTTGGGGCTTGTGGGGGTGACTGTCCTGCACATCATAGGGTGCCGACCGCCCTCCCTTGTCTCTACCCACCAGATGCCAGGAGCATCCCAGTCCCCGTTTGTGACAGCCAGAAATGTCTCTAGACACTGTTATGTGTACCCTAGCCAGCAAAGTTGCTCTCTTGGAGAACCACTGCTTTATTAGCACTTCTGAACAGTGAGTAGCTAACAATGACTTCTACATGAAATATTAAAAGTTGTTCAAAATTTGACTCACTCCCAGCAGCATCTAATACTTAAGATGGAGCCGAAAAAAAAACATTTGAAATTAGTTGCTTTATATAATTTAGGGGCAAGGCCAGGAAATTTTCAAAGGGAACACTGATCAAGTGCTTTGACTTTATACCTTTAAAGCATAATGGTGCTTAACCTGTTTTACTTATTATAAGAGACTTTAAAGGGCAATTTGCTTTTATTCCTAGGTCACTAATTGATCTCTGCTTAAAAACTCCTCTAGTATGAAAACACTTAGAAGAAAATGAAGGTTAAAAAGTAGGCAGACCTATGTAGAAGGTCTCTAGAGAAAGGCAGATCGAACAGCCCACCAGAAACTCCCTTGGAGACCAGACCCCAAAACACTTCCTTCTCCCATTTTGAAGACTACATTCAACTTACAGCATAATATGCAATCAAAGAGCAAAGCCTTATTTTTTCAGAGTTTTTCTCAGACTTCAGCCCCAGCACATACTCGGAGCCCGTAAGTTTATCATTTATCAGAGCTCCATACAGTACAATCACTCTGGTGAAAAACTTTGTAGAGCAGCAGTTCTCAAAGTGTGATCTAGAAACCCCGTGGAGTACCGCAGGCCCACTGGGGTTCCAGTGTCCAAACTCTTTGCATAATAATACTAAGATGTTACTTGCCCTTTTCACTCTCTTCCTATAACAAGTATACAGTGTCATTTTCTGTTGGTGTGATCTCAGGAGGGATGGAATGCAGAAGCCAAGGCATCTTCTCTTAAGCCAGGCATTAGAGAGATTGGCAGCAGTGGAAAGCAGTGCCACTTTGTCACTAATTTTTCTTGTTAAGGAAAATATATTTTACAAATATATTGCTTACAGTACAATATACTGAGTTTATTATTATTTTAATGAATTAATATGTTTTTAAGAAACTGTTTTTATTTCCAGCATGGTAAATATGAATAGCTATAACCCATATAAACAAAACCTCTGTGTGGTACCAGCAATTCTTAAGCAGGTTAAGGGATCCTGAGACCAACAGATGAAGAAGTGCTGTGCTAGATTGGGAATATTCTGCTGGGTGTGTGTGAACAGTTGAGACTAAACTCACAGGAGCTGGCAGCATGGAGAAGCAGTTTAAATGCACACTGAAAGGTAGCTAGAAGTCTCATGGCTGGGATTCATTAACATCTTCAGCCCAATAAAATGCCACATTAAAAATCAGGCTTCTTTTCTGACACTCCTGAGGGTACTCATTAAACAGGAAAATCTGTGAAGACGAGGCTCCTTCCTGACAGCTTGTGTATGAGTCCTCACCTTCCATTAACTCATAAAGAAAGTGCTGATTTCACCAGGGTTACAGGGTGTCTCTTGGCTGTCTGGCTGTCCTTCCCACCTGATCCATTGTTCTGGCCTGGAAATGACAGATCAAGGAGGTCCCTCAAGTGATGCCCTTTGTAGGGAAGAGTTCATGTGCATGATTATTCAAATACTAAAAGAAATGGAAAGCATACTTTAGTTAGGATCATCACAATGTATTCTCAGTCTTCCCATGAATGTGGAAGGTCAGCCATCCTCTCATTTTCCTCATTTTTTGAATAGATTATATAAACCTTCCAAAAAAGTCTTTTTTTGATGGTCTAAAAGAAGCAGTGAATTAATTTTTACAAGTAAAGACCTCTTTTTTGAAGACTGTATCTTACCTTCTTGTGACCCTCTCTATTACTCAGTCCTGACAAAGTTGAGGCCCAGGTGCATGAGCTGAACTCCTTGATCCTGGCACACTTTAGCAAGCCAGTAACATTAGAATCATGCTGTTAGCGATTCAAGAAATCTTTTAGCATGGAGTCCAGTGGTTCTTAAATTCTCCTTTGACAATCTTTTGACAGCTAGAAGCTGTCAGATAGTAACTTCCTTTCCTCCAAGAAGATGCACATTGAAAGGTAGCTAGAAGTCAGGGCTGGGTAAGCAGAATACTGGCCCTCCAAAGATAGCCACCCTAATTCCCCAGAACCTGTAAATATGCTATAGACGATGGCCGAGGGCAATCTGGGTTTCACCTTTGATGAAATTAAAGTGGTTAATGAGCTGGCCTGTAAAGTAGGGAGATTAGCCTGGATCATCAGGTGGGTCCAGTGTAATCATAAGACCCCTTAAATGTGCAAGAGGGAAGCAGAAGGGTCAGTGGCAGACAGATGTGATGTGTCCAAGACGTGACTGGCCATTGCTGGCTTTGGAATGGCCTTCCCAAGCCAAGGAATGCAGGCAGCCTCTAGAAGCTGGAGAAGACAAGGAGACACATGGTCCTCTGAAGCGTCCAGAAGGAAGCAGCCCTGCAGGCACTTTGATTTCAGCCCGGTGAGACCTATTTCAGACTTGTGACCTCCAGAACCGTAAAGTAATAAATTAGTTTCATTCTAAGCCACTAAGCTTGTGGCAGTCTGCCACAGCAGCAGTAGGAAGTGGAACTGCACATCCAAGCATACATACCCAACTTCGTGTATATGATTGCAAGGAGGACTGACACCAGGGCAACGACCCCATGATAGGTTCTCCATGGTATTTCATGGACAGTAGTAGGGACAGAACCCCTGGCTTCTAGTCACCCGTGCTCTTTGTTTCTCAAAGTGAAATTTACTTCCCCCCTCACAGCCATATTCAGAGTTAAAATGGGCTACAGTTATATTCTCTCCTCTTAAAAATAAGAGCTTTGACTTCAAGTTGGATGGGTCTTTTTTTTTAAACCAAAATAAGAAAAAAAACGTTCCATCCAGACTTCTAATTAATCATGCTGAAATTGGGGAGGAAAAATACCAAATATTTTTTTCTCTGAACTGAGTCCACATTAATGCAGATTCTTGAAATCAGTCTGGATCCACAAGAACACAGGAGACAGTCTGTCTGTCTGGGGGAACTTAGTTTTTACCATACTCTTCCTCAGCTGGCTAAGGCTTGCAGGCTAAATTTGTCAAAGTGGAAACATGTCAGTCCCTTCCTGCACAGCACCCGTAGGCGCTCTTCTGTGGGAATCCAAGCAAGACAAAGCTGTTGTCAGGCATGTAGGAGGCAGACTGAGTGCAACAGGAGGGCACGAATGGAGGGTGCTGTCTCCATGGCGTCCTGCCCTGTGTGGTGGGGCTCCTTCCTGACCTGTGCACCCACTGCTACCAGCATCGTGTCTAAAGGCTCAGAAATCATCTATAGCACATTGTTTAGAAACTGAAAGCAAACCAATATCATTTAATCTGGAGGATTCCCACTTTTAAGCCACTTTCTGTGTGTGGTGGGAAAATGTGTAGGAGTGGACATTCACTTTGAGGAGGGTTAGCGAGCTGTGTCTGGCACCTGGGTTGCCCAGAGATCTCTGAGGGACCAGAGATGCCTGAATTCCATGATAGCTGTCACTTCAAACTTCTGGTTCCCGTTCGATTGTATATATGTAGAACTGTCTTAAGACACCTAGTGAATTCTAAGCCCCTCGAGGAAAAGAATCGTGTCTTATTTATCATCGTTGTAAGCACAAGCCTCATACACAGTGAGTGCCTAGCAAATGTTTAGGAGTTACTGGGGAGAGTCGACGCTTTAGATTTAATTCACAGCCGCTTATATATTCCAGGCATTGTGTAAGGTGCTCTGGATTTCTAAAATAAATCACCAAAAAAACAGCTTCTCTCCTGGAGAGGGCTACACTTCTGTGCAAGGGAGAAGACCCTTAGGCAGACAGCTGTCAAGTGGGCAAACCGTGAGAAGTTGAAACCAAGTGTGCGGCTTGCGGAGTGGGCAGGCGTTTTTTCCTGAGTGAGCCTTAGGGAGGGTTTGGGGAGGAGGCTGCGCTACAGCTGGGTGTTGGTGTCTCTAGGATTTCATTTCGATGAAGATGGTGGTAGAGACATTCCCGAACACGACAACGTGTGTGGGCAGAGAGATGAGACAGTGCAAGGAGTCGGAAGCTGCCGGGTTTGGCCAAAACTGAATAGGGTGGACAAGGAGGAGGGCGTTCCTGGTCACTGAAGCGCAGGACAGAGTAAGAGCGCACAGATGGGCACGAGGGCTGTCCTCACTTGGCGTTGCCGGTGAGATGAGCGTGCAGGCGCATTGAGATCTGCCCCGGATGTGTCTCAGTGACTGGCCTTGTGTGGCTTTTGTCCATCGTGTGAAGTGGGTGGTTATCAGATCTAGGTTGGGGCAGAGCTTTTTGAGGTGATCATCATGTCGAGCTGACAGACTCACCCAAAACCCCAAACTGATATGAATATAGATATAAACCATCTATCTACCTATGGTGTAACTGTCTACACTTAATATGTATTCATATAAATATATACAAATATAGTATATGTCAGTGTTTCTCAGTTATTATTATTTACCCCCAACCAAAAGGAACATTTTTAGACATTTTTTTCCCTGATTACCCCTCCATGAAATTTTAATAGCACAGATACTTATTCTATATATAAGTTTATGTACTAGGTATATATCTGTGCTTTATATATAAAAAGATTTTTTTCCTCAAGAATCCATTTTAACCTTCCTGGAAGTGGAACCACCACCACTGAAAATACATGATATATGTGTACATGTGTCAGTGTATGCATTGCATGTCACCTTACTGCACGAAAGGGTTAGCATGCCTAATCACATGTTACTTATTCATTCACAGTGGAAAGTACAACTTTCCAAAAGAATGAAGATTCCCATCTTCCACTGAGGTAGAAGAGCACTGAGTCCAAGGAAAATAAAGTAGATAGTCATGGAGATGTGATTTCATCCAAGGTATAGAAATGCCTGAGAACTATCCCTCACTCTAACATATACTACTTCACTGAAGTGAAAAAAAATGTATCTAACTCTTAATAGATAAAATATTGCTGTCTCTTTGATAATGCTGAAATCTCAAAGCTGTTTTCTGTTCTCCTTTTTCTAGACACCCTTCAGACCACCCTTCCAATTTTATAATGTCACAATTGTCTCATACGTGATACAATGCAGTTGAGTAGTTGATAACACTTGAAAACCATCTTAGTTTTCTTAACTGGATTAGACTGCAGACTCTAGTCTCATCAGGGACACACTGTAAAGCCATCTACTAAGAGAGTTACCTCAGAGATCTATTATGTGTTATTTTGCGTAGCTTCAGCTTCAGAGGCAACCTCTTTCTGACCCTGTCTCAAATCCTTGTGGGCTTCCCAGTGGAGCCCATGTGCAGTGATCCTGTGTCAACAACTGTACTGGGCATGCTCTGTTCAACCTGGCAGTTGATGTTCATCATTATGTAATGATGCTTTTGATGTTTTATTTTTGAAGATCTACGGATTGTGTCAACAAAAATCACTTTTTAATCCATCAGGAGCTAATTATTGAGTTTCTGCCTTCTTTAAATTCTTATTGGACAGACAAGTTGAATCTACTGGCTTTCATGAATGCTTTATTACAGTTCAAAAATAGTCCCAATAAACAAAAGAAAGCTCAAAACACTTTCTAACGGCCTTTACATAAATATGAGTTTGAAAGGGGAGAAGATGTTGAAACTAGGAGATAAAATGTGTTTGGAAAATAATGTAAAACTTCATTCCATTAGAAGGAAAGCTAGTGAAATGGGTAAAATGTTCAAATTGTAGATTTGTATAAAAATGGGCTTCCACCTCTGGTAAGACCAAAGAAACACCTACCAGACTGATCCTTTTCTATAACTATAAATTCTAGGCAATGTATTAAAAAAAACATTAAACTGCCTACCACAAAGCACTGGAAAATTTTTAAAAATAGGCAGATTCTGGAGAGGAGTTGATACTTGGAAGAAAAGAATGGCAAGGGATAAATTTAGCAATTTTTATGGGCTTTTAATCTAAAGGTATGTTCCAGTGGGCCCCATGTCAAGTGGCTAAAATTCCAATAGAAAACCTACAGTCCTCTGGCCTGAGGAGCAAGAGGGCAGAGTTTGGGGAAACCAGAGCTGCTGGAAAGTCAAGGGGAGAATCTCAGAAAGGAGAAAGCCAAGGAAGGTATGCACTTAATTCTCTGTAAAAAGTCTTCCCAGATCACTGGCTGACTCCTGAACCACACGTGTGCAAGCAAACTATAAGTAAGGATAAGAGAACCAAGCTGACACTTTAGCTGGTGCTTCAGAGATAAGTATAAAGTCTGAGTTTAATCAAGTTAATTGACTGGAATAAACACTTTTTAGAGAAACAACGGAGTACAGAGTCTCCACAATATAGCATCGCAATGTCCATGTTATACTCTGAAATTATTTGACATATGAAGAAACAGGAAAATGTGAGCCATTCTTAAGAGAAAAGAGAGTCAGTAGAGACCAGCATTGATGATGTGGATGATCCTAACCATCCCCAATGACTTGAATGAAATGGTAGATTTTGTGTATAAATAGCAATTTAAAAAAATGGAAGTTCTGGAACTGAAAAATGTGGTATCTGAAAAATAAGAATAGCATGATTAACCTTCAGATTTATATGACAGTACATACTAGTGTCTGATAAATTGTCAAGAACTCTTGCGTAGGTAACAGTCAAAACTGATTTATGATCTGGTTAGTAATTGTAAGCAAATGAATTCTACAGCGTGTTGTCTAAAGTATTAGGAAAGGATAGAGGAATCCTATGCAGTCTTTTTTTAAGTTTTTTAATTTCTGAGCTAGATAAAAATTGGTGTAGTATAACTGTATCCATGAATTCTTATTATCCTAACAATGGATTATTTTCTTCCTGTCTTCCATTAGCATGGAAAATAAGACTTGATGTTATGACTTTTTTTTCCAAGCCAATAATCATATGACATTGACTAAAGAGATACACAGTAATTCTTCCGTGCCTGTAGAGATAGGATACTTGAAAGATGTTCGGTTTTGACTCTGGATACCTGGATGTAGTTTGCTTGGGAGACTATGCTTCCCAGTTCTAACGTAGATACTCATTAGCTCATTTCATTTTTGGTGCTGGCCATATCACAGTTCCAGTGGTCAGCCTATGAATGAGATTCCCTTATATCAGGTGTCCATCTGAGTCCAGTTAGATGTGGCCCAGAAGTAGAGTAGGAGTGATAAAGTTCAGGTAATATAGGCACAGTGGTTCACCTTAGAAAGAGTTATGATTGAGGCAGACACTAGACCAATATTTCTAGGTCTAAATCCCAATCCTGATCTAGACTTGAAATAAATTCTTATTTCTCATAAGGCAATGATCTCAGTATCATGGACCTACTTGCAAGATTAAGATTTGAGTGATGAACCTAAAACGAGAAGTGGACTTGGTTGCAGGTCCTTTTCAAATCTAAGTTTGTCAAATAAATGGGCATTGAGAATGCTCTCCTGGCACTTATTTATTTATTCCAGAAGTATTTATTGAGCACTTACTATGTGCCGTGAGCTGTAACAAATGCTATCGCTTCTGAGATTAAACTGGTAGGCTCTGCCTTCAAGTATCTCCGAGTCTTGTGGGAGATAAAGGCAACAGAGCAAGCAGGCCAATTTGGTGTCATCCAAACTTCATAGGAAGTAAGCTCAAGATATAACAGGATTCCAAAAGGAAACTGGTCACCTAATTTGGCCTAGGAGATAGGGGATCAAAGATTTCTTAACAAAAGTGTCAACAGGGAAAATAAGTGTTAGCTGAGAAGCTGGAAGAGAAAGAAGAGTCAGTCAAGCAGATGAGGGAAAGGAAAGACATTCCAGGGCAAGGTGAGAAAGCATGAAAAAGTGGGGTGTGTCCAGGGACTGGAGCAAGAGTGCCCCCAGCCCTGAGCATGATGGTTGGCACCTAGTAGATACTTGGCGAACATCTGAATAAATGAAATGCCTTACAGGCCTTTTGTGCTCTGCCTGCTGCCTCACTTTCTGGCTTGTCTTCCAGTACTCTCCCCTGCTCATCCTGCCAGCCCATTGCGTGCTTGTGATTCTCTGAACATACCAGGCACCCTCCAGTCTGAGGCCTTTGCATGTGTGGTTCCCTCTGCCTAAAATGCTCTTCCCTCAGGCATCCACGTGATTCCCTCCGTCTCCTTCAAATTCTTGCTCAAAAGTCGTTTTCTGAATGAGGCTCTCCTCTGTCTCCCATTCTGCCTCCTGACCTGTATTTATAATGTGGGTATTTTTCTCCGTACCACTTACGAACCTCTGACTGGATGTATGTTTGGTTTCCATATTTTATTGTTTTTCTTGCTAGAGGGAAAGCTCCTGTGAGTGTGGGAACCTTTATTGTTTATTTTCTGCTGTCTCCACAGTTGCTAGAACAATGCCTGGTATGTAGTAGGTTATCAGAAATACTCATTAAATGCATCAATGAATGATCTACTTACACAATATTCTATAGTCAGGAATTAATTGTAATGCTTTGATTAGCTAGTGAGGTGCCCCAAATTCAGATAAGCAGATATTAAAGTAGATCCTGGGAGATAACACTGGTTTCTCCCTGCACTGGTTCCTTTTTGAGATAGCGTATACAAATAATGGAATTGGATCAATTCACCTTGATAAGTTAATAATAATTGCCTGATGAAAATAGTTCCCGTTTTCTTCACTCTGTGTCAATGGCCAGGTCATTTTCCAAAGCTTGAAATCTTGCCAGGCCCCCCTGCACCTGTTAAATTAGGAGTGTGTCTCACGTCCTCTCATTCAAGGCTCCATGATATGGCCCTTGTCTCAGGTTGCATCTCCCAAGCAAAACTTGAGACAGGCCTTTCTGGGGAAGTTGTTATTAGGAAGTTTCTCAGGAAAACGCCCTGGGGGGAGTTGGGAAGTAGGACAGGGAAGGGAAGGAGGCTGAGCAGTGATGCAAGACAGTCCCATAGAAGGAAGAGAAGCTTTGCCCAGCCCTGCAGGAGAGCTCTGTGGACAGTGAAGATCATGTCTGAAGAGTTGTCTCGACTCTGGGTACAAGGAGCGGGAGTCATCCTCCCCATCATTTCCCCACAGGAGCCTCTTGACTTCCTTGGAAACTTTTCTGGCTGTTTGTGCACACAGGCAAGGCAGGTTCTGGAAGCCCAGTGTTGTCAGCCAACCAAGTGACCTGAGTGGTAGCTGATGAGAGCTCAAGCCCCAGGAGGCAGTCTGTAGGGAGACAGCCGAGGGATTTGAGGACGAGGGACCACAGAACACTGCCAGCATCTGCTGCCTCCTTAGCCGTATTTCTCCCACTCCCTGCTGGCCAGTCAGTCGCTGCTCTTTGCTTGCAGTTTGCCTGCCTGGCCCCCTTTCCCACCATACGTATCTATCCTTGATGACTGATATCTTCTGCTCCCTCCTCAATCAAGCTTTCCCTAGGTCCCAGAACCTGGTGATATCCTCTTTCCTCTGACAGCTCATTATGTCCTTGACCCTGAGATGTGCTGCCCCCTCGTTCACTAAGTTGCTGTTTGTCTTTGGACATGTCACTGTGCCATATGCTCACCTGTCAGGACCTTGCAGTCTGACCATTCAAACCCCTCCCAGAACAAGAATGCTCCAATTCCATGACTTACAATATTCCAGTGTATTCAAATTGCAAATATGTTTATCAGCCTTCACCAGACTGTAAACTTCTGAGCATAAGAATAATTTGTTCTCTGAACTACCCTGTCTTCTGAAAATTGTATATATTCTATCTTCTGAAAAGCAACATTTCTAAATCTAGGTCATGAAGACTAGGAGTAATTTATGTGTAGTGGCTGGTACATAGAAGACTCTCAAAATAGATGATTGACATATTGGCAAATCTTTGTACCTCAGGAAAAGCCTATTACAGTGTCTTGTACATTAAAGACATTGAAAGCAGTATTTTCTCCATTATGTAAGGAGAAACAAAAGGCTGACGCCAGTTAATGACAAAGCCAGGCCCCCTCGCATTGCATGCGGTAACCTTCCTCCTCTTCTATGTTGCCACAGCCAAGAGTTGATTAAACACAGGAGGACTGGCTTTGGCCCAGTAGTAAAAGAGCTGAACACCGACATGGAAGCTGTGCCCAATCACTTAGCCCCTCCAGCCACCAGCTTGTTCCAGTACAGTCCACCTGCGATCTCAACCACTCTTAAAGCTTGTGCTTTGCTATCATTAAACACAGGAAATATGGATCCAGCACCAAGGAGATTGTATCCTGTGGTTCCTCAAATAAAGGGGACACTTTACTGTCTGACGTTTGCCTCTCGGTCCCTCTTAGCACACGGTTACTATTTATTCCTGAGTTGAACACACATCGGTGGTGGTTGCTGACTACAAGGCTTAGTCTGGATTGGTGGCCTCTCTTTGCATTTAGTCACTGGAATCATTATCCAGACCCTGCAGGTGTAAGCGGCAGTTGTCACTTGTTTGCTCATTGATGCCCAGACCTATGAGGACCCAAAGCTAACTGCCCAGCAAGGTGTTTCCTGCTCAGAATCACAAACACAGTTTATCAAACCAAGAGCCAGCCCAAACATACTGCAAAACTTTCCACCACCCGGTGGGATTCATTTTATCTTCCTTTCTTTCAGATTCTTCTATCATCAAAACCCTCCCTGCCCTCCCTCTTCCCACTCCCTTCCTTGGTCAAGTTCATGTGAATAATGGTTCATGAAATGTAATACTTGTACTTTGCAAGGGAGCTTTTATTTCTTTTTAATATTATCCTTATTCCCAGGCAGTGCCCCATAGGAGTAGAGAAGGGAATGAGGGAGACTCTGGGAGAAAATGAACCCTTCAAAAGGAAATATTTTAATTCATTTTTTTGTTGTGGTAAAATACATATAACCTAGAATTTACCATTAGTGACATTTGGCACATTCATAATGTTTGCTGCTATGATTGTACATCCAGTTCCCCTGTGTGCGAGCTTGTCCCACACCACTGAGCAGTTCTCCCACATCAGCTGGGTGGCCTACAATTCAGCTCAATTCTGACACTGTCTACCTGAGATAGCCTCAGATCCCACAGGGCGAGGGCTCAGTCCCACGAAACAGTTCCCGGCCAGCTTCAGATGCCAGGTCCAAGTCCAGGCTGTCACCTGGGTTTCTGGCCAGCTGGCTGTAAGTCAGAGGTTCCCACGTCCTCTTCCTCAGGTTCGATGAATTTGCTAGAGCAGCTCACAGAACTCAGGGAAACATTTCACTTACTAGATAACTGGTTGATTATAAAAGGATGTAACTCAGGAACACCCACGTGGAAGAGATGCAGAGGGCAAAGTGGGGGGAGAGAGTGTGGCGCTTCATGTCAACTCTGAGTGCCCATTCTTCCCCCAGCTCCATGTGTTCACCAACCCAGAAGCTCTCCAAACCCGGTCCTTTTGGGTTTTTCTGGAGGACTCATTATACAGGCATGACTGATTAACTCATTGCCCATTGATGATTCAATCTCCACCCTTCTCCCCTCCCCAGAGGTCAGTGAATGGAGCTAAAAGTTCAGCCCTCTAACCACTTGGCTGGGTCCCCCAGCAACCAGTCCCCATCCTTAGGTGCTTTGCAAGAGTCACCTCTTTAACATAGCAAAAGACCTTTATTGGCTCTCATCCCTTGGAAATCCCAATGGTTTTAGGAACTCTGTGCCAGAAAGGGGCAAGAAGAACAAATATATATTTATTCATAAATCACAATAGCATAACAACAATCACATAGTCCCAGAACATTTTCATCTCTCCAGATGGAAACTGTAGTCATTAAGCAGTCACTCCCCATTCCCCCTCCTCCCACTCCTGGCATCCACAATTCTGCTTTCTGTCTCTATGGACTTGCCTATTCTGGATGTTTCCTATAAGTGGAGTCACACAATATGTGGCCATGCATGTCTGGCTTCTTTCATTCAGCATAATGTTTTCAAGGTCTAGCCATTTTGTAGCACAAATCAGTACTTCGTTTTTATGGCTCAATGATATTCCATTATGTATGGTGTATACATACATATATGTATATACATATAGCCTCATTATTCATGACAGCCAAAAGGTGGAACCAACCTAAATGTTCATTAGTAGATAAATGCATGTATCAGGAATAGTGCTGCTATTCATATTTCTGTACAATTTTTTGTTTGAACGCCTCTTTTCATTTCTTTTTGATATAGATCTAGGAGTAGAATTCCTGGGTCTAATAGTATCTCTGTATTTGACCTCCCAAACTTGATGCATTTTTTTTATTAAAGTATCATTGATATACAATCTTATGACGGTTTCACTTACACAAAACAGTGGTTCAGCATTGACACATATTGTCAAGACCTCCCCCTCTCCATTGCGATCACTGTCTAAAACTTGATGCATTTTTAAAAACCATTCAGGCCTGATCTTTAGAATTCTTACATCTCTAGTTTGATCTCAGTACTAAATATAAAACAGTAATTAAGAGAATTGTTAACTGAACTGATGAAGGAATCTTATGGAGTGCAAAGTGCCAGGGCCCAGGATTTGCTCCTTTTAGGTATAACATAAGAATCCAGTAAGTGTCAAGAACACACTCCACTTTGCTGTTAACGATCTGACTGGGTGGTCCCTGTCTGCAGGTATTGAAAATCCGAGTATCTTCATGTTCACTGCATAAATCAGTAAAGACAACAGCCCTGACCAGGAGCTGGAGAAAGGGATATATGTAAAATGTTTTGGAGTGTTTGTAAAACATCTAAGTTTGATCTTAGCAACAGAGATCATGAGCCTTCCCAACAGTACTTTACATTTCAATTTGTTTTCTCTCCCACCTAAAATAATCAAGGTGATTTTGCATAATGTAGACAAGTCAATATATTCCCAATTCAGTGTGCCCATTTTGTAAAGAAATCCCCCACCCCACAACTAATGTTAGTTTGCTCAGAACATTCAGACACTTACTAGTATATTTCAAATCCATCTAAATTTAAAATATTTTTCTGCTCTTTCAAATGTGTGTGTGTGTTTGTAGTTTGTTCTTGTTTTGTGGGGAATCATCAACACTTCAAAAATACTCTGGCACCAATTCTCTTATGAATTCTCTAAGGATTTGGGGGAATCATTATTTGTCTTCATCATTTAGATGATTAAAGGCTTTTCAGGTAGTCCATATTAACCAACCATTTTGTTGAAGACCGATTAACATAATATAGACTATTTTTTTAGTGTTAGATTAGCTTCCTAATGTAGACATAGGCATTTTAGTTTCACTAATATTTGATAGGTTTGAATTGTAGAGTCCTGGAAAAAATTTAATCCAGTTTGTTTTAAATTAAGCTAAGGTTTAACATGATTTTTCCCCCTTTGACCCAAACCAGATGTTTCATTTGAAACTTTTATTGCCTGATGATAATATTCATGACAGGGGCAATGCAATTATCTCTCCAGAGATCAAACCACCGTTCATTCAGCCACTCCTTAACAAATGATCAGAATTCAAGGAAAATGCTGTGGGGAGAGAAACCCAGGTTCACAAGTATGAACAGTCTCAGGCTTTATGACATGTCTGAAGTTGAATATACAAAGTGTTAACATTCTGTTTTGCAATAATCATCACACAAAGAAAATGTTTACCTTTACATGTAGCGTAGGTAAGATAAAAAGCATTAGAACTTATATCATTATCTATTAACCCCTACATTTGATATGAGCAGACAGCAAGTGCTTAAACCCTGATTCCCCAACCGCCATTTTCGTACACTTTTAACATAATTAAACACTTCCTGAGACATGCCTGAAAGAGAACTGTGGCCTTTCCATGCTTAATCAATTGTGCATGACTTTATAATGCCCATAAAATACTACTTACAGGCATAACATGTCAAAGGCAACACTTTGTAGAAAAGGAGAGTCACATTCATTCCAGATGTTTCTACCAAACATTTTCTTTGTTCTTTTCCTCACCCTACATTCGGATTTCATGGTTGTGATTAACAGCTCAAAGCTCCACAACAAAAATTCATCAGATGATTCATTCCACCTACCGAATCCACAGTTTTCAGGGCTCAATTGGAGACATAATGAAAGTCTACTTTGCATAATTATCATATGAGACAATCTATAATTAAATGATGAAATGTGGTTATGCTCCAGTGTGTATATGAGGCGCTATGTGAACTGAAACCACAAAGGTTTTTTTTCTTTGCTTTAACTTTCATCTGGTGTGTTTGATGGAGGAAATGCAAACCAGCAATGCATTTCCCACCCAGTTTAAGTTCCTGTGGGAATCTTTTTTTTTATTTCATGGAAGAAGGCAATTTCTTGAGTTGAAGAGTAACTGGAAACACTAATATGATTGCCACCTCAATGTTAATAGATGCAGCTCAGAAACTTTAAAAAGTTCTAATCAGCAACATTACATTTTTTTGCCTGAAAAATATTTTTTTAATTGTTATGATAGCTTCTCAAACACCTGTTCAAAATGACCTGTTATTCGTCATGCAACTCTAAAGCCTGAAATGAGCCTTGCCAGAGTTTCTAACCTTGATACATAATCTTGATTTATAGTCTCTCTCTTTCTTCTACATAGATAAAGCAAAGTTGACTATACCAAGTTTAAATCTAAAACAATGGTTCTAAAATTTCAAGTCAGGAATAACCTATCTGGGATTCTTTGTGAAACCCCATGAAATATAATTACGTTAACCGTACAAACTGAATAGGTAAGTTTGGCCAAATTATATCTGTATTTTGCAAATATTCTTTGCACATCAACTCCTTGCCGTACACTGTGACAGAGTCTGAATATAAAGAGGTATTATGCAACCTTCAAGGAGTTCAGAATCTCGTAGTATTCAGTTTTGAAATTGTCAAGGGCATGCATATATCAGTGAACTACCAGAATGAATACTGGAATAAAGCTTAAATTTAAATACATTACTCCATTGACCTTTCCTGTCCTAAATATTGGGAAAAGGCTACCATTGTTTAATCTTAGTGGAGCATTGGTGCTCTTGACATGACCTTGAGGTTCAAGAGAAAGGAATCCTCTTAGAAGCTAAATGCAGGAAATTTAAGTGTTCATCTTTAATGTCTCCCTAATGGTAATTTGGAAAATCATGTTCTATCACTTTTGTAAGTGTGGTTATTTCCCATATCTGTATCAGCAAAGTGGCCCATGGGCCTAAAATGGCCCTCTGCCTGTTTTTATAAATAAAGTTTTATTGGAACACAGTCATACTCATTCTTTACACATTTGTCTATGGCTACTTTTGTGCTACAACAGCAGAGTTGACTAGTTGTGGTCAAGACCATATGACCTGCAAAATCTAAAATATTTCCTGTCTAGCCTTTTAAAGAAAAAATCTGCCAACTGCTGATCAAAAGAGTATGTTTAAACTGGTATTCTAGGATTACCAATTTTAGACCTTATCTACTGGTGCCCACTCACCAGATGAGGGCTAAATTGGTTGCACTCTTCCCCACCTCTTTCTAGCTCTGCTGTCGGTGTGGTTCTATAATTGCCAGTTATCTTCATGATTTTAAATGAAAGATGATGCTTTTATTTCTTTATCCTAAAAAACATGTTCTAATACTAGTAATTTCCACTTAGTAAGATGAAAATGTAATTCAGGCACCTTCCTTGCTTACTTCTCCTTACCCTCTTCTTTCCCACCTTTTGTCTTCCATATTTTGTCTTTAATAATATGAAATTTGAAAACATTTGCAATTGTCCTGAAACCATTACTTAGTTTTTCCTTTTTAAGAAAAAAATTTTCTTGAAATATAGTTGATATACAGTATTATATTGTATATCACTGTGTACAACATATACAGTATGTGTAATACTCCATTGTACAACTTAGTGATTGGACAATTATATATATAACACTAAGTAGTCAATAAGTGAAGTTATCATCTGTCAACATATAATGACATTATAATATTATTGACTATATTCCATATGCTGTACTTCCATCCCCAGGACTAACTTATTTTATAATTGGACGTTTGTATCTCTTTATCTCCATGACATATTTTGCCCATCCTCCTATCTTCCCCCTGCCTCACCCTGCCGCCACCCATGGCAACCACCTGTCTGTTCTCTGTGTTGATGTGTCTCTTTCTGGTAGTTAGTTTGATCATTCATTTTGTTTTTTAGATACTACATGCAAGTAAAATCATATAGCATTTGTCTGTCTGTCTTGTTTCACTGAGCATAAATTCCTCTAGGTCCACCCATGTCACCAAAGGCAAGATTTCATTCTTTCTTACAGCTGAGTAACATTCTGTCGTGTATATATACTACATCTTCTTTATCCATTCATCTATAGGTGGATATTACTAAGTCTTTTGGGTCTTATCTACCTGTTGATTCTAAATTTTAAAACTTTGTAATGAATTTTAATTTTTATTACTAATAAATATTATTCATTTTATAGCTAATCATGGTTGGTGATATTGCCGCTATTTTAAAGTTGTTTTTTTTTTCTAGCAGTTTCTGTTTTTCATTGTTCTCCATTGTGGCCTGTCTTAAATACTTCTTAAAAGTAGTAAAATCTCTGGAGCCACCTTCTTTCCCAGGAGCCTCCCTCCTCAATTCCTCCTCCTGCTCTAATCTGGATTGATGACTTTGTAGGCCCCTATAAAACTATCATCCTATGACTGTTTCCTTCTTTTCCCATGTTGGAGCCATGGTGTCCTTGACCCCATGCCTTTCTCTCTCTTGATTTTGCTGAGTTTCTCTCTTGAGTTTTAAAATTTAGAACCAACAGGTAGATAAGACCCAAAAGACTCAGTAATATCCATCGATAGAACACATCCTCATAAAACTTGCTTAGGAAGTAAACTTTCTAAATCTTTGCATATCTTGATATTCTTTATTCTGTCCTCTCACTTGACATAGAAATCTAGGTTGAAAATTATTTTCCCACAGTTTTCAGTCAAGCTCCATTTTTCAGGCCTTCTGTCCCACAGTGAGATAATGATGTGATTCTCATTGCTTTATCCTCAATGTCCCTTTTCTCTCTATAGCTTTAAAGATAATTTCCTTATCATTGGTGTATTAAAATTTCATTGTTTGCATCCAGGTGTGAAGGTGCTTTTACTGTCAGCCTAAAGGCCCTCAGGCTAAGTTCTTAGATCATTCAGCTCAGGGACTTTTCAGATTCATTTATCTGATAATTCCTTTCTTCCTATTCGTCTCTTTTCTATTTTAGAAGTACTTACCCATTTTGTATTGGATCTTCTGAATTAATTGTAATTCTTTTCCTTTTCTTGTATATTTCCAACACTTACTCTCATTCAACTTTCTGGAAGATTTTCTAAAATTTATCCTTTGTGCTTTCTATTGAATTAAATATGAAATTACACATTTAATTCCCCAAGCACACTCCCTCATTCTCATGTTTCTCTCTATTTTTTTCTAATAAAGTTCTGCAGTGCACACCTTTGGGCACATAGCTCTACTCAGTTATCCTGTAGGATACAGACCTAGAAATGAGGTTGCTGAGAGATATAATACATGCATTTAAATTTTGAAAGCTTATGACGGCCCTTTAGAAACAGCTTGTACCACCTTATATTTTTACTTCAAGAGAAAAATGTGGTATATTGGTACTTTTGCATTTATTAATAAAAATGAGTATGTTTCAGAACTTTATTGGCCATTCATATTATTTTCATATATGTGCCTGATTATATACTTTGCCATTTTTTTATTGGGTTATCATTTTTTTGGAATTGTACAAATTCTTTATTATATAGAGAGAGATCATAATTTTGTTCTATATGTTGCAAATTTCTTATTCCAGTGTGTTGTCTTATAACTTTGTTATGTTTTTGCCCTTTTAAATTACTATGTAGTTGACGCTGTTCATTTTTTCCTTTGCAGTTTCTGGATTTCATATTATACTTAGAAATGTCCTTCTTGTCCTAAGAATCTAAATGTTTTCTTTAAAATGTTTAAAAAATTCAACTGAGCAAATTTGAAGCTCTAATTGGCTTTATTCAGTGGTTCATGAATCAGGCAGCATCCTATCCAGCAGATAAAAGGGGTTCTGAAGAGATGAACCAAATGAAAGGCTTTTATAGGCAGAAGGGGACAGAAAAGGAAATTTCTAGCAAAGAATGGATTATTTCAGGCAAGGTCATCTTCCTGTGGGAGCTGGAAGGAGTCTGTCAGGCAGATTACCTCACTTTTGCTGACCAGGTAATTTCAGATTGACTGGTTAAATGTGACATTTCTGGGAGAGGCTGAAACTGCAGTTGGGTTAGGTATTAAGTCTTGGTTTGCTGCAAGGTGGGGCTAAACATAAGTGACTCCATTTTGGGCCAGTTATTTCTTTTCTCTAACAAGTATTTTCTTCTAGTACTTTCATACCTGAAATGTTACTGCTCTTTTCCTCAGTGCCCTCAACTATAAATGATAAAAAGAGTACTCCTCACCTGGTAGGTTCATTATGAAAATAAATGTCATAATCCATATATATAATCAAGAACAGTGCTTGGCAAGCTTAACTCATGTTAGCAGCACCTAATGCTGTTATAATAATGGTTCTTTTCTTCATGACTTAGCACAGTGCCTGGTTTTAAAAATATGACTTAAAGTAAAGGTTAAATAAATGAATATAAATTATTGAAAAGGATGATATTACTTCTGAGGGAAAGAGAAGACCATAAAGTTTTAATGTCCTTTTTTAAAACTGGAGAGGGGTTGGGGTAAAATCTCCTAGAGTTTGCCCCTGGGCTTTGATTTGTTTCCCCTGTGGCTTGTGTGGCCCAGAAATAAGCGTCACACTAATAAAGGTTGAAAGTAGTTTTCAGTCCTTAAATTGAATTAAATGAATACTATCGTGACAAGTTAATTAGGCATGCATAAAATTGCTAAATATGTGTCATTGAAAATGCCTATGTACCATATTTTGTTAAACATCAATCATGATCATAAAAAGTCTGCATCTAGTAAGTAAAATGGATACTGCTGACATATGTTAATTACTCTGGAAAATAATTGAGCTCTTTAAAAATTTCAATATGCTATTAAGCATACATGGCCTGTGAAAACTTCAGCTATTTTGAGCTTATCTAAATGAATCTAACAATATAAAATGAAGTAAAATTTTCCCTACAGCTCTCTTAGTAGGACAAAAGGCAAAAGCAAATTGCTGTAGCAAAGGGTCTATGAAATAAACTTGGTTTGTACTCCAGATGTTCAGGTAGGAATGTTCCCAAGTCTCAGCAGCTCCAGTGTGTGTTGGAGCAGTACAGGAGAATAAAAGAAAACAGTGAAAATCTGTTTCCTTTGTCCCTGAGATGATGGTACATCAGTTCTTGACAGTGCAACCTGAGAGTTTTGAAACATGTGCCTTTCATCTATGTGCTTTCTAAACCTTGGCAGTGGTCTGTATGCCTGCTAATATAATGGCAAATGTTAATTCAAGCCATCCAGTTATTTGTCCATAAGAATTGCTATGACCTCCCATAAATGCTTGTCCATCAGGCAACACAGATTCTCAAAAAGGTCACTGGGAATTAGATGATATGATAGAGGTTGGCCCTCTAGCCAGCTGTGTATTGCAAAGGGTGGCTGCAAAGTACAAGATATATGGAGGTTGACTGTTTCTGTTTCATCTTTTGAGCTCTCTCCCTGGATTTTCTTCTGAGGAAATGATTTTCTATTCATCTTTCCTTCTTTTCTCCCTTCTTTCGCCAGTGCTTTTCAAAGTGTCGTCCTGAACCCTGCACCAGAATCGCCTGAAATGCCTTTTAAAAACACAGAGTCCTGGATAATGCTGGATTAACTAATGGGGCAGATTGGAGTATGATTTGGTTTACCGGCTAAGTTGGGTCTGAAAATGAATTATTTTTAAGCAAATAGCATCAGAGTAGATGTCATTGACTATAGCAGAACATTATTGTGCTTTCTTTCAGTATTTTGTATATATTTTTTTGTTTTGAAGTGGAGGCAGGTGGTAGGAAATTCATTATCTTAGAAAGTATTGACTATTTTACTCACATGACTGTTCCCTTCTCCCTACTGAAATAGAAGGCCTTCCCTGCTTGAATGGGGTCTAAATGGGATCAAAACAAGGAAATCCTCTGATTTCCTCCTAGCCCACTTTCCCCTGCGGTTGGCCTTGCTGACCAGCACCTCTTGTCTAGCTAGAGTGCACCCTCAAAACCACAGGACTGCCCAGCAAGTGTCACAGAAGGACTGTTCACACAGTCTGAGGATCCTGCCTCCAGGTCCTACCCAGTAGCTCAGAAGGGAGGGTTGAGAACACAAGGTGGGCTTACTGCCAAATCATCTTCTCATGTGGTCGTACCAATGTATTCTCCAGCAATAGGTTTCCATAGTGGTATTTGAAGTGTTCTCTGTAGCCTCCTCTCAAAGGCAATTCACATTAACTTACATTCACTTGGATGTCACACTGGTTATACTGATTACTGCCGAACAGAGCATATGATTCTGAGCATTTACTGTGCAGCCACCTGCCTGTATTACCTGTCTTTTTAATTTTTAATCGCCAGTGACTCTCATCTATGGTTGAGTGTTCCTTGGTAGTGGTGCATATCTGGAGTTGATGGTGTGAGGTGAGCTTGGGAGCCATCAGCTCTGCTCAGCATCTCAATCAACCCAAGGATGTGACTGGATTATTATTGTCTGACATAGTAGACTGTCATTAACATAAAAGTCATCTCTCAAGCACATTGAACTGAACTCAGTGTAATTGATGATTGGCCTCACTGTAGGGATTTTGCAGCTTTAGGGAAACTGACAAACATTTTGCCCTTTTAGATCCTACAATTAGATTCACAAGGCACAGTCAATACACATTTGCAGGTGCTAAATTCATCGTGCTTAACGATGACAGAAATTTCTCTGGGTGGATGAACTGGCTTGTTGATAAAAGACTAATTGTCGAAATGGTTTTCAGGAGTGGTATTGACAAACAGACCTGAGTCCTTGAAGGATAAATTTGATCATGAATTAATAGGACCTATTTTGGACGTTAATTTATACAAGCCCTAATAGTACTTGATTTATTGCATCTCATTTGCTAAACCTGAAAGCATGACTGGAAAAAATATCAGTCTGGATTCTGTTTAAACTCTGGTCCTAAACTATAACCCTAAAAATGAATAATATTCTAATTCATACATAAAATTAACAATATGTGCATTCAAGTCAATATTTAAGAACTGTGTTAAACTTATTTTTCCAAGATATTCTACTTTCATCCCCTAGAATGTAGAGACAATTTCAGGGTTTTTATTTCATACTAGATCTTAATCAAGTGATAGACTTTGGGCCTCTGACCTTTCCAGGAAGGATGTGCCCTTGCTTACAGAAAGGGGGTGTGGCTGATATTGGACAGCATTCGCACATGGCTTGTGGTTTTCCCCTCTAACCTCATTTCTCCTAGATACTGTTCTCTCCTAAACACAACACTCCCCCCACTTACCCAAGAACCACCACTTACAGTCATCCCAAACACCAGTTTCTTTTAGGCCTAGATGGCTTTGCTCACTGTTCCCTTGGATTAGAATTTGATTCCCTTCCTTACTCACATGGTACTTACTGCCTCACCTCTCTATGCTCATCTCATGGGCATCTACCCTGTGAAGACTTTCCTGGTCCCCACCCCATTACTGCCCTTCGGTTAGATTGACCTCTCCTACAGATTCCACCCCACAGTATGGGGGATAACCTTCTACCACACTTGCCTCTAGCAGTCTGTCCTACTCCGATGTTTATGTCTCTCGTTCTTTCTACTAGATTGGAATTTCTTTCATGGCAGGAAATTTCATTAAGGGCATAGAACCAAAGAGAACTTCACAGTAAGTTGACACTCAATAAAACTATCTTAATAGAGGAATAAATGCATGAGTAAAACAGTGGCCTGGAGACTATTCTTTCCTGGCAATCATACATCTGTTCCCTCTGCCTGGGATATTTTTCCATGGATTGTCTCCCAGGTCAATCTCGCACATCATTCAGATCTCCAATGTAACCTTAGAGTTGCTCCATCCCATTTTGTTAAATCAATCCACCCCCTCTTTTGTTCCCTATCCTGCTGTATTTTTCTTCATAAAAACTATAAGCCCCTGGCAATATGTGATATAGTTTATGTTTATTCGATTTTTATTGTCTCATTCCTTCCACTAGAAGAGGGGTTGGCAAACCTTTTTCTGTCATGGACCAGATAACAAATATTTTAGGCTTTGTGGGCCAGCCTCTGTCACAACTACGGAACTCTGCCACTGTAGTGTGGAAGCAGCTACAATGCATAAATGAATGCGTGTGGCTGTGTTACAATAAAACTTTATTTACAAAAACAGTCTGAAGTCAGATTTGGCTCATGGGCTAGTTTGCTTCCCAAGAATATAAGCTTGTCAGTCTGAATCACAGGCATATCCTGGGCAACAGGCACGTAGAAAGCTTCTAGCAAACAGTTGTTGAACAAATGGTGGATAAATTTGATTCACCATAAATAACAAAAAAGACTGATTTTCACTGAATTCGAAAAGCCAATGTCTGCTAATCTGAATGAAAATGGTAGACCAAATCTTCAAATAAGTCAACTCTTCTAAAACATGAAAGCATTAGCCAAGGTCTCATCTAGCTCTCAAACTCAGCGATGTTCTCTCTCTTGTAAATTTTACTGTATGTCTGTTAACATTGATTATGTGGGTAATGTTGACCGAAGATAAAAGTTCACTGAGAACATTTTTGACCGAAAAAAAGCAAAGAGACAATGCCTCAGGTAAGATTAAGTATTTTCCATTTCATTTAAGTTAGGCAAATAGAAATGGATTCCACAGTGCTCAGTGTATGAACGCAAAGTCTTCCTCGTATTAAAGAATGTGGAAGATGTGTTTCATTCATAAATAAATGTTTATTTAATAGGTGTTTGTTTAGAGTTCTCTGAAAACCGTTGGTATAAATGCAAGTATGGCTGATATAAATAAGTGTCAGTTGAAAATTTGATCTTAAGTGCTGCTCTCAACGCAGAAATGTTCATTGCCCTTGGCTGGGGATCAAAGACACGCTAGAATCACATTTTTCTGGAAGCTGGAATAGGAGATTCCTTATCAGTGTCATCCAAGGGCAGGGTTTGTTTCATGGGACTTACAGGATTGCTTCGTGGAGGAGAGAAGCATGGTGCATGGTTCAGAGTCCTGGAAGGAAATGGATGGGTGTGGGCACAGATAAGGACACCAGTAAGTCCCACTGAGGCACCCAGCAGCTAGCAGCAGCTGGCCCCCGTTAGCATGGAGTATGGAGCTGTGGACGGGAGGCTGACGGGACTGCAACAATTATCAGCCACTCTAGAACTGCATCAAAGTAAGGAGGGGACAGGAGGGATTAAATACCTTGATCCTTTTCTCCTCCTCACTCACATTCTTCTGCCAGCCCCTCCCATTGGCCAAACCCAATGGCGGCCAGAGAGCAAGGCCCCTGTGACACGGCACCTACGAAGCAAAGCTTCCAGAGCACAGAGCAAGCAGAAAGGGGACCAGGCATGGATCTGGTGGATGGACTAGGGAGGTTCAGTTCACGTGTATGGGGCTTAGGGCAGGAGAAACACAAGCAAACAAAACCGAAAACAGAAAAGATGTGTCACCTTGGGTGGTAATGTAGTTTTATGTCTAAGTAAACTAAATTCTCTAGGTTGGGGCTAAGAATAATTATTTTAATGCAGAAAAGATTAAGAGATCCCAAGTTCTTAATTAAAATGGAGCTCTTAGCTCAAACCCTTGATTCTGTGATTTCCTTACCAGACCCTTTTATCTTCTATCAGAGGTTTTTAGTCATCAGAATGAGCCCTTCACACTTAAGCACATTTTGAATTCCTTTGGGTAAAGATTATAAAATCATGAAATGTATCAAGTGGGGCTAATCATGTCTCTAAGAATATCTCTTTTATAAAAGTCAATTCATGTTTTAAATATTGCCTTAGATCAGGGTTTCTATACAGCACACTCTTATAGTTTGAATTTACAAAAACCATGTGGGTTTTTTTCCACCTTTCAAGTATAAAATGATAATACAAATTTTCAAAGAATACACGTACATCACAAGGATGTACAACAACCCCTTGGGATGAGAGGGGTACCTCCTGGGTCTTCAACCCTCCCTCTCCCCCAAGTACTGCCCTTCAATATGGATAGAATCCAGTTTGATGGAGACACACTCTCAGACCTAAAGTAAGGATTTTAACATGTTTTAGAAAGGCTTTGCTCATTGTTATCAAGACTTCTGTTCAAAAATGTGTTTTCCTGTTGGTACAAAAAAATGGAGGTAATCACTTGAGAAGAAAAGGTCTGCCCAGCTGTGCAACACTTTATGCCCTGTGAGCAACAGATGCGGTGGCACCTCACAAAGGGTTCAGTCTCTTGGAGCACAAAACAAGAGCACATGTAAGACCCATCAGTTTGTCCTTTAGTCACTCAAACCTGGGGCCACACTATTTCACCTCGCTTGCCGGGGTAAGATTAGACAAGAAGGATGGAAATGCGCCATTTCCCATTAGCACTCGAGCTTCATTTTTAGGTTTCTGAAAGTGCCACTGACTATATGTAAATGGGAGAGATGGACTTTTCAAGAGCCATGATGAGCTTGGTACTATCAGCGACTCTGTCTATCATATTTGAGTATATGACAGCCTTTGGGTCCACACACCATAAGTCAGGAACCCCCTGGATCATACAGAACAGAAATCTCTACATTTTTTGCTCTTGTGTTCCTTGTTAGTAAAAAGTTTTGAACACATACTCCCCCCTTTGAATATGTATTAATTTATTCTAATTTATATAAGTAGATATTACTTTAAAGAATATGTTAGGGAGCGTATAAAGCATTTGTTAAAAAGGCATTAAAATAAGATGAGATGAAGGTACAATATACATTTTAATCACTTTTAAGCATTTTGCTATCCCTGCTGCATTAAAAATTATTTTCTATTTTAAATGACAGCAAAGTGACTGCGGATGCTTATTTATTTTTGAGCATCTTGGTTAATCACTCATTGAATAAACACTTGAAGGTCTGGTTGCAAGTTCAGTTTATTTCTTGTCTTGGTTTTTATAATTGTCACTGGAGGAAAAAAGGAACTGCAGAAACCTGAAGAAGCCTGCTTACTAGATCATGAAATGCTATTTTTCAATTCCATCTACTCAATTCATCTGGAAAGTTTCCATATTCCTTGATGTCCCTCAGTTGTTCTCATAAGTGGAAAGTGTTGCATTTTATTATATTTAACCAGTGACTGCACAATCAATGAAATGCTTCAACTGGAGGATTTCTAGACAGGTTAGGAAAATTCATTACCAAGTTTTCAAAGGCTGCTGTTTTTATAGATACATATTTGTATAATTTTCAATAAAACAAGCACATCATGGGAGAATCATTTCCAAACATCCGTTTCCTTACATTCTCACCCCAATCCAAGATTCTTTTAAAAATTAAGTTACTTTTCCATTCATTATTACAGTATCTCCTTTACTTGGAAGAGAGGACTCTTTTAGTTTATTGTTACCAGGTAGCCAGGAAATCTTATGCAGGACAACAGATTTACAGAGCATTTCCTTTGTACTTTGATGGTTTTGTTTCAGAAGCAACCACATTGTTGACATGCTACAGTACTTCAGTTTCTTTGCCATAGCTTGCCTTGAATTCCTTCAAGGGGAAAGACATCTCTAAATTAACCCTGGTGCTCTTGTTTTATTCTAGCCAAAGCCACTACTGCATCATTTTATACTTTTCTATCTTTGTAGTGGTATCATAGTATCCTACGAATTACCGTTTTGTGTCTTGTAGGGCTAGACCACCAGAGTGTTCTTGGTTGGAGTGTTCTTTTATGTTACTATATAAAATTTAGAATTCTCATTGAATTCTTTAAAAAGGACTCTAGAGATAGCTTTAGTGGATGACATCAAATCTATAAGTTAATGTGAAGAGAGCTGAAGTGATCATGTTTCATCTACCCATTAAGGGGAAGCCCCATTTATTTCAAACGCTCCTCAGATTCTCCAAAAAGATTCTCCCAAACACTTTGTGATTTCTAAGTTTACTGGATTCTTTGGTTCAAGTACTGTGTAATTTTCCTAGCTTGACTAAATAGCTCTAAGTCATTAAATGTTCCTGGCAGGTTGTGGGCTTTGATTGACAGTGGCTTGTGGTACTGGTTAGTGAAGGCTGAGTTCTGAACCCACAATATGCATATTTATGAAAGCAAAAAAGCATGAGACTCACTATGTGATGTGAGCTGGAAACGTGTGCATTACGTGCAGTTATTTATGTTTATACTAAATTTAACTCATCTCCAGTGGCAGGATTTGGTTGGGCTCTTTTGTTTGTGTTTTAGTTTTGTAATTGAAATATAGTTGATATACAATATTGTAATTGTTTCATGTGTACAACAGTAATTTGACAATTATGTACATTAGTCAGTGCTCATGAAGATAAGTGTATTTGCCATTTGTCAATACACAAAGAAACTACAATATTATTGACTTGACTATACTCCCTATGCTGTACCTTTATCCGTGTGACTAAGTTATTTTTTTTTAATTTTTTTATTAAAGTATCATTGATAAACAATCTTAGGAAGATTTCACATGCACAACATTGTGGTTTCAACATTCACCCATATTATCAAGTCCTCACCCCACCTCATTGCAGTCACTATCTATCAGTGTAGTAAGATGCTATAGAGTGACTAAGTTATTTTACAATTGGATGTTTCTGCCTCTTTATCCCCTTCACCTATTCCCCCCCCACCCCCCACCTCTCTGGCAACCACCACTTTGTTCTCTGTATGTATGAGTGTGTTTCTGTTTTCTTTACTTTTTAGATTCCACATATAAGTGAAATCATATGGTGTTTCTCTTTCTGTGTCTGACATTTCATTTAACATAATACCCTCTAGGTTCATCCATGTCATTGTAAATGGCAGGGTTTTATTCCTTTTTATTGCTGAGTAATATTCGATTGTATATATTTACCACATGTCCTTTATCTATTCATCACTTGATGGACACTTGAGTTGCTTCCATATCTTGGCTATAGTCAATAATACTGAGATAAACATAGGGGTACATATATCTTTTTGAATTAGTGATTTTGTTTAGTTTGGGTAAATTCTCAGAAGTGGTATTATTAGATCATATGTTATTTCTCTTTTTACTTTTTTGAGAAATATCCATACTGCTTTCTGTAGTCACTGCACCAATTTACATTCTGACTAGGCTCTTTTGATCCCAAAGGACAGAGGCTTGCCCAGATTTGCTTAAAAAGGGATTGGGGTGGGGGGAGTTGAATATAGAAATACATGCATCACAAGAAAGATGGAATCCCAGGGACATATGAGAATGGAATACAGAGTGGCTTAGCCTCCTTGCCTCATGAGAAGCAGCACAAGGAGGTAGTTCCAAATTCAGGGAAGCTTTAGGGTCCTTATTAGTAGGAGTTCCTTGATCTCCTTGTGTGACGTCACTCCACAGGATGGTTTCCCTCCAAGTTTAGTCACTTCTCTTCCAACTTCCTTTCTTCTTTCTCTCAAAGATTCTGTTTATTCATAATTTCTGTTTTCTCACATAGCACATATAAATCTTATCCCTATAGTCATGTACGAGTCTCATCTTGTCATGCTCCTGTTGGTTGGCAATTCAAATATAATGTTGAATATTCAAAAGTTCTGAGAATCTATGCAAAGCAGAAATTAGAGAAGGCCTTTATGGTCTTCAGTCCACATTACCTACTCCTAAGGTACCCTAGTCTGAGCCTGTGTGGCCCCCAGAAGTTCACTGACTCCCATTTCTTTAGGCTCAGCCTTTGGATCCTTGCTAGACACAATACCATGGTGCTTTACTAGGCATACCGCCAAGCTCTCTCCCCTGAAGTTTCTGCCACCCCATAGGGGTCCTCCTTAGTCAGGTTGCTCACACTTCCAGGAAACAGAACTTAGGAAAGAGGGTTATCTGTAGTCAGCTTTTGCTCTGAGCCCTGGTAAATGCATTTACCCAAACAAAACAAGGCCTGTCTACCTTATTAAATCTGGGAGAGGTGAACACTCAATGAGAACAAACCAAAAATTATTTTCAATGTGTTATTTTGCCACATACATCATTATAATTTTGGCTTGCTGAAAACCTGTCATGGGGTCCACTCTACCTCACAACCTCTCTCTGTTGTCATCTCTGCTTTCCTTTTCCTTCTTACTTACATTCTTGTTCTGGTGAACTCTGGCTTGCCTTGCTTAGCACTTACGCTTAGAGCTTTCCTTACTAGGATCCCTTGCAGGCCACAGTAGGGTTTATGGATTGTTGATCCTTGTGTTGGGAGCCAGCACCACCCAAGTCCAGTTGGAGATAGTCATGAAGAATAGCTGGGGCCCCTCTGACTGCCATGGCGACTGGCATAGTGAGGGGGCAAGTTCCCCTTGGCTGTGTGAGTAGTATTTGTAAAATGCAACATATTTAGTCATAAATGGTGTGGAGGATAAGGCCAGAAGAGAGAATCCTTTTGGTATGTGGAATTTCAGGGTTTTTAAATATTGAAAGCACTGTTTACAGATTGTATGAGTGAGCTTTTGATCATAACAAATGTTCTCAAAATTCACTGGCAGAAAACAATGATTATTTATTCCCCCTTATTCAGCTGGGTGATCTGAGCTGGAGGGTGGGGCAACTCTTCTACACGCTCGACTCCTCCCTGAGGTGCCAGCTGTGGTCAGTTCCATGTGTCCATTCTGGAGCCCAGCTGAAGGGGCAGCACCGGCTTGAGAAGGTCTCCTTGTGGTAATGATAGCGAAGCAAGAGCATATTTCCAACTATACAAGTGTGTTTTGCTGGTCACATCTGGGCTCAGCCATTTGACATGCTTTGGGCAGAGAGATGTTATCAGAGAGAGGAGGTGGAAAAGTACATACTGCATACAAGGGGAGGAGGGCACTGAAAAGCAATGTGGCATCCAGTGGCAAATCACATCATGGGGAGCAAATGCAGAATAATTCAGGCTACCATGCAGACCAGTGCTACCAAGATGAGAATATAATATATTGATGCTTAATGCTCTCCTGTCATTGCAGCTGGCCATCCCTGAGTGGTAACACCAGCAATGACCTTCTAAAATAGAACTCAGGCACATGTGTTTATTGATACTCCTTTTCATTCCAGTCTTAACTACCCAGGTGTCCCACCTGCCACCATCTTCCTGGATTCTTTAATTCTACACCAAAGATAATGGCTTCTAAATTTGGTTCATCCTTCCAGAATCTTCCCATTCAGCACATATTTCGAAAAAGGGCCTTGCGGGCTCTGATGAGCACATGGGAAAATGGAATTACTTCAGGTTTTCTTGCAAGGCACTTTCTATTAGTCAAAGTAATTCTTTGTGATACATTGGGTGTATTTTTATTTTTATTTTATTTATGTGGTGTAAGAAAGGCTCCCGGAGTCCAAGGACAAGCCCTTGCCTTCTGTTATGGGGACTTAGGCAGCAGGACTATCATCGTTCCTTTTGAAATGAATTTGTCAGGAATAGGCAGATGCTTATTCAGTCTTGATGGACACATTTTTCCATCTTATTTAATATACTCTGGATTTTTCAGGTCACAGACTCCTGGCATATCTTGTGTGTGTTTGTTGGAGACAGTTGGGGTGGGAGGTGGAAGTTTGTATAGTTCGTCAGTTGTATTCTAGTCTCAGCATCAGAGCACACTGAAGCAAGTTCAGCAGATAAAAAGATACTGCTTTTTCAGCTCATTATAAAAGGACTCAGGCATCTTTGTAAAAAGAATACTGCAAGGAGAGAGCCAAAAGTGCTTGCCTTAATACGAAGAACATAATGATGTTTCGTGGGGGCACATTTCAGTGGGGATGCATTCTTACTGGAAAAGAGACAAAGGTCGATCATTCTTAGATAATTTATTCTGAAAATATAACCTGTTGAGTGAGAAAACAATAATGCCATTGAAAGTTTATCTTCAAAGTACAAGCAAACCAAAAGAATTTAAAAATCATCAAAATGAAAACGCTAGAACAAACAGCAACCACAAAATATACATTTGGTTGTGAGTCCCGAACCTTATTTGCATGGGGAGATGACAATGAAGTGATATGGACCAACGTCAGATCCTCTGTTGACTCAGAGAAGAAAGGCTGTGCGCCTCCATCTCGCCACTCAGAACATAATTTTGCTTCTCATTTCCTTCATGACTTAGGCTCACACCCCAGCCCTGGACTCAGTGATCGGTTAGTGTTCTAGAAACATGACTGAGGAAAACTCACAAACAGTGAATCAGTTGCTAGAGAGCATGGATTTTATTCTTGCTTCTTGTACTCTTCTATGTTCTAGTACAGTATTGCCTCGCATGTATCAACACATATTAGTGTTTATTGTATCATTGTGTTTGATATGATTCTTCAAATTGAAGGCCTCAAGAATTTGCCGAAGATTTGTGATGCATTTCACAGAGAGTTGGGCTATAGGCATTTGAAACATTGGGTTTTTCGTATTTTAAGAGTGAATGAGTCCATAATGTCTGAAATCTATTCCTTTCTATTCACTGACCTCAAGAGATGAAAGCGACACCCAATGCTTCTTGAGTGCTTACTGCGTTCCAGATCTTTTGCTAAGTGCTGTACATTTATTCATTCATTTAATCTTCACAACTGTCTTAAGAGGTTGTTACTATTATTGTCACCATTTTCCAGATGAGGAAGCTGTGGGACAGTGATGGTGTAATTTGTGTAGGTCATGCTGCTGGAAAGTGGTGGGTTCAGGATTCGAATTTGGAGAGTCTGGCCCGAAAGGCTCACTGCAAACGACCATATCAGTTCTCGTGTTTGCCCTCTGCTTGGGCACGTTCATTTCTGTGTTTCTTGTGCAAACTGTAAAGTGTTAGCTGCTTGAAGACAAGATGTCTCCTGCAATTTGGATGCATCAGGACACAGGACTTGCCATAGACTTCCTGCTCATAGGTCCATCCTCACTGGGAATGTGCTGTATGTACAGGGAGAAGGTTCCAGAGTAGACCCACCCCTTGTCTGTCAGAGTGGCCTCCAGATATGTTCAAAGCCTAACAATTCCTTGACCATTTCTGTCACTCTCTTCCTGGCCCAGGGCACTGTGCTATTTGGTTGGATTGATGCAGCGGGCCCTGAAATGCTCTCCCAGTTCCCACCCACGCTCCCTTGTGTCTCTTCTCTGTACAGCAGCTTTCCCATGACGGAGAACCTTCCAAGGGCTTCCTGTTCCACGCAGAGAAGAACAGAGTCCTTTCGTGAGCCCGTGTGATCTATGACCCCATACCCATCACTTCTTTCCCACCTCAGGCCTGCCCCTGAGCCATCTCGCCTCAGGACCTTGGCACTTGGTGGTCCCTCTTCCCACAGCGTCACCGCGGGTAGAACCCTCACTCTCCACTCTCTAGCTTTCCCTCCCACCTTTTTTGTCTCCTTAGTGCTTATAATGACCTCATATACCATACATTTTAGTAATTTATTAGTTCATTCTCTATCTCTGAACACTAGAGTGAACATTTTATTTTTTATTCAGCTTTCAGTCCTATTGTGTCCCCAGAATTGAGAAGCCAGTGGGCGTTCAATAAATATTTGTTGAGTAAATGAATAAATGAATGCATTATGGAGTTGTTTTGGAGAATTAAATGAACCAACATATGGAAATCATTTCAGAAAATGATGAGAATGAAATTAGTGTTTAATGCCAGGTATTAATAAAATAACAATATAATATTTATTGAGTGAATGATGAATTTAAAATTGGAGACTCTTACTTTATCGTGTAGTGGGAAGAAAATAAGCTACAGATACTGTAATATTTTAAGTTACATTTGCAGTGGATGCTAGAGGAGGTAATCGGGGACACCATTTGTGTCCTCTTTTCCTGTTACCCAGAAGGCATACTAGAATATTCCCTTTCCTGACCAAGTGAATAGTCCCCAAACCTAGCTGCGCTGTAGAATCACTTGGGGATCTTTTAAAAACTGATCCTGGCTCCCACCCGCCCTTTATTCTGATGTGATTGATCTAGGGTGAAACCTGGGCATTAGGATTTTTTAATGCTCTCCAGGTGATTGTAACGTGCAGCAGAGTTTGGGAACCACTGCTGGAAGCTTATCATAGAACTGGCAACGGCAGGGGGAAGAGCCTTCCCCAGGTCCTCTCTACCTGTGGAATTGAAACTCATACCACCCAGGGTTCGATTCTCTGTTCTGCAACATGTGGCCAGTAGCAAGTCACTGCTTCTACAGCCTTCCTCATTTAGAATATGTTGTCTGTGGATTACGGTGCAAACTCAGAACTCAGGGCTGACCTCTAAAATAGTGGACTCCCCCTCCTTTTTTTCCCTTGATCCGTCTGGGGATAAAAGGAGAAACTCATTTCCAAAGGTAGCTCAAGAACAGCTCTCTCTGAAATGGAGCTCTCTTACAAAGGGCATGAGGGAACCCAGCAGTGCCCACTACACATGGGTGGCCCTGTTTCCTGCCAGGCACATGCAGCCATGCCTGTTTCAGGTCTATGAGGGGTCAGTGTCAGGGGGTCAAGGTCCTGCCCAGTGGGGCTCGCTGTAGGAGCATCAGAGGCCCTGTGGTGTCCTGGCCCTTGGCCTGACTTCCCTGCCTGTTCCCTGGGTCTCAGTCCCTCCCGGCCCAGGGCCCTGTCTGTGCCTCCTGCCCTGGCTCCTGGGGCGCCCCCTGTACTGGTTTTGCAGCTTTAATCAGGGTCTTAAATTCTGTCCTTTGGACTGCCAACCTCTCCATGTGACCTTCTGCCCACCTGAGGCCTGCCTGACTCCTTTCATCCCAGCATGTGCTCCACCATGGGAGCCGTGTCCAGTCTGTGGGTCCAGGCAAACACCTGTAACTTCACATAAGACAGCCTTTGCCCCAATAACACTGCCATTCTGAGCCCAGCCACTTCTAGAGTGGTGGTAGCCCATAGGGGATACTACACTACTAGGAACAGCTTCACAGCTATGTGACCCATGCAGTCACCCAGGCCCTGGGCTGGGTTTCACAGTCTGCTGTCTTGAAGCTCTTAATCATGTTTGATTTAAAGGTCCCCCATTTTCATTATGCACTGTCCTTGCAAATTAATGTAGCTGGTCAAACACATGGCACTTAGAATCGGAAGACCTGGTGTGAATTGCACCTCGCTTACGTGTAGAAGAATGCGACCTTGACCCAGTTGTTCTTCCTCTTGGTATTTGCAAAGAGGAGGTGGTGTGCTTTGCAAAGAGGAGGTGGTGTGGTCAAACTGCCTCTATTGTGGGGGGTCCCAGAGATAAAGTTAGACAACAGATGAGTGTCAGCACGCAGAGCATGTGTTCACTCTCAGCCAGCACTTCGCTTTTCCCTAGTGTTCCAGTTCACACGCCACTAAATCAAAGACGTTTCCTTTCTGTTTCAAAGGGATTTGAAACTTTTATTTTCCTAGTCAGTGATATATGCCTAAAGGACAGATCCTGGAGGGTTTTCCTTGATTTTTCTAATTCATGTTAATTGCACAGAAGGATAACAGGATTCCTCTTCTTTGTATCTATGACCTTTGAACAGTATGTTGTCCAGATGACATAGAGAATAGCATCTTTCAAGGTCCTTAAAAATGATCTTCTTTAACTTATTGAAGAAGATTAGAGAGAGGAAAAAATTAAATTAATCTCATGTCATTGAAATAATCTTGGCTTATATTACTTTAAGGAGATTTCTAGTTTCAAACTAATAACTCTTCCCCAGAAGAAGGCTCCCTTGGATAATATGCATGAATGAAGACTTAATTAAGAGTCACGTGAATTGGGTTTCGACCAGATGCTCTGGCATACCAGCCATGGGCCCTGAGCAGTAATAAGCTACTATTTTGACCCCAGTGTGTTTACTGGGAGCAAGCAGATAATAATACCTCTTCTGTTCCCTCATTGTCAAGTTGTTTTGTGGATCAAATGAGATGTTTATGGAAACATTTGAAAAATTTTGAATGCCATACACATTTCAAGTTTAGATTATTGATAAGACATCTGAAGTTTAGGTGTGAGCAAAAATTATTCATTTAGATCATTTGAAAATCTCTCCAGAAAAGATGTGCAAAGAGTTAATTTCCCAGTTCCTTTGCAGAGGGGGAATGTGTTTGACACCAGGATAACCTTTTGCCACCAGCATGATCCCCATCACTTCAGTTTCACTGGAGCCTGAAGCGTAGACATTACCTACTAAATGGCCATGACTCTCTGAGGCTCTTTCTCAGCATATCAGTTATAATTCAATAGCTTTCCATAGAGAGATATCTTTTTTTTTCTATTTATTAATTCAGTTATTTATCGAGAATCCACTATGTGTCAGGCACAGTTCTTGGGACCTGGATAAATCAGTGAAGGAAATGATGATCCTTGCCCTCATGGAGCTTCTATTCTAGTGTGGGGGGCAAAACAATAAAAATAATCATAAAAATAAATATATTCTGCAGCCTGTTAGCAAGTGATTAATGCTATAGAAATAAAAAGAAGAGGGTAAAGAGGATCTGGGTGTGGGGCAAGCAGGGTTGAATTTTAAAGTTTGTAGCCAGGATATCCTCTTTAAGAAGGTCACATTTTAGTGAAGACCTGAAATTAATGAGGGTGAGCCATGCACGTACCTGCCAGACAAGCATTCCAGGTCAGGGGAACAGCCGCAAAGGCCTAAAGCAGAAGTGGTGTAGAGTTTTTAAGGAATAAGAAGGCCACACAAGAAGCTTGACCCGTGGGTCTCCCCACATCTTTCCCAAACTAAATAGAAGGTTTTGAATGTGATTGATTCTCTCTCTCTTAAGAGAGGACATGATTGCCAGGCCATTGCCTAACACATATACACTGATGCCTAGTTTCTTTTGTGTGTGCTTTTTCCACAGTCACATGACACAGGCAATCCCATTTGATGACCCTCGGCTAGAGAGCTACCAAATCATCCCTCCGGCCCCACGGAGGGTGGAGATGAGAAGGGACCCTGTGCTGGGATTTGGTTTCGTGGCGGGGAGTGAAAAGCCAGTGGTCGTTCGCTCAGTAACACCAGGTAAGCGCCAATCCCGCTTCCCAGTCTCCTGGGACCTTTCACAACACCCTGCCGGAATGGCTACTGTCCAATTTCATATGTTTCACCCTGTTCTGTTCCAGGCTGTGAAGGCTAGTTGAGTTTTCCCAGCACCTGGATGGAGTCAGACCACCAGAGGGACAGAAAGTGCTCTGTAAACTAGTTTAAATGCAAATTATCATATCTGTTGACTTAGGAAAACACTTATCCATCATTGGTAATCAAGGAAGTGACCCACTTCTTAATATGTGAATGCAAATAACAAGAGGCAGGCACTGTACTGTATTTCAGTAAGCTCATGACAAACTCCTTAGTGAAGAACAGCAGGGAGTAATATTTAAGTCACAGTAGGATTGAGTCATTGGCATGATGGGATCATTTTAATTCCCTGCCCCATTGCTGTTGGGAAGGACCAGGTGACTGACTTTGGCCAGTGGCATTTTAGGAAAGATGACATAACCAAAGGCTTGAAGTGCACTTGTAGAGTTGAGCTTGTTTCTTGGGCCTGTGCCAAGGATGTAAGACTTTCCCTCAGGGGCTGCTGGCCTTTCAGCCTGAGCCCCAAAGTCAACACATGGGACTGTCAGCCTGCAGCCTAGAGCTAAATGGAGGCCGATCTTCAGGTGAAGCAGAACTGCCCATCTGAGCCTGGCCTAGATCAGCCAATCTGCAGTCAACCTAAAGGCTCATAAGCCATGAGAAGAAATGATTATTGCATGCTCTACTGAGTTTTGGGGTGGTTTGTTATGCAGCAAAGGCTGATGGGTACAGTACATGGCAAATCTCTTAAATTTTACAGTGTGATTAGATAATTAATGTGCTTTGCCTTAGTCTTTTGTATTAGAATATGTAGATAGATGTTCCACTACCAACACAGTTGAATGTAACAGACTATGATTCAGTTGCCTGAAGTGGGCTACCTTTACCTTTCCAGAATATTGTTTATCATATGTATTTTCATACTTATTTTAACAGACTTGTATTGGATTTATTTTCAGACTAAGGGAAATTCTCATCCTTGATGAGTTTAGTAGTGTGTAGTTAAGAGCACAGAGTCTGGTGGTCACTGCCTGGATTTGATGGATTTGAATCCTGCCTCTGCCACTTATTGCATGTTTTTAGCTTCCATGTTAAGTCCTCTGCCACTTCAGTTGATATAAACTTCTCCACATCATCTGGATGATTGGGATCATAGTAGTATCTATCTTATAGGGCTAGGGAGAGAATGAAATATAGTAGAAGAGTGCCAGGGACATACTTATCATTCCACAAATATGTATTCTTATTGCCATATTATTATTATTTGACTCTAAAATATTCAGCAGTTGAGTCTGTCAATTAAGGGAAATGAAAGCCAACGAGTGAGCTAGTATACATTTTTTAAGTTGGTTTAGTTTTCCATTTTTCAGTATTTTGACATAATATGCTCCAGGGCAGGTACTGCAAATACAGTCAACCAGGTTAGACTTGTGCAAACATGAATAAGTTTTCTTTTCACGCCTACTGTTGCCTCTCCACATAGCTTCTTACTCTCTGCCAGCCTTTTTATTTCATTAGCTATAGATCATATTTTAGTTGTCTGTGTGGGATTGTTGAGCTTGATGCAGTTGAGAATTTTATCTCAAAATAAAAGAGATTTGTTGCTTTCTGTGATAAAAGAATACATATGCTTTGTAAAAAAAAAATACAGTGTAGATAGTATAGAGAAGAAAGTAAAAGAACAAATCTTCTGAGCTCCCAGTGCCAAGAGTTAACCACTATTCATGTATATATAGAGAGCGCATATTACAGTAGACAGAGTTCTGTGCATACATATGCATTTATCAGGTATCATGTCTATAATGTGCTGTGTGTGTGTATGCGTGCACATATTTTTTCCTAAATGGGATCGCATTTTTTTTTATTTTTTGTTTTTTAATAGTGGGACATTTTGACATCTCTGATTATGAGATTCTCCAAGGAGGTGTCCTCCCTGGAGCTGAGTAGAGAAGCAAGTCTTGTGTTTTGTTTCCTTGTTTTGCTTCACTCTTTCTTCAGCCTCTTGCCTTCCTGGCCCTCGACTGTCCTTAGCTTCAGACACTAACACCTACTTTCAGACAATTTTGAGAAGAGCAGGAAAATGTGGAAACAGAGTCAAAGAGTATGGTTTCTAGTCACTTTTAGGAGTGAAAATGCTGGTCGTATAAACTATGTCTATCATAAAAATGACTCTACTGTAGTCTCAAGTGATGTCAGCGGGGTGACCACATTCCCATACTACACAGTCCATCCTGTGGTAAAAGGGCACGAGGGTAAAAGGCACGGGACCATCCTATAAAGCGTGCCACTGCTTTATGTCTTGGAAGGAATTTATGTCTTTCTTCCTCCTAGAATTCTTGATTCAAGTTGCTTGACTACACAGGAATATTTCCATTAGATCAAAACCATAGGTCAGATGTAAGAATACATCCTATCAATCTGCAAGTGGTTTTTTCATCAGAGCAGTTAACATACAGCAGTTATTTTGAAATTTTTTCCATATTTGACCAGCTTTTGATTTCTATCCATTTGTTTGACTGAATTTGAGTGATAGCAGGCATATAATACAATAGTTATAAAAATTTTCCCAAGCAATTTTCAGAATTCCTTATGTATGTAAATACTGAATCTCAGTTCTCATATCTTGAAATGAATATTTTGTATCACCAATATGAGGACATGTTAAAGTGTTCCCTGCTCTTTTCCTCCCTACAAAGAAGACAAGTTTATGCCAAGTGTCTGAGTGGGTGTGGAACAACTGAATTACTTTGACTTCCATTTTCTGGGTGTGAAGTGTTCATTTCAGTTACTAAATAAAAAATGATAATATTTGAAAGATAACGCTTCAGCTACACCTAATACCCAGTGACAGACCTATGGAAATAAACTTAAAATCACAGTACCATGTAATACCATATCAACATTTGGGAGATAATTATATGAAACATGTGAAGATAATTCGGATAATTGAAATATTTATTTACAGGTTTTATTTAATACAGATGTGTATTTCATACAGCTGTGGATTTACATTTATATGTCAAGAGACCTGACAGTGACTAGTTTTTGAATCATAGGAGCAAGTTCCAAAGACATGCTGGCCACCGCAAACTGGGAAGAGTCCACAGCCCTAAGCTGAGATCCCATCCTACCCTTTAAGTCAGTTTCACCTGTGGGAGCCTCGGTTGGTTATCTGTGCATAATAAATGACCAGCAAATATTAGTTCCCCACCTCCTCCTTGGAAACAGAACTGAAAGACACTGATGAATCAAGACAAAAATAACAGTCCTCTATAATCACACGTGAGCACAGACACAAACATCCCAGCGCAGTCCAAACCACAGAAAATGACCAAACACCCCCTCTCCCAGCTGATACGTGTGACTGCTGTTGCTTTACCTCCACCCCAGCTTTAGCCCTGCATCCTTCCACCCACCTTGTAGACAAGAATGACCATGATGCCCACTGTAGAATTACCCCACTTCCTGAGAGCAAACCCCCACTTCCTGGGACCCTCCCCAAAGCACCCATCACAAGGACAAATCCCGGAAGTCCTCCCTCACGCCCTTCTACTGAGAGGCTTTGCCAGTCCCCGCAGTGCACCGCCTCCCTAGTTGTAATGAGTAAGTAAATGCAACTTTGCTCAGGTCCAGGTACACCCCGGGTGTAGCAGCCGTGGCTGCAGGGCGTCTACACAACTGATCGGCTCCCTGCTGGGGAATTACCTTCTTCTAGTGGCTTCCATACCCTAAGTGTGTTCAGTTGACCAGCAGCCCCTGGGAGCTTGTGAGAAATGCATCATTTAGCTCACCCCCGATTCCTCCAAATCTACTGAATTGGTCTGCAGAGCAACAAGGTCCCCGGGTGATTCACATGCCCGTTAAAGTGTGAGAAACCTTGCTGGGCTGCTGAATCTCAACCTTGCCATGGAAGTTTGAAAGAAACGTTGATGTTGAGTCCTACCTCCAGAGATCCTGATTTAATTGGCCAGTGTATAGCCTGGGCCTTGGGAGCTTATATGAAGCTCCCAGTTCTTTGTAATGGGTTTTAAAGGATTGATGTAAGAGAACACTGGATGCAGCTGGCTGGATTTTGATTTTGCTGATAGCACCGGTTGCCCCCAGCGAATCATGATGGGGATAGATTACCAATGGTCTCACCTATACCTCCCTCTCATTTGTCTCCAGGCGGCCCCTCAGAAGGCAAGCTGATCCCAGGAGATCAGATTGTAATGATTAATGATGAGCCAGTCAGCGCTGCGCCAAGGGAACGGGTCATCGACCTGGTCAGGTGGGTAACGCACTCACCTGGGCCCCGTCCTGCCGCCAAGGCTGCCGCACAGCTCCAAGACCTCAGCCGGTGGAGGGCTGCCTGTGGACCAGTTTCAGGCAGAAACACAAGTCCACACATTCACCTTGGAAATGCTGGTGATGCTGACCTCTAATACAAAAACATGCTCCCTAAACACAAAGCGCCTAATTGCTCAGTCTGTGTTCACATTCAGGATGCATATGCTTCAGGGTGAAAAATTCTGACTCCTGTTACCATTGCTATATCCAGAGGTTGCACTTTTTTCCTTCCACAATCACTAACACATTGATATTCCATAATCAAGAAAATCAAAATGCAATGCCTGAATTCAGTTTAAGCGATGAGTAATTTTCTATAATCCCAGGGATACACGAACGTAAGAGTTCACTGATTTTTCATACTTGACTGAGGGGTTTATTACCGAATTTTGAAATCAACTGAGCCAAAAGGATAATAAGGTCAAAGCTAGGGCCGTTAAAAAATATGCTTGGTGTATTGGTTTGGTTTTATCATAGATGTAAATAACTTGTCATGTGATATTCCTAGTGCGACTCAGAAAATACGTTTTATTTGATGTTAAAATATTGCTGAAGAATCGCCTTAGAAGCCCACTGAAGTTACATTCCCGCGGTTCATTTAGGGCAAAAGAGGTCTTGAGGAATTTTCCAGAAGAAGCTGTGCCTCTCAAGTGAATGGATCCACTCAACGCTGTGGTGGTGTGAGGGATACTGGGCGTGCACCGTTTGTCTTTTATAAATAGATATTTTCAAGCAAGACTGAAGCAGAAGTTAAAGCTATTGGACTACTCTACACTAACCGGGGATCTTCTAACATTTATGGTCTCTCATAACAAAAAATACATCTTCACTTTGGGAATGCATTACCTGGAGTTTTCCAGAGAAAGTTTCTTTCCCAAGCCTAGTTCAGCTTCTGCTTCACAGAGAAGCACTGGATAGTCATGTGTCCTTGGAAGGACCGGGAGAGGGGTGAGAAGCTAACGATGTAGAAATAGAGGCGGCTTTCTTTTAGGGGGACCAACCGTCCCGGTTTTATCAGGGAAAGGCCAGTGTACCAGGAAACCCCTCAGTCCTAGAATGGTGGGTCACCCTGCTTTAGGCTAGGCCTGCTACCATAGAGCCTTCACCACTAGCTGCCAAAGTGCCTGTCCTCATGGAGCATCCAAATCTCCAGGGGATGTTCCCGCACAGGAGCCGGCGCCACGGCTTGTCTCGGATTCATCCTGCATCGCAAGCAAGACCTGGGAGCCCCACCCATCTTCCTGGGAACCAGAAATGCAAGAATCAGGAGCGACTCTATTTTAAAGCCCTGAGGAGGGAGCTGCGATGTTGCCATTTGGAACCACTTCTCTCTCGAGATGCGTGTGGGTATCAGCAGGACCACCCCTCATCCGGTCAGGCTCTGAGCCATCTGTGAGCTTGCGTTCCAGGGGCCATGTTTGGGCCTTGATGGCTGGTCACAGTCATTTTGTTTTCCCCTAGGCCCACGCCTCGGTAATCAGTCCTAGTGATTTGTATGCCCGAAGAAATAAAAATCTGTGTTTGGGTTTCCTGTGATGGAATTGCCTGCTGCCGGCCAGAGGTAGAGAAAAAGCTATTGAAAAGTGTGATCAATTCCTAAGCAGCCCTTCAGGGACATTTAGAAATTTTTTTTTTCTTTCTGGTTTTAATGCATTGTGGAAGAAAATAGCCTCTGTAAACAAAAGCCTCTGTAGGACTTTATATGTCATGGAGCTCACTGAATATTTGTTAAATAAATGAACCCATTAACAGAGGGGGTAGATAGCACACAGCAGCTCACATCCACGGCCCCCCTGCCACCTGTTTTTGCACAGCCCACGATCTAAGAATGGTTTTTGCCATTTTTGAAGGGCTAGAAAAAATAAACGAAGACTATTTCATGACACATGAAAATCATATGAAATTCAAATTTTAGAGTCCATAAATAAACTTTTCTTGGGAAACAGCCACACCCAGTCACTGACATTTTGCCTAAGAATGCTTCGCCCCCACAAAGGCAGAGTGGAGCACTTGCCATGGGACCTGCAGTCCGCAAGACGGAAATGTTTACCATCTGGCCCTTGACAGTTAAAGTTTGCTGCCCCAGCTTTAGGAGACACTAAGGTGGCTGATGGCACTTTCTTTAGGTAAGCTAAGACCCCAAATAATGAACACAGGCAATTTCTCTCAGTGGGGTTGTGATTACTGTAAGATTCCCACATACTTGGTAAGGAGATTGTGTGTTTGAGATGGAAAGCCTGTGTGCTTTTTAACCATCTCAAAAATAACTTAAGGAGCATAAAACTCCCTCCCTTCTCAGGGCTGGCCTTTGGGGCGCAGGCCCCGGGGTCGGACAGGGAGCCTGCGTCTGCTGGTGAACTTCAGCTGCTCCTCTGACTGGCAGTGGCTGCTGACCCCGTCATGTCACCAGCAGGCTCACATGCGAGATCATTGGCGGCAGGAAAGGAGGGTGTCCTGAGGACCCGCCCCACCGCACAGTGGCTGCTTGGAGGGTCTGACTGTGGCTTCTCCACCCTGTTGCTACTAGTGTTCCTGACAAGACCTCTTGCGGAAGGCACCAGAAGACCGACTACTCCAGGGTGTCCACGGGACCTTGTCACAGAAGGGAGGAAGGAAACTCTCATCTCTCACCACATCTCGGCCCTTCTGACTGTGCCAGCGCTCTCCCCATGCTTTCCAGTCTGCTAGAGACTGGGGAAGGAGAGGAGGAGAGGAAGAGAGGTGGCTAGCAGTACCAGATCACACTGTGCCTCCTTCTAGAAAGTTCTAGGGAAACCTACTTGTTTGCAGCTCACTTCAGATTGTGGTTTGACTGTCCCTTGGCAGGTGTCTCACTGATATGTGACAAGGACCTGCTTCAAATCTGGAATGTTGTTTGATGTTATAGAATCAGGTGACCTGAATCCTAATTTCCATGAGAAAAGAGACCTTGTCTGTGCTGTCCCCTGCCACGGCCACTGACCCAGCCCAATGGTGGGCTTCTAGGTGGTGCTCAGTAACATAGTGAGTGAGTGGGCTCTGACGAGCCCCCTGGGAAAACTACCCATTTTGCTGGTTTCCCTGCCACCCCCACCCACTGTCAGCCCTCCAGCAGTAAGTTCTGTAAGTGTGAATATCAGCTGATGAATCCATGCCTCAGAAAACACTCGTTTTATTCACTGATTCAAACATTTTGTGGCACCTACGATACGCAGGCCATGGTACCAAGTACAGATACCTAGGGAAAGAGGAGGCAAAGCCCAGCCTTCAGGGAGCTCACAGTCCACCCTACTGTGACTGACATCCATTCCAGCTGGGCCTCCTCAACACAGTCAAACCCCACCTTCAGCACTTGGCGGAATCATCACATGTGAAGGAATTCTGCTAGTGACAAAAACACATTGGCAAACACGTCACGTAATCTTAAAAGTTATTCCCTTTTAATCTCAGGGCAATACATTTATCTTTATAAAAGTAACAGGGTACTTAATTATAACCAAAGAAATCTACGTCCAATGCCACAGTGCAATTCAGGAAGGTGAAATGCAGCTGGTCATGGAGTTCTTGCTGCAGCTGATACCCTCAAACTCATTAAACCAGGATTTTGAGCTAACGTACTTCTCACTAATGAAAAAGTTCATGCATTAGAAATTTTTCCTGTGCCTTCCCATCAGTTTAGTCATCTGTCTGCCATATGTCTGCTAACCTAAAAATTTAGCTCTTGTAAAATAATCTCTTTTTTATTGGGCTTCTCAGCCGATATGTGCTTTAATATCTGTATCTTACCCAAGATAAATTCCCTCTCTGTTTAATAAAATATCTTTGTTTGCTTAGCCACGAAGGAAATGTGGAAAAACACTCATAATTTTCATGACACTAAAATTCTCTTTAAAAACTGGCATCCATTTACTCGCCTAAGTGGTTTTGTCCTGTTTTGTTCTCTTTTTCTCCCATGGCAGCATTTGCTCATAGATCCGTTTTTGTTGTCTTTTGTGGATTAGTTTTCTTATCATGCTGTTGCTCTATTAATAGATATTTATTTATTCTTCTTGAGAAAATTAGTTTCTTGGAGGCCAATTTACTCCTGTAGTGACCACATTTGGGTTTTTTCATGTGTCCTCAAAAAGAGCTATAATGGCTTCACTGAAACTAGACGAGTTCCGTTTGTTTTATAGTTTTCTAAGTTGTTAACTCTACGTCATACTTTATAGTAGTTGAGGAACAAAAATCTTGGAAGAATTCATGCCCCTTGCCAATGACCATTTCTTTCTTCTTTTGAAGTAGCCAAGGATGATTTCCCTTGACTTTCCACAATTAGACAAATTAACTTAAAACAGCCTCCAAAAATTCATGTTTAAAAACTATGGAGTATAATTGCTCATAGAGATTATAAAGTGTGCCCCATCTGCCAAGGCTAGCCAGCCCAACTGAATTTATAGGACCTCAACAAACAATTATTGAGTATTAATGGGTTAGTGGAGGTCGTGTAGGGCACTGGGGATGCAAAAATACCTACGACATGACTCCCGCAGTCAGGGAGGAGACTTCTAATGAACTGTGCTGTATTTATGAGTGTGCTGGCTGAGGGAGAGGGTGGGGTTGGGTAGGGACATTGGGTGGGGTTGGGTAGGGTGTATAAGAATGTAGTGATGATGCTAGAGGGTGGCTGTTGACCCCGAGTGGAAGGGCAGGTTTCTTCATGGAGAGAAGTTTGGAAAATAGATCCTCCCTTTGTCCTTGGAAACCCCAGACCCTCCTGAAGGACACCTACTTTCCCCCCTGCTGATATAGAATATCCAGTGCCCCGATGGCTGTCCTGAACCACAGCCTCAGCATTTATTTGCTCCCACACTTGCCCCCTCAAGGCAGCAACAGAAATTCCTGGCTCATGTTAAACTGCAAGCCCTAGTCTTCTAGGACTAGAGATGCATTTAAGAATCTGATAAATACCATGGACTTTTTCTCTTCAGCCAGAAAAGTCCACGTGTGTACATAATTTACATATAATATCAGAATGTTCCATGACCTTCTGACGCCAATCCCAGTTTAGACCCCTGGCAGCAGGCACTGATAATGCCGGCTCTCGTCCTCTTTCTTTGTCTGTCCCAGAAGGTAATGTTGACGAGCTAAGTGTGTGGGCAACTCAGTCTTCCCCTTTCCTTCATAGCAGCGGAAGCTGAGTGCTGCACACCCCATAATAAGAAGGCACAGGTGTCCGACTGGAAACGAGTCCCCCTTCTTTCATCCTTTGCTATTCTTCCATCTGGCTTCTCTCACTAGTGAAGATGATTGATTAATAAGCAGTGCTGTAGCTGTGGCCACAGAGACAGAAGGTTGCCCATATCTATTGCCCCTTCTACACTGATATCCTGAGATTGGAGAGCTTTCCTGGGCAGTGGTAGGATTTTGCAATAAGTTACTATAATAAAAAATAAGAACAGATAATAAATTACTAATCATTGCTTAAATTCATAATGGACAAAATGCTAATTTTTAGTGATATTCCTTTTACTTAGGTAACTAATATATAAACACATCCAAAGCAATGTATAAATTTTATTTTAAGGTCAGGAAGGTTATCCTAACAATTCTAACAAAAATGCTCAAAAGCAGGATTTGTGTCTTCGTGGAACAAGTATATCCCTATAAAAGAAATGAGCCAACGCACTTCCACAATCAAGGTCAAAGTTTTATGTATAACTTTTAAGGCAGCTTTTTTGAAATTTCAGGAAAAAAAATATTATTGATGGCATTGCAACTAATAATGATGAGAGTTGACATGTATTAAGTCCTTGTTATATGCTAAACTTGCTAAACACTGTCATTCCTTAGTGTTAAGACCAGCTGACACTTACATGGTACTTACTACGGCCCTGCCCCAAGTACTTTTTGTATATTAACTTGTTGAGCCCTCAGAGTGTCAAATGGGTACAGTGGTTACCTCTAATTTAAATATGGGGAAACTGAGGTGCAGAAAGGTTAAGGGACATACCCAAGATCCCATAACTAGTAAGTAATGGAGCAGAACCCAGTCTGGCTCCTGAGTGAACTGTCTTACCTTGGCATCATGTATTTTCTCACAATGGCCTCATGAACCAGTTCTCTTTATTGGACCCACATTACAGAGTGGGAATGAGGCTTAGAGAGGTTGAAGCACTTGCTCAGGGAAAGGAAGGAGGTGTGTAGTGGGAGTATAAGAAAGCTGGTACAAATGACCAGGACCTGGGGTCCCGCAGCGGGCCAAGCATGGCTCTCTGGTATGTCATGTCCTCATTTGGTGGGCCCAGCAAATAGCAGAGCTGTAAGTGGGCTCTAGAACCTGTGTCTTAGTGCATACATCCCATAGACACCTCTATTTTTGGATTGTACCGAAATAGCCTCTACCCTATCCCCAGTCTGCCAAGCAGTGGCCTTGATTTTAGTCAGAGGTGCTCAGGAGTACCTGCTTGTTGCATTTGGTGGGAGATTGGCAAGCTTAATAAGAGCAAAAGAAACCATTTCATAGGGATCCATTTAAAAATTAGATCTCAACACGTCTGTCTTTTTAATCAGTCCCTGCTCATCAGCATTACAATGGAAAGTCAAATCAGATCATGTTCCAGGAGGACTGTGTCTGCAGAAGAATATATTAGGAAGGTCACCTTCCTGTCTAATTTCAGCTGGGCTTAGATGCATCACAGTGCTGCTTAGTAAAATAACAAAGCAAAGAACATCTGAGCATCCAGCATATAAAATATGCACGATGATGTATAATAGAGTAAGGCCTTATTATGGTAAGGCCAGTGAGTGATTTCAGTAAAAACAAGAAGAACAGCCCCTTGGTGTGCTGACACTACAAATTGTTATCTCACCTAATACACACTTGCAGTGCACACGTTTTCTGACAATTGCAAATTACAGAGCCTGGGGAAAAAGAGGTCAGTGATTGTAGAAAATGGGATGTGTGGGAAAACATTCTAATAAGGAAGGATAAAGCAGAAGAAGGGACTTGAGTCCATTATTTGTAAAGGATATAGTGATGAAAATTAGGAAGAAAAGTAGTTTCACACAGATTATTTTCATGCCCCTTAGTATTTGTTTATGACCATCTCCCATGCTTCTCACTAAATATCCCCATTACCTCAGATGCTTTTATAAAACTCATGCATGAAAAATGAATGCTGATGATTGAAGAACCAGAAAAAAATGTTAAACTAGGGCAGGTTTTCAATGATCTGATATGGTTGATACTACTGACTATCTGAACATCTTACCTATATTAACAACAAAAAAAATTGAAGAAGATAATTATTGGCCCTATGCCATGCTCTGTTAATCCTTTAGGACTACAAATTTAGAAATTATTCCATGCCCTTTCTATAAGTAGATGAAAAGAACAATTAAAAAAAAACCATCTTGGTGAGCCTGTGGTTAGGACATGCCCAGCACCAAAGTATAAGCTCCGTTCTCTGGAGATTTTAGCAGAAGGTCTCAGGAAGTCAAAGCCAGAGCCTATTTTTATAGGCAACACAGTGGGTGGGCATGATGGGCAGGAATCTCAGGCCATATGCTCAGATGTGCAAGACGTGTATTATTTATTATCTATAATAATCTATCATTTATTATCTATAATTATCTGAAATGTGATTTCAGGTCTCTATCCTAGTGTATGGCCTGTTTATCCCCTTTCCTTCAGTGCCGAGTGGACACCTGGGGGTTGGCTTAAAGGGAGGAGGCACTGGGAGAGGCAAAGTGTATGCACTCTTTGGCCACATCATCTGTCCCACTAGAATTTGCCGAGTTATCTTTGTGCCCATCTGGTCTGCCTTTGGTCATTCCCTTCGGCAGGGAGCTACTGTGGTATCCCTCGTTGACCACTGTCAGCCTTTCCTTAGCCACCTCTCTGTGATCTTGGGGGCACTGACCCCTCGTGGGCCATACTGGGATGTAGAATAATCTTCAGGACTAATTTCCTCTGAGATCTTGTCACCTTCGCATGGTTCTGACCAGGAAAGAAGGCACAGGTCACTATGCTCATTAGTGACACAAGGCTATTTGGGGATTCATAATTGATTCTTCCTGGAGGGTTAGCTTCTGGAAAGAGGGGGAGCATGCCTGCTCTTTCACAGGCACCCACAAGTCAGTACTCTTCTGCTTGCCCTGAGATTCCCTCCATCTCACCATCCTCTGACCAATCCCTGTTCTGGAGAGGAAGAAGCTTCACTCAGGGTCACAGAACATACTTCCTACCTTATAGTTTTTACCCTCAATTCCTAGAACCTAGACAGTTCTCTACTTCTGCAACAGCCCTGTCCAGGGTGATGAGTGGTGTGTGATCTAGCTGACCTAGTGGGCAAAGGAATAGAGCCGATCAAGCAGAGCAAAGAAATGGAGGGCATGGGAGCGGGGAACGTTGGCGAACATTTCAAAATATTACCCTGCTGCTGATCCAAAGACGTGGTGTAGAAATAATCAGAAAAATCTAAATTCAGTCCTGCCTCTGCCACGGATTAGCTGTACGTGACCTTGGGCAAGGGCTTAATTTATTTAACCCTCAGTGTCTTGGCCTATAAAATGAAGACCTACCTCATACAATTGTTGTAAGCATTAGATAAACTGCAATAAGTAAAGCATGTAGCACAGCAAGAGGCTATGATAAGCTCTTAATAAATTTGAGTTATTGTTGTCTTCATCAAGGTTATCATCAGCATCCTTACCATAGCCAAATGATCATGAGCAAATTGCTGAAGTCCCAGTCTTGGTCTCCTAGTCTGTTAATGTAGCTAAGAATTTGCATTTCTAAGGCTTTGCTTAAGGATTGGATGAGATTATGTTTGTGAGAGCAGTTTGTTACCTGCAATCAGTTAGGTCTTTGTGTCAGATGCTGTTGTTACTGCTCTTGAGAGTTTAGAGTAGGAGATTGGAGCACAGACCCAGGCAAAAATCTACTCTTTTAGGATGAAGATAACTTGAGGAACAATTAGACAGCCCAGAAGCTCAAGGATGGCAACCCAGCAGAATTGGGGGGGAACTTGACTTGGGGGACCCCACAGATGTGCCACAGTGTGATGAGGTGGTCCCTGGAACAAGAGTGATGTCACTATTGTGTCATATGGGCGATGGAAAGACTCGGAGGCTACTGGCATGTGCCCTGCCGAGGTGGACATTAGGTTAGGAATGACCTAAATTCAGGGGTCAGGGAACTTTTTCTTCCATGGACCAAATAGTAAATACTTTGGGCTTTGCAGGCCATATGGTCTCTGTCACTGTGACTCTGTTTTGCCATCCTAGCACATAAGCAGGCATAAATAATATGTAAACCAATGGGCATGTCTGTGTTCCAGTAAAACTTTATTTACAGAAACAGGATTGGCTGGAAGTGCTGAGTCCTTACACCAGTGAAGCATAAAGAGACCTGATCTAAAGAGGAAACAGGCAGAAGAATGAAGTAGAGGGTGCTGGGAATTTTTGCTAGCAATAATAAGAATTATAAAGCAATTGTTATGAACTCTGGCCACGTAAACTCCTTTTCAGAAAGTGGAGAGATGGGGAAAGAAATAAGGAAACAAGCAAATTGATAAATGTCAGACTTTTATGATGCTTTCACTGACCCTCCGTAATCACCCCCCAAAGTTAATTACTTCTGTATCTTGGTTCACTGAAATATACATATCTATTATAATCTGTACTACATAGTGTTGTCATTATTTGGGAGCTTGTCTTGGTCATAAATCTGCATGTTTCTTAATGACAAATTAGGATAATGCCAGCTACTGTAACAAACCCGAAACTATACAAGGGTTCCGTCACAATGGGAATGTCTTTGTTAATCACATGCCGTCCATAATGAGTGCTCCCAATTGGTGGACAGCGCTCCTTCAGGGGCTGATGCAGGGACTCAACCCAGACCCTCCCCATTTTGTGTTCTGCCATCTCTACCACATAGCTTCCAGTTTGTCCCTGTCAAACTGCAGAAGGGGAAGAGAATGGAAGCGCCTGGGGAGGGGTTTACCAGGCCAGGCCTACCTAGAAGGGGATACAGCACTTCCAGTCCCCTTCCTTTGGCAAGAAGCCAGCCACCTGGATGCACCTGCCTAGCTGTGGGCCCACACAGCAGAGGGGGCAGGTGAGCCAGAGCACACAGCCAGTCTCTGCCCACACCCTATTTTAGTCCTTATGCCAGCCTCTATGCCTTGTGCAGTGCTGGGAACGAAACAGAGAGGAAATCAGTGTTTGCAGAAAGAACCCCTGAAGTCTATTTAAGACTACCCACTTTTGAAAAGACTGTATACACTCCAGTTTATTACTCGTTGAGCGATACCTAAATGAGAAGATAAGCTTTCCAGCCACTGTGCTAGGAGCCAGTCGGGTGCTTATCTTGTGCTGCTTCTGCATTTGATTCAATTTTAGTTTTGACCCCTAGGTTTCCAACATCTCCGTCGCTCCATCAGATCATTCACTATATTCACTCTCTCTGCCTCACTTTTACTGACTTCACTCTTCTCTGCCTCTTCATAACACGTTACACTCCACTCATAGATTTGAAATGAACTATTTAGTAAGTGGTCTAGACTACCACTCTGGACTTCATCTGCCTTCATGTCTTAATGCAGTGTCAGATCATATACCCAGCATAACCAGAGTTATATTTATGCCCACACTTAAGATGAACTCTGGTTTCACATGAAGCTTGTCTTCCCTCTGGGAAAACGTAGTGGTTGCGGCCCTTTGGTGTGGGGTTTTAAGAGTTGCATCTATTCCTAATGTGCATCTTTTACTTGTAAACTTGTAGATATGCATTCTCCTTCTTTGGTAACTGAATCAGTACCCGAACTATGTAATCTCCCTGCGCCCGCTTCTTGTTAGGATGAAGAGGCTGTAGTAGTGGGAAAGAGAAGATCATTGTTGGTACACCGGGCATCTCCCTGCCAGCTCTGTCAGTTTGAGTACGTAACAGCTTTCAAGTCCTCATCCCCTGAAAGTCTGGGACAGGGAACTATAGACATTCTGTGTGAGACAATTCTTCATTTAATAGGTCTGTCCTTGAATGGAAGGACATTGAACGTCTGTGGCCCTGTCCACTAAATCCTGGTGGTGCTCTCCTGTCACTGGGGATGCCCCCACCCTCTTGGGGACCATTGGAGATGATGGTTATGGGACTCTTTCCAGCTTCAGCATACTATGATCAGTAGTAGACACATCTCACCTTTATCTCAAGAAGGTGCAATTTCAAATTCCTGCAGTTGAATGGTTCCCCATTGGGTGGGAATGTTCCCAGATCACAGAATATCCATGACATGGTTGAGAAGAGAGAAGGAGGCTAATGAGGCAAGTCCTGTCCTTGTTCCCAAGCAACAGAGGAGGGAGGTAGCACTGATCTACACCCACCCTCTCCTTGCTGGGAACCTAGACGATGTGGTAGCAGAGACCCCAGTGTACATAAACCAAATGGTAAGACAGTGCATTTTAGTTACAAATATTAAAATGTATTTGCTTATAAATCTGAGGCAGAAAAGGATTCTTTGAACAAGTGAGACACAAGAAGGGATTTCTGTACTCCCTTGCCACACTTTTGGTACCTTGTTTTTCCATGCAAATAGGAGTTGCTGAAAGAGGCACTGGATCCAAATTTAATTTCAAAAAATTGAAGAGAGAAGCAGCCACCATTTATTAAGCCCTCCTCTGGGCCACATACACCAATTCCTAGCACATCTCTGTGATTGGGGGCTAAGTGGACTCATTTACAGTTAAGGAAACAGGATTAGATAAGAGCTGACTGGATGCAGGGCTCTACACTACAGTAGTGAGCCCCAGAGTTTGGTCAGGGTCAGTTGAGCAATACTTGGTGAAGCCAGGCATTCGGCCCAAGTTCCCCTGTGGTATGCACTTTCTCTTACTCCATACTGCCAGGTGGTGTCTAAGGAACCCTTAGACATTGAGTGGACCAGTCTTCTGTGGCTGTTTGGATCAGCCATGACAGGACCCTTACATGGTGGGAGCTGAGCAGCATTCCCTGGACCCTTGCATGACCTAGGCAAGAGGGGAACTCTCCCAAGGCATAACTCTCCCAAGAATGTGTTTTCTGCCACCCAACTGGGCAGGAGTTCAAAGTAGAGATACATTATTTATAAATATAAAGGAATGACAGTTCTTACAACTAATGCTGTGGAGTAAAAGTTTTGTATGCCTTACCTGGTCTTTTTATTTTAGTGTTGGTCAAAATGCAGACACAAGGAAAGTAGGGACTTGCTTTAGGGCCATTTGTCCACTCTGAAATACTTTTTGATTCCCCATACAAACATATGAACTCATGTCTATCAAATTGGCTTTTATTTCACCATCTTTGCTTATTAGTATTCTGTATCTTAAATCAGCCTTTATTAAGTATACCAAATTATATACCACCTCGTAGAAAATGTTAAAAAGCACTTAATAAGCTATTTGGTAATAACTTAAAGTATGGATTCATTTCCTCCATGTGGTACATATGTTTAGACAGAAAAGTACAAAAAAAATAGATCTTGTCATTTAGACAGAAGCAATTGCAATATATTATTATTCCAAAAAAAGATTTCACTTTTATTTCAACATCTTTGCTATTTTGTATTCTCAGTATTTCCAACTTGAACAACAGAGGCACAATTCATTACTGATTCTAGGTCAAATAATAAAGGACTCAGAAAACAAAAGATATATTACTTCTCCCCCATTTGAGAACATCACTGTTAAACATCCTTATTTCCCTTTTAGCTCCTTGCTGCTGTTCTATTTATATTTTTATGCACAAAATAGTCTACATCTCTGTGTCTAATTCATTGTTTTGTGGGCCGAGCATCCTTAGATTTTTACAAGAAGCATGTCAGAGCTGAATTTTCCTCATAAGCTCTGAAACTCTGCCCCCAGGGGTTTTCATTTATATTTAATGTTAAATCAAGGATATTAGAAGTAGAACAGACTGTTCTTCATTGAACCCAGTCAACGGTATCACCTCACTTTGAATTCCAGAAATAACATTCGGAATGTTCTTTCTGATAGAGCACTTCAGGGTGTCTGGGTAACTTGGAGCTTGGTAATTTCAAAACTGAATACCCGAACACAATGACAAAAAACCTCTCTTGGGATTTATAATACAAAATACTAAGTTTTGAAAAAGCTTCTAAAAGTGATAAGATTGAAAAAAAACACATACATACTTCTCACCCTTTAATTTCCTGCGTGTATTATGTTTAAGCACAGTGAGGTACTGGTGTCCATTATTTGACAAAGTAATACAATATGTGGGAGGCCCTTAAAAGTAGCCTTCCCCTGTAATTTGGTTTCTTTTCTCCATGAAGTTCCTCTCCTTGGGCTCCCAAATATGCAGTGTGTCCTAAAAGTAGCATAGCTGTGATCAGTAAGAACCTTTCAGGCAGAAGTGAAAGGTAAGCCAAAGTAAGCCAAGAAGTCAATCTATTGGCCTGTGGAACTCGTGGAGCTGGTCAGGCACAAGGGGAGACAGTGTTCAAACCCTGTGGTATCAGGAATCCTTCGCCCTTCATCTCTTGGCTTGGCCCACTTTCCTGGGTTGGTTTCTGTCTCAGGAGATTTCAATCGAGCTCTCTCCAGGTAGCGACAAGGCTAAACCAAAGCTCTAAGCTTGCAAGCCAACATTTTTTAGCCCTAAGCAGATGAAAGACCACCATTTACCACAAAATCCAACCAGACTTCCCAGGCAGGGCTTTCACTGCCCCATTATGGTGACTGTCCACCCCTAAGTAAATCATTGCTACCCAGGGAGTGGACTATGCCACGTCTGGGCCATGTGGTGGAGATGGGATCAGCCCCTCCTACATTTTTAGCATCTTAAGAGTGGGAGAAGTTGGTTCTGCAAAGGAAATCTGGTGGCCATTCTAAAACAGTGTACTGAATGCTGGTTCATCAAAGGAAACAACTGCCACTGCCACTGGTCACTCGTGGCTGCAGGTTGTTTTAAAAACATTTTATGGAAAATTTTGAACAGGATCCTATCCCACACTACACACACTCCAGTCTCGGAATAACAGCACTACCACTAATAACCTGATTACTGAACACTTTATCTTTAAATTTTTTATTAAGCTGTTATTGATATACACTCTTCTGAAGGTTTCACATGAAAAAACAATGTGGTTACTACATTTACCCATATTATCAAGTTCCCACCCATACCCCAATGTGGTCACTGTCCTTGGGTGTACTAAGATGCCACAGATTCACTATTTGCCTTCTCTGTGCTACACTGTTTTCCCCGTGATCCCCCACACCATGTGTACTAAACATAATACCCCACAATGCCCTTCTCCCACCCTCCCCACCCGCCCTCCCACATCCCTCCCCATTGGTAACCACTAGTTCCTTCTGGGAGTCTGTGAGTTTGCTGCTGTTTTGTTCTTTCAGTTTTTCTTTGTTGTTATACTCCACAAATAAGGGAAATCATTTGGCACTTGTCTTTCTATGCCTGGCTTATTTCACTGAGCATAATATCCTCCAGCTCCATGCATGTTGTTGCAAATGGTAGGATTTGTTTCTTTTTAATGGCTGAATAGTATTCCATTGTGTGTATTTGCCACATATTCCTTATCCATTCATCTACTGATGGACACTTAGGTTGCTTCCATATCTTGGCTATTGTAAAAAGTGCTGCGATAAACATAGGGGTGCATATGTCTTTTTCAAACTGGGCTGCTGCATTTTTAGGGTAAATTCATAGCAGTGGAATTCCTGGGTCAAATGGTATTTCTATTTTTAGTTTCTTGTGGGACCTCCATATTGGTTTCCACAATGGTTGAACTAGCTTACATTCCCACCAGCAGTGTAGGAGGATTCCCCTTTCTCTGCATCCTTGCCAGCATTTGTTGTTCTTAGTCTTTTGGATGCTGGCCATCCTTACTGGTGTGAGGTGATATCCCATTGTGGTTTTAATTTGCATTTCCCTGATGATTAGTGATGTGAAGCATCTTTTCATGTGTCTGTTGGCCATCTGAACTTCTTCTTTGGAGAACTGTCTCTTCATATCCTCTGCCCATTTTTTAATCAGGTTATTTGCTTTTTGGGTGTTGAGGCGTCTAAGTTCTTTATATATATTGGATGTTAACCCCTTGTCGGATATGTCATTTACAAATATATTCTCCCATACTGTAGGATGCCTTTTTGTTCTGTTGATGGTGTCCTTTGTCATACAGAAACTTTTTAGTTTGACGTAGTCCCATGAGTTCATTTTCTCTTTTGTTTCCCTTGCTCGAGGAGATGCCTTCAGGAACAAGTTGCTCATGCTTATATTCAGGAGATTTTTGCCTATGTTGTCTTCTAAGAGTTTTATGATTTCATGACTTACATTCAGGTCCTTGATCCATTTCGAGGTTACTTTTGTGTATGGGGTTAAACAATAATCCAGGTTCATTCTCTTGTATGCAGCTGTCCAGTTTTGCCAAAACCAGCTGTTGAACAGGATGTCATTTCCCCATTGTATGTCCATGGTTTCTTTATCATATATTAATTGACCATTCATGGTTGGGTTTGTATCAGGGCTCTCTAGTCTGTTCCATTGGTCGATGGGTCTGTTCTTGTGCCAGTATCAAATTGTCTTGATTACTGTGGCTTTGTAGTTGAGCTTGAAGTTGGGGAGCATAATCCCCCCAGCTTTATTCTTCTCAGGATTGCTTTGGCTATTCGGGGTCTTTTGTAGTTCCATATGAATTTTAGAATGATTTCCTCTAGTTTGTTGAAAAATGCTGTTGGTATTTTGATAGGAATTGCATTGAATCTGTAGATTGCTTTAGGCAGGATGGCCATTTTGACAATATTAATTCTTCCTATCCACGAGCATGGGATGTGTTCCATTTATTGGTATCTTCTTTACTTTTCTCATGAGTGTCTTCTGGTTTTCAGAGTATAGGTCTTTCACTTCCTTGGTTAGGTTTATTCCTAGGTATTTTATTCTTTTTAATGCAACTGTGAATGGAATTGTTTTCCTGATTTCTCTCTCTGCTAGTTCATTGTTAGTATGTAGGAATGCCACAGTCTTCTGAGTATTAATTTTATATCCTGCAACTTTACTGAATTCAGATATTAGATCTAGTAGTTTTGGAGTGGATTCTTTAGGGTTTTTTATGTACAATATCATGTCATTGGCAAACAGGGACAGTTTAACTTCTTCCTTGCCAATCTGGATGCGTTTTATTTCTTTGTGTTGTCTTATTGCCATGGCTAGGACCTCCAGGACTATGTTGAATAGAAGTGGGGAGAGTGGGCATCCTTGTCTTTTTCCCAATCTTAAAGGAAAAGCTTTCAGCTTCTTGCTGTTAAGTATAATGCTGGCTGTGGGTTTCTCATATATGCCCTTTATTATGTTGAGGTACTTTCCCTCTGTACCCATTTTGTTGAGAGTTTTTATCATGAATGGATGTTGCATTTTGTCAAATGCTTTTTCAGCATCTATGGAGATGATCATGTGGTTTTTGTCCTTCTTTTTGTTGATGTGGTGGGTGATGTTGATGGATTTTTGAGTGTTGTATCATCCTTGCATCCCTGAAATAAATCCTACCTGATCATGATGGATGATCTTTTTGGTGTATTTTTGAATTCGGTTTGCTAATATTTTATTGAGTATTTTTGCATCTATGTTCATCAGGGATATTGGTCTGTAATTTTCTTTTTTTGTGGTGTCTTTACCGGGTTTTGGTATTAGAGTGATACTGGCCTCATAGAATGAGTTTGGAAGTATTCCCTCTTCTTCTACTCTTTGGAAAACTTTAAAGAGGATGGGTATTAGGTCTTCACTAAATGTTTGATAAAATTCAGTGCTGAAGTCATCTTGTCCAGGCATTTTGTTCTTAGGTAGGTTTTTGATTACCAGTTCAATATCGTTGCTGGTAATTGGTCTGTTGAGATTTTCTGTTTCTTTCTGTGTCTGCCTTGGAAGGTTGTATTTTTCTAGAAAGCTGTCCGTTTCTTCTATGTTATATGGTTTTTTAGCATATAATTTTTATAATATTCTCTAATAATTCTTTGTATTTCTGTGGTGTCCGTAGTGATTTTTCTTTTCTCATTTCTGATTCTGTTTATGTGAGTAGACTCTCTTTTTTTCTTGATAAGTCTGGCTAGGGGTTTATCTATTCTGCTTATTTTCTCAGAGAACCAGCTCTTGCTTTCATTGATCCTTTCTATTGTTTTATTCTTCTCAATTTTATTTATTTCTTCTCTAATCTTTATTATGTCCCTCCTTCTACTGACTTTGGGCCTCATTTGTTCTTCTTTTTTCTAGTTTTGTTAATTGTAAGTTCAGACTGCTCATATGGGATTGTTCTTTCCTGAGGTAGGCCTGTATTGCAATATACTTTCCTCAAAGCACAGCCTTTGCTGCATCCCACAGATTTTGCGGTGTTGAATTACTGTTGTCATTTGTCTCCATATATTGCTTGATCTCAGTTTTTATTTGGTCATTGATCCATTGGTTATTTAGGAGCATGTTGTAAAGCCTCCATGTGTTAGTGGGGTTTTTCATTTTCTTTGCATAATTTATTTCTAGTTTCATACGTTTGTTGTCTGAGAAACTGGTTGGCACAATTTCAATGTTTTTGTATTTTCCGAGGCTCTTTTTGTGGCCTAGTATATGATCTATTCTTGAAAATGTTCCATGTGCACTTGAGAAGAATGTGTATTCTGCTGCTTTTGGGTGTAGAGTTCTGTAAATGTCTGTTAGGTCCATCTGTTCTAATGTGTTGTTCAATGCCTCTGTCTCCTTATTTATTTTCTGTCTGGTTGATCTGTCCTTCAGAGATTGAGTGGAGTGTTGAAGTCTCCTAGAATAAATGCGTAACAGTCTATTTCCCCTTTTAATTCTGTTAGTATTTGTTTCACATATGTAGGTGCCCCTGTGTTGGGCGCATATGTATTTATAATGGTTATATCTTCTTGGATCAACCCCTTTACAATTATGGAATGTCTTTCTTTGTCTCTTGTGACTTTCTTTGTTTTGAAGTCTATTTTGTCTGATACAAGTACTGTAACTCCTGCTTTTTTCTCACTATTAGTTGCATGAAATATCTTTTTCCATCCCTTCACTTTTAGTCTGTGTATGTCTTTGGGTTTAAAGTGAGTCTCTTATAGGCAGCATATAGATGGGTCTTGCTTTTTTATCATTCAGTGACTCTATGTCTTTTGATTGGTGCATTCAGTCCATTTATATTTAGGGTGATTATTGATAGTTATGTACTTATTGGCATTGCAGGCTTTAGATTCGTGGTTACCAAAGGTTCAAGGTTAACTTCCTTACTATCTAAGAGTCTAACTTAGCTCACTTACTATGCTATTACAAACATAATCTAAAGGTTCTCTTTTTTTTTCTCCCCCTTTTTCTTCCTCCTCCATTCTTTATATATTAGGTATCATATTCTATACTCTTTGTCTATCCCTTGATTGACTTTGGGGATAGTTAATTTAATTTTGCATTTGCTTAGTAATTAGCTGTTCTACTTTCTTTACTGTGGTTTTATTACCTCTGGTGACAGCTATTAAACCGTAGGAACACTTCCATCTATAGCAGTCCCTCCAAAATACACTGTAGAGATGCTTTGTGGGACGTAAATTCTTTCAGCTTTTCCTTATCTGGAAATTGTTTAATCTCTCCTTCAAATTTAAATGATAATCTTGCCTGAAAAAGTATTCTTGGTTCAAGGCCCTTCTGCTTCCTTGCATTAAATACATCATGCCACTCCCTTCTGGCCTGTAAGGTTTCTGCTGAGAAGTCTGATGATAGCCTGATGGGCTTTCCTTTGTATGTGATCTTATTTCTCTCTCCAGCTGCTTTTAATAGTCTGTCCTTATCCTTGATCTTTGCCATTTTAATTACTATATGTCTTGCTGTTGTCTTCCTTGGGTCCCTTGTGTTGGGAGATCTGTGCATCTCCTTGGCCTGAGAGACTATCTCAAATACCAGATTGGGGAAGTTTTCAGCAATTATCTCCTCAAAGACACTTTCTATCCCTTTTTCTCTCTCTTCTTCTTCTGGTACCCCTATAATGCGAATATCGTTTCGTTTGGATTGGTCACATAGTTCTCTCAATATTCTTTCATTCTTAGAGATCCTTTTTTCTCTCTGTGCCTCAGCTTCTTTGTATTCCTCTTCTCTAGTTTCTATTTCATTTATTGTCTCCTCCACCATATCTAATCTGCTTTTAATGCCCTCCATTGTGCTCTTCAATGATTGGATCTCCATTCGGAATTCATTCCTGAGTTCTTGAATATCTTTCCGTACCTCCAAGAGCATGTTAATCATTTTTATTTTGAACTGCCATTGTGGAAGATTCATGAGGTCGATGTCATTTAAATCTTTCTCAGGAGTTGTATTAATAATTTTACTTTGAACCAGGTTCCTTTGGCATTTCATATTTGTATATGGCACCCTCTAGTGCCCAGAAGCTCTACTCTGTGGAGCTGCTCCGCCCTTGAAGCAATGACGGGGGTTGCAGGGGAGTGGTATTGGTGCCTGGTGGGAGGAAAGAGCTGTTTCCTGCTTCCTGGCTTCTATGTCTGACTCCACTGCCTGAAGCAGTGGGCTGAGCACACAGGTATAAGCCTCTATGCTTTGTGTTTGTAGTTGCTATAGACAGAGCTTCTCTCTGGCTGGCCTAACACCAGGGTAGGGTTTGCCAGTTTGCGAGCCAGGTGGGGCTGCCCAGGAGAAAGGCGCAGTAGGCTGTGTATCCCAGAGGGGGTCCTTGGAGCTTTGCTGTCAGCCAGGGACCTGGAGCACCTGAAGATCGTGAAATCTCCCATTCTGCTGTGCAGAATGCACCCGGACAATTTTGTCTACCTGTTCTTTTTCCTGACCAGTAAGCTCTGTGCAATCCTTTCCCCTTTAGCAGCCCTCTGGCTAAGGGCTTACTTGTTAGGAAGTCTCTCAGACTGCCCACCTTTCTTTTGTCCCAGAGCAGCTGGATATGGATCCCTGCTTTCTACAAGTGGCTCGAATCTCTGTCTCTCTAGGAATTCTGCCTGTCTTAGCTTTTCAACCACCTACTCATGAGAGTACCATGCAAGCACCATGAAATGTAGGTTTGTGCTCCCAGAGCAGATCTCTGGAGTTAGGTATTTAGCAGTCCCTGACCTCCACTCCCTCCACTGGTGAGCTGGAGTGGGGGAAGGGCTTGGGTCCTGCCAGGCCACAGCTTTGGTACGTTACCCTTTTCCATGAGGTCTGCTCTTTTCTCCCAGTGTATGCAATCCGGCGGAGTCCTCTTTCTTGTTGCTCTTCAGGAGTAGTTGTATTAATTATATTTTCGTATTATATGCGGTTTTAGGAGGAAGCCTCTGTGTCACCTCTCACACCACCATCTTTAGTCCTCCAGGATCCCGAACACTTTCTAAGATATTTTTATTGCAGTTCTATCTGTCTTTATGGCATATCTGACAATAATGTTCCAAATACTGTTTTAAAATCACCTGGAATGGTTTCTCTCTGTTCTCATGCCTCTCACTGGGTTCACAGGTGCAATTATTTCACTTTACTTGCATGTGGTAGGGATGGCTCTTTTGTTTAATTTTGTTTTAAAATTATATATAACTGTAACCTTGTCACCAGCTGGGTACACACGTTCTTTATTTCATTTTACAATCAATATTCATGAGTTTTATTTAACTGTGTTTTATAGTCATGTACATCTATATAATTCCTAAGTCAAATCTACAAAATATTTATTCAAATAAGTATAAATTCTCACCCTGTTCTGTCCTCCCTATTTCCTCCCATGTAAGTAACATTTATTTTTTTTATTATTTTATCTTATGGTTCATTCTTCCAGTGTGTAATATGAGCACATACTCTGATCCTTCTCCATTCTTAGAGACAGTGGTAAACTAGTCACACTTTTACGCCCTTTCCTTTTTTCACCTAACTATATATCCTACTGATCACAACATCTGATCATCATGTTTTCATACTCCTAGTAGTTAGGAAGATGTATGTTTTTGTTCTAGTGACTGTCATTAGACTGATGCCTTTATATCAGAGCCTAGTCTCCCTCCCCATCACCTTTAAATATTTCTGGCTATTGGCTTCCTACTGTGCCCATTATTGAAATTAGCTAAGTAACCTCTTTGCCCTTTTTGCTGTCTCCTTGAACAATTGTCTTGAACTAATATCTTTATATTCATAATTCATTTGATTACCTATAAAGCAAGCAGCTACCTAGGTCTGCTCTTGGTAAACTGCTGTCTTTCTGCCCCCATGTTTGGATAGATGGGCTACATCCACCTTTTCAGAATAGAACCAATATGGATGCTACCTGTCACCCTTACAGCCTCAGGGTGGTAGTTGTACACAGCGGTATGTGCTTCTGCCTCCTACTCTGGTAACCCTGGACATCTGCAGCCTGTTTCCCCTGGAAGGGAATCTCCCACTTCTTGTGAGGACCTAGGCAACTCCAGGCTGGGATTTTCTGTTCTCTGAGTCATCAGCAGCCCCTTTCCCTTCCCTCCACTTCCTCCCACATAGATGCCATTGCTGTTTTATATCTGTGGGCTCACCATTCTGGCGTTCAGGGGGTTACCTCAGCACCTAGCTTTGCCCGGGATGTTGTCCACAGGCTTTTGGCTCTGCTTCCCTAGGTGCATACTCTCTTTGATGGGAGAAGTCAAGGAGATTCCAAAACTATTTCTCCAACTTCCCATAATCCTCCAGTGGCTGCAGATTTTATCAAAAAGTTTTCCTTCTGAAAAACTACCTATATTCAGTATCTCTTATGGTCATGTAGCGCTTCATGTTTGAGTAATTCTCTAGTTTCAAGCAGACAAATATAAACAAGTAGTAGTTTTCATAGTCTCAGGCACAGTCTTCCTTCTTCAATAAAGAAAAAAACAATCATATATTATGGAAAAAGAAAACATAGCTGTTCTGTTGAAATCAAGCATTTCCTTTTTTCCTTGGAAGTAAATAGACCACTTTTTATGATTCATGTATAGTTTGCTATATGAAGTTGAAGTCCTGAGAATTTTACACTTCTGGACATCAGACAAAGCCGAGATTTAAAACAAATTGGCTTCCTGCAGAGTAAAGTATCTGTTTATAAAGTAGTGTGGGCAATATTTGATCCACTGAAGGCTCTGCATCTGCCTCTATTATTTTCATGCTGTATGATCTTTCATGACTAATACATGTAAAGGGTTCCGTTCACCACACAGTAGGATACTCACACAAAAAAAAGGTTTTCTTTATTCTATAAATGAGGATATAGAGGCTCCACAAAGTATATATAGTATTTTCCCAGAGTTAAGCAGCCAGTAAATAGCAGAGCCAAGTCAGGTGTGGATGCCCAGTGGAACAAAGACGGAGAACCATTTTACCAGACCAGGCAGGACGTGGGCAGCACCATTTTCCACACAAGAAGGGATTCTAACCATTCCCACTGGAGAAGAAAACAGACTTTTCATTTGCTTAAGGGACAGTGAGGAGAGAGGAGGGAAGGAGAGAGTAGTTGACAGGCTTGTATAGTCTAAACATTGCAGTTCAAAAGATCTAATTTTTTTTCCTTCCATGTTTTATAAGCTATAATTCGGAGAAGCATTAGGGTGGTATCTGCCCACCTCTGGATTGAAAAAGCAACACAGAATTAAGGCTATTTTAGGCATCTGTCAGGCTGTAATTACCTCTCTGCTCAGAGGAATCTTTATGTAAGCCTAATGCAGATTGGCATTTCTTCCATTTAAAAGAACATTTCAGTCATGCTTGTAAAAGAGTGATCCTTATTAACAATGGTGATTTCAGTATGTTTTGATGTGGGGAAGTGTTCCCAGTGTGGCCTTGACATGGGAGATTTTTCTGTTAATCTGGTCTTATTTACTTGCAAGCTCCAAATACTTTGAGTTTTCTCCCATTCTTTCTAGTTCAGAAAGTATTGAGTGGCATTTATTTAAACTTTTCAGATAAGCTAGAGTTGTCTATGTACACCTTCCGCAAAAAGTTTACCCCGATTATGGCCACTAAGATATAGGATTGAAATCAGAATTTATAGAGAGACTACCAATTTTTCCTCATTAAGTCCTTGTTTACTGTAGGTTGGGCTCTGAGAAGCCCAGATGAGGATCCCTGTGCAAGTGACTTAATAGAAAGAGTTCCCAGGAAAAATGAAGTGGGGAGTGGGGAAGTGGGACCTGGAAGAAAAGGAGGCCCAATAAACATGGTGTCACAGGGCAACTCCCAGCCAGGTAATTTTGGCTCAAGAAAGTTCCAAAATCTTCTAGGTCACACTTGCTGTTTGTCCCGTCAGTGGCAGGGAAATAGAGCATTTGTGCTCCTCCACCACAGGACAGTCACCTGTTAGAGACTGTCCCCTGAGGAATGCAAATTCCCATGTGTGCCCCTCTGCTCTCAGGCAATGGCCAACTCAGTAGCCTAAGGGTATTTCTTGAACAAGGAGTCAGGTCCAGGTGCTGATCAGTGACAGTGAAAGCCCTTGGCAGCCGTATACACACTGCACACTGGTTTCCCTGGCCCTGCCACCCTGCTCCTCGCACTTGCTTTATTCCTGCAGCTTCCATCAGTCCATCAGAGAGTTCCCCGGGACACCTTAAGCTGACAAAGGTACATGAGTTCAAGTTCTGGTGTTTTCTAGAAACACATCAAGTAAAATACTAGAGACCACCCGTGCGTAATCCAACATTTGTTTCTAGCCCAACATTCCACAGTCACTGACAATTATCTCTAGAAAAAGGACTTCAGAGTGAATTATTTAAGTTGGAACAAAAATCTGCTATAAAAAGAAAACCATGCTTTTTTCATCTTTAACTCGTATTACAAATATGCAATTGAATGAGCTTGAATGTTCTGACTAGGGTGATAGATCACCAACTATTTGAAAGCCATTTGAAAGAACAGATGGTTTAAAAAAAATGATTCTACCTGTTAAGAGTCTATCTATGCAGAAGAGAACCAAATGCAAGGAAAATGCCTGATTCCAGGCACTTCACTGGGTACTTGACATAGTCAATCAGCACACTCATCCTCTAAGGCAAGTATTGTTACTGCCATATTAGAGGTAAGGAAACTGAGACCCAAGGATATGAAATGTATTCATTCAATAAATATTTATTAGGCACCCACTGTGTTCTAGGCTTGGTGTTATGGAGAGGTGGACATTCATAGACCTGGACTGATCCCTTCCTCCTCAAGCATATGGTCTAGGGGGGAAGTTGGATGTAAAGATGATACAAGCAAATACATGGATAATTACAAATGATGGCAAGTGCCATGGAGGAAAAGAACAGGATAGTGTAAGGGAGAATGATGGCATAGGAATAGGAGACCCAGAGAATCGTTAGTGAGGAGGTGATTGTTAAATTGTGACCAAGAAGATGGGAAAAGTCAACCAGGCAGAGTTGAGAAGAGAGAAAGAGCTTAGAGTGTTTGGGAAAGAGAAATACAGGCAGCATGACTGTCCTTGGCCAGCAGAGGGCAAAGTGGTATGAACAGACTAGAGAAAGAGACAGGAACTGGGTGCTAGAGGGTCTTCTAAAGCAGGGGTGGGCAAATTGATTGTGTCCCACAGGCCAAATCTGGCCCCTTGACTGTTTTTGTAAATCATGTTTTATTGGCACATAGCCACATCCATGCATTTACGTATCATCTGTGGCTCCTTTTGTGTGACAACTGCAGAGCAGAGTAGTAGCAAGACAGCATGTGGCCCACAAAGCCTGAAATATTTACTACCTGGCCCTTTACAGCAAAAGCATGCTAACCCTTTATGTAAACCACGACAAGAAGTCTGGATTTTATTCTAGGAAAGAAAGGGAACCATTGGAAGGTTTAGAGCAGTAGAGTAAAATAATCCAAGTTGTGCTTTAAAAATATCACTCTGGCTGCAGTGCCCGGAGAATGGACTATGGGAAATAAGAGTGGAAACAGAGAAGCCATGAGATGTTCTTGGAAGAGTCCAGGTGAGCAATAACAGCTAGAGGACTGGACCAGAGCTGTCCTGGGGATAGAGAAAATCTGTGTTGTGGATGAAGAATCAGTAGGACTTGGTGGTGTATTTGATGTGGAGATTGAGAGACAGTGAGGAATGGAAAATAACTCCCAAATTTCTAGCTTGAGCTCTTGGTGGATGATGGTGCCAGTCAGTGAGATGAGCCAATTGGAGCTGGCAGAAGTAATTTAGGGGAGGAAACAAAACTTCAGTTGCTCGAAGTTCTCTGTTATTGGAGACCAAGTCATCATGTGTTTTCAGTAAACAGTGTGGCCTCCCATAGCAATCATTACATTGGTTTAATTCTCAATGGGATGAGGGCATTGGACATAAAACCACCAATAATAAATCTTTTCACTGCCAACATTTGGAGCAATTGTGCATTCGGGCCACAAGAAATTATCAAAGTGATCTGTTTTAGGCAGCTATGCCTGTAATTGTGTAGCCTTATCTTTATAGTTGACAAGGTTTATATATAATTTATATTATGCATAAGTGTGAGTTAGTTTTGAGCTTCATCTTTAAAAAAAACATTTCAGACCATTGATTAAAGTCTTTCAGATGTTAATTAAAAATGTATCCATATATACTGTGCAGAGAGCATCTTTGAGGACATACACTGTAGGGTTCAAAATAGGGGCTCTTGGCTGTCACCACAACATTTATTTTTTCTCTGGCAGCTGTGGGGGACCACTCACTAACATTGCTCACTTCTCAATTTGAAATGAGGAGATGCTAGAACTGTGCTTATGCTCCAAGCCTAAATAAGAGACCTCCCACGTTTGGTTCATCCTCTCATCTGGGTAGCTGAGAGGGTAGCAAGGGACTTCTCCTGGTGGCGAAGGGAATCTCAAGCTCCATACTACCCCCACCCAATTCTTCTCAAGCAGCAGACCCAGCCCCGGTTGGAGTCTGGCCCAACTTGGAAGCCGAAGGGTGACCCAGCTACCCACACTTCAAATTCAGGCTCAGTGTATCACTCACATTTCATCATTTTCTGGGGATCTATGTGGAGAGCTTTTATTTCCCCTTCTTTAAATGGATAGCAGTCCATCTACAAGGAGAAACTGCACGTGAATAAGAGCAAAGCATGTAAAGAACAAGTTATGAACTATGCAAATTGACTACTTCCCCTGTTCTGTTCAGTCTTCCCCTAACAGTTTTATAGGGCATGTTTCAAAACATATTTATATGATACATTACATGAGTTTCAAAGGAGCCATTAATATCTCATTTGGGCAAAGAAAATGCACTTTTTAAAAGAACCCCTAATGTGAATTTGTATAATCATGTCTCATGGTATTTTTAATGTTGATACTCTTTATCAAATATGGAAAATAAGACTTTACAATATTATCAAAATAGTATTCACACAGTAATACTCTCCTACCTATTTTATATTTTCTGCTAATCCATAACAGTTGTTTCTAACATATTAAGATCCATCCAGACCTTGTCTTTTATTTCATACTGGTTTTCTATGCATAGTATTTTGTATCATGCACAGGGTAATTTTGAAAACTCTCACTCTTTAACTCAGTTTTTGTATTCACCTTGTCTTATCTCCTCAGCACCTTACAGGGCCTTATTTCCTATTTTTACCTACTTGAATATTGAGCCTCCTTGGACATTAATGAAATTCAAGAAGAAGAAAAAAAACTTGGCATTAAAGACTAAAATTTGTTCGTATTTTTAAAAGATTGTTGCATATATTTTGATCTGCATCCTTTTTAATTCACTCTGGTTCTGGACATGAGGTTAAACTTCCATTTGGTGGCAGGAGTGAGAAATATAGGATGATTAAAAATGGAAATCACCAACCTCCACTCTCTATTCCTCATGGCTTTGAAAGTTGAAGAATAAAAGACAATGGTGCTACTAAAACTCTAATCCATTCCTATTTAGGGAAATATGTAGGGACATGATCTAAGCTACATTCTTAGGTTCTGTAGGAAAGAAGCTATTCCACTACTTCTATGTGTTTGCTTGTTTTTCTTTGTTTTTAACCCCAATGCATAGCTGCGTTTGAAAAGTAATTTTTAATATGATTCTTCATGTAGCAATTGGAATGCTTTTATGAGGGAAACACTTTGTTTTTCATATACTCAACCCAAATGCAGACTAAAAACCCTATTAATACAAAGTAGAAAGTCTCAGAATTCAGTTGCAAGGTTAGTGCAGTCTAAGTTCATGTTCAAAGCAGTATTTCCCAATAGACAGGAAAATGGGATTTCTGTCTGCCTTGCCATGGATAAATTATAGGCATTGATAAATTTATAGGCACTTTCCTAGGTTGAGGCTAAATTCAAACATGGAGGGCACACTTAGGAAATTTAGAATAAATCCCACAACCTCTTTCCATCAATGAAAATATTATCGTGGTTGATTGAAAATCTGTCAACTTCCAAGGAGGATTAGGGCACGGCAAGGTTTTCTGAGATTTGGGGTATTGTTTCAGGATAGATGTGTTTGTACTCTGTACCTAGTCTTCATTAACCTGGTTTTTCCTCCTGGTGAGAAGGTACTTTCTGTCCTTGAACTATTTACAAGCAGTCTCTGTATATGCCATCTTCGAATTTACAGCTTCTTCAATGGAATCATCTCTATGCCTTACCAACATTAAAATTAGTGTTTCTCTACTTTACACTTTTCCTTCGCCCCTAACATGCCTATGAAAGTTATCAACTGGAACAAGAGTTTGGAGACTTTGCCATTGCTTTATTGTTACTATTCAAGTACAAGTTTAATCCGAGCAGAGCACTGCGTAGTTCCAGTTCTGGTACATGTAGACTGGGAAGTGTTGACCATGATCATTAACCCCTAGGAATACCTGGTATTAATGAAAACCAGATTTGGCTGGTTGGCTTTGAAAACCATTTTCTTGTGTTTGTCTTCTTTGTGAAAAAATGAATGGGTTTCTTCTAAATTCCAATAATGGCAACAGATGATCTAGAGCTTTCCTTTCCTTGCTATATGATACCCACTAAAAACACAAATTGCAGTGATATCATATATTTAAATTTTCTCCTCTAACTCCACTTGGTTTCCTATGCACAGAATAATTTCTGTCAGCTCTTAGCCATTGAGAGCATCCGCTCCCTCTGCAGTGACTCCACTCTCGGAGAGTGGTTCTTACTAGGACTCTCCATTATCAGTGTCTTCCTCGGCTCCCCCCAGTCTTCCTTTCCAGCCCTCTCTGTCTCAGGGGCCACACATCCATCTTGTGTCCTAGTTATGCTTGGAAATGCACTATTCCCCAAGCAGACCCAAAGCATCCCTGCCTGGTTGCATCTTCAGTGCTCCCAGAGCCCACTTTCCTTGTCAGCCTCTTCTTACCTGTCCATCAAGATCCAGCTCAAAAGCTGCCTTCTATGTGCTTCTCCACAAGTTGGAGTTGCCCTTTTCTGCATTTCTAAGACATCTGCACTAGCTGTGCTTTACAGCTGTCAAATCCTGGCCTGCCGGGTGATGTGGACAAACTGCTTAGCCTCTGTGCACCACAGTGTCGTCACCTACCAAATGCCAGGAGTGATACGTACCTGTCCATGGACTCGTGGAGATTACAACAAACAACATGGGAGCATGCTCTGGAGCCCATAGAGACTAACACAACATGTGTCTTTATTGGACAGCACCAATGAGCTAACAGAGAAAGGCAGAACTTAGGGATGTGGGCTTTCTGAATACTGACAATGACTTGGCCAAGGACAGAGATTGAAGACATGGATGTGCGTGGGTGGGTTGTATTCGTCGCTTGACATTGAATGAGCGCTGTGGCCTTGGGCAAGATGCTTAATCTCTCTGACGAGAGCCTGTTTTTTCACATATAAAGTGGAAATAATGAAAACTACCTTGCAGAGTTATTTTAAACATTAGAGATGATGAGGGTCAAGCAGCTCAACCCAGGCCTGGTGTAGTCAGTGGTGAATAATAAATGGAAGCTGACATTGCTCTGATTACGTGAATGCAGATGGTTTCTGATGTTCCCTTGTCACCTTTCACATGGACCATACTGGTTGGAACACACACCATGGGCAAGAGACAATATTATGTGACTTGACAAGGCCAGGGAGAGGTGGTTGTCAGGCCCATGAGACTGAATTCCATCCTGGGAGGCTGCCGACCTCGACAAGTGTCCAGATCCTGTTTTATAAACCTGCTTTGCAAACCTGTGCATTCCCAAATTTTCCCAAGTCACAGCTGAGAGCAGTCTGGAGTATCATGTGAGCGCCTGTAGGAATTATTCTTGGAGCCTCAGGGATGGTGAGCCCAGACAGAAGCTCCGGGAATACACAGGACACATGGAGGGCGCAGAACAGCTCTTTCTGCGGCAGTGAAATGAATCAGCCCCATCCCTGTGCTAGACTCTCTTCTGTCTCTTCTGGGATGTTCTCCCTCAGGGCTCTGGGGACAGGAATTAAGAAGAAGAACAGTAATAGTTTAATGATAACAACAGCAGGCACCACCATTTATGAAGACATACGGCTCAGGGCAGTGTGCAGTGCATCCCTCATACCTCATCCTATGTAACCTTGCCACTTGTGCGCCAGATTCTGCCCCGGGCTTGAGCCCGCAACTGCCTCTCTAGCAGGGACCCTCCTCCTGCACCACGAGTGCCTACGCTTTGGTAAATGAAGATTTTTTTTTTAACTTCTGGTACCTGGGCTGAAAGTCTTTTAATTATTTCCAGAGCCTCCGTATCTTCGTCTCTAAGCAGGAATAGTAACACCTAATTCCTAACATATTTGAAGGAGTGCATGAGAAATATTGGGTGTGAAGTGCCTTATACATCCCTAGCATACAGTAGATGTGAAATAAATGATCGCTCATACTAGTAGTTCCTCTGAGAATCTCACCAGTTGGTCTCACATGGATCCTGACCATCCCTCGTTCCCATCTATAGTGAAGCCTTTTGCCGAGTTGCCTTCTGATAAAAATGGTCCAAGCCATGTGACTCCAGGTAGGCAAGCAGCTTGTTTTTCTCTTTTCCCAATCTGCTACCTCTTTTCTTTAGGGAGAGGAAGTCTTTCCTCCCACCTGCAGAGTGCTGTCCCTGGATGTTGACAGGTTGGCTTGAACACCAGTAGGCCTGGAGGCAGATGGGGTCATCTGGGAAGATTTCAAGGTGCGATTCCTGGAGGGTGTTCTGAAGAAAGATGGTGGGGTATCTTTGTTGTTGAAGGAAAAGTCACAGGAAGTTTTAGATGGATGACCTTGAACAAAAGAGCTTGATTAACGTGGGAGACTCATTAGCTAAAAGGGTAGGCAACTTTGGGTCTCCAGGAGAAACCCGTGTAATTTGAACTCCAGGCCAGTTTCTCATCTTCTGGATGAGAACACAGACAGCCAGAAATATAAGGTGTAAGGGGCTCATCCAGGTCCTCTCTCGGCCAGCCAGGGGAACCTCTGCTCAAATGTCCAAGCCCCAGGGGGTTCCAGAGGATGGCAACACTAGATGGGCAGGTGTTACTTTCTGTTTTGTTCATTGGTGTATTAATATAGCCTAAAACAGTCTTTGATGGGTAGTAGGGGCTTGTCAAACATTTGTTAAATGAATTCCAGTGATCTTCAAAGTTGAAATGTAAGTGGAGATATGTGGAAGGTTACTGAGAGTGCCCCCTACTGGGAGAAAATGGTTGGGAATTTTACTTGAATCTTAGATGCAGTTGAAAATCATTATAATATTTTGAGAAGGGAAACAGCATGATCAACATAATATTTCACTGGGTGGATCAAAGAGCTTTCAAATAGACCAGAGAGACAGGAGACCAGAGGCATTCTACTTCTTGATAAAAAAGCTATTTTTCCCAAATATGGTTACTGAATGAATTAATTTGAAAAACAATTCATTTATTGGTTGTCCTGAAAGTCATAAGCTTCTCATTGTCATCTCGCCTGACAAAATTGAATACATCCATGGAATCCAAGGTGAACTCAACTTCTCTCACTATAAATTGCAGTAAGCAACATTCAGCTTTGCTTGCATTCTGAGGAGCTCAGTTAAAACAGCAGTTGCCTTTGCATGTTACCTGTCCTCAAACACAGAGTATTAGTGCCTGCCTTTGGGACCATATTCTAGCCTGGGAGAATATTCTCTGTGGGTGCTAAAACCCAGAACACAATGATGGAAATGAAGACAACAGCCACATCAATGAGGTGAAGAGGATGCTCTTAGCAATGTGGATGGAAAATCTAGGTATTTCCTGGACAAGAGTGAGAGGGGGGAAGACATCTTGCAATCACTCCACCTCCTGCATAGCTGTGTGGCTAGGTAGGTAATGTTTATTAAAGCAAATGCCATGGCCAGAAACTACTTTTCCCTATCATTTGCTGCTTTGAATTATGTCCTCTCCCTTTCTTCCCTCAATCCCTGCTTCTCATCCACCCACTAGGATTTTTTGGGGGGGGGCCGTCTTCAAAGAAAAATAATGAAAAGAGAAAGAACTGGAATTTACATTGTACCTTTTTTCCAAGATACTAAAAACAGTTCACCCATCTATAATTTGTCCTCCTTACAACAATCCTCTGAACATGCCTGTTACTGTTACTATCATTGTCATTATTATTATTTCCCTTTTTCAATACATTGCTTGCTGCTGAGACTTTTAGCTAACACCTCATTTCTTGAACAATTTTAGCCCCTCAGCACATGTATAAAAAAGGCTTCAATTGCCACCTCCCATTTGTGATTGTGCCACATACTCCATTACAGTCCCTGGCCCTCTGTTTAATTTTATCGTTTAAAAATACATTAAATCCCTGTATTGTGAGAGCACTGCAGGACTGGGGAACAGAAGGTGAAGTAAGTGCTGAACGAGAGCAGAATCAAACATAAATATCTTCTGAACTTAGAAATGGAAAGCAACTGTCAAGCAAATTGATTTGAATTGCATAAGAACGTGATTTTTTTTTCAAAAGAATTGACTTGGGATACGAACTATTCTTTCTAACAGCTTTGACTTGGCAGATGACAGTACCTGTCTCTTTCTAATCTCTTCCAGTCTTTCAGGCTCTAAATTTATATTGGCTTCAAATTTTTAATGTTTCAGAAGTGTTTCTAGCTCACTAAGTTCTTCTAGTCATCCACATACCCCATGACAGCAGTGTCTCCATGGGAATGACCCTGAAAAGGCATAAGCCACTTGCAAATGGTCTCTTTTAATTGCCCGAACACTTGGTTCCTTCCTTGGCCCATTATCTAATTTATTTTTAGCATGGAGAGATTTCATTCAGCAGATCAGATGTTGAATCTGACATTTTCTCCCTTTTTGTTCTACTCACAAGTCAGTGCTAAATCAAATTCTCATTCTTCTCTCTATATAATGCCTGCCCTACTATTACATAGAGGCTGTATCAGTCAGCTGTTGCTTCATAACAAACACAAGATCTCAGTGGTTTATAACAACAAGCACTTCTTTTTTTGCTATTGTGGTAAAATGTCTATACCATAAAATTTTCTCTTGTAACCACTTTTAAGTGTTCAATTCAGGGGCACTAATTACACTCACAATGTTGTGTAGCTATCACCACTATTTCAAAAACGTTTTCATCACTCCAAACAGAAACTCTGTACCCATTAAGCAAAAACTCTCCATTCCATTCACCTCCTAGCCACTGGTAAATTTTATCAACTTTCAGTCTCTATTAGTCTTCCTATTTCAGAATTTCATGTAAGTGGAATCATATAATATTTGTTCTTCTGTGTCTAGAAATGGCGTTTCTGTCTCATGGATCTAAAAACTGGTTGGGGTGGCTCTGCTGATCTTGGCTGGGGTTGCCTGGAAGCTGTAGACTACATTTGGGTCTACTCCACAGGTCTCTCATCGTTTTTGGAGCAGGGGCCCAGCTAGGTTAGGATATGCACATGGTGATACAGAGCATGAGTGAGCAAAAAGGAATGTGCAGGGCCTTGAAAAGAGTAGTGTCTGATGTGCCATGCTGTCACTTCTGTACCTCTTCCATTGGCAAAAGCAAGTCATTGGCCAAGCCCAATGTCTAGGATCAGGCAAATAACTGCCACCACTTTCTAGCCATGCAGTGTTATTAAAAGTGCTGTAATATTCTGAGCCTCATTTCCTTATTTTAAAAATGGGGACAATAATATTACATGTCTCCTAGAGGTTATGACTATTTCTGAAATGTTCTACATTTGCAATATAAAATAGTAAGCAGCATTATTGTCATTCTTAAAATGTAAAGAATGAAGCAACCCAATCGAGTAAAACTTGTAATCTTTTTTTTTTCATTGAGGAAAAGAAGTTTATGCAAGAAAAGTATTCTGAACACCTTTTCTGAACACCTTTGTGGAAATTCAGAATGGGATTTAGAATCGCAGATGAGGGCCTGTTAGAATGTGATTGAACTGGTAGCAATCATTTTATCCACTGGTTTCCCTATTTGCTTTTAGCAGTAAGACATTTTTCCCAACAGAACCCTAACCCACATTCCTACTGCATAAAGCGGTGGAGGTTTTCTGGTTGAAAAGACCCAGGGGTATCCAGGGCTCTTCGCACTGACATGGGTCCCTGTCTCAGAAGGGTTGCATGGAGCACAATTTGAAAACTAATTTAGTTCAAGCTCCCTTCTCTTCCAGATGAAAAAAGTGAAGCCCCCTGAGATGATGTGATATGCCTGAAATGTATATGAGCAACAGAAGCTCCTTTTAAGTACTAATAATGCTCATCCTTCTTGGAAGTGTTACCAGGCCTGCCAAAATGCCATTCTGGTGCCAAGTTCTGTGCTTCTAGACCCCTATCTGAATTTCTACAGAACAGCTTAAATAAGGACACCAGCTTTGGAGTCAGAAAGCACAGGTCCATGTTCTGGTTCTGCTATTTCCTGAATGTGTGAAATAGAACCATTTAATTGATGTCTCTGAACTTCAGTTTCCTTATCTCCAAAATGAGCATGACTGTACCTTCTTTACTGAGTTATTGGGAGGCTTGAACTAGGCAACACGAGTAACATATGTAGTACAGTAATGTCTGGCATATGACAATCATTTAGAACATATGAGCTACTAATCCAATTCTTATTTTGTAGTTGTTGCTCTTCAAAGTTTTTTCCAGTTCGGTATGCACCTGGGCACAGAGGAATACATTTGGGGAAATAATGAAACAATATTATTTGAAATTGTTGGAAATCATCATATTGTTTTAGAAAATATAGTATTTCTTGATTTTAGGGATAAACTATTAAAAAACTTTTTCCAAAAGTATGGGCTGCTGTGGGGCTTATGCAGTGTAATTTCTTGTTCCTGACCAACATTTCTATCTCTCTGTGCCTTCCCACAGTCAGATGCAACTGGCCAAACTACCTCCTCCTCTAGAATAAGATAGAGATCCTGGTAAAATTTTGGAGGAAAATCACCTTGGTATTTTGTGGGAAAATATCTCTAGACAAGCATCTAGAACAGGATTGTCCAGCAGATCACTCTACGACGATGGACTACGATCGTCCGTCATTACTTGTGGCTACTAAGTACATAACGTGTGGCTAGTGCAACAGGGGAACTGGATTTTCATTTTCCTTTGTTCAGTGAATTTAGATTTAAATATCCACAGCTCTAGAGACTTCCTTGGGTGTTCTCAGCCCACTAAATGCACTTGGAAATTTTGATATTTAACTTTTGAAATAACATAATCTTTGAAGATATAGACAGACAAAAAGTTTCGGGAAAGAATGCTTTCATACTATGAGCATGTCAAAGCAGCAGGAGAAGGATGAGATATGAATTAACCCTCTCCTTCCCAACTTGTCATGATAAGTTGGACTATTACCAACTGCTCACCAGAACTTAGGAGCTCCCAATAATTTTGATATATATATTTTTTTACTCTTTAGTTTGGTGAGTTGAATGTTCCATTCCTCCTACCTTCTTATGCCCCTCACTCAGCTGACAAAGCTTTTGCTTTTAAGTTACTTTAAGACATTCTTCTCCAGCCCCTCCATTGTGAGACATAAATTGATCGCTTGTTCAACATGATGTCTCTCAGTCATAATAGCACTTATCTCCCCATGCACTCAAGAATATGGGTTTAGATGACAGCGTGTATTGATGGACTGCAATTTGTTCCAATATCCGTCAGACTAAAAGGAGCTCAGCCAGACGCTAAGAAGAGTAAAAGAATAAGATAGAAAGGAAGGCTATTAGAGTTCATAGACTCAAAGAGACCACACATGTCACAATATCAGGAAGGGATGTATCCCAATCAAACAGGGTCTTTGCTTGAACACGTACATACCCTATGACATAGCTGTTCCACTTGGAGGATGTATACCAAACAAATGTATACATATATTCACCAAAAGATACACACAAGATGTTAATATCAATACTATTCTTTATAGCCCCAAACTGAAAACCACCCAAATGTCCAGTGATGGTAAAATGGATAAAAGAATTGTGTTACATTCACACAGTGGCATAAGACAACTTGGGTGAATTTCAAATACCATGCTGAGTGAAAGAAGAAAGAAATAGTTCATGCCGTGGAATTATACTGATATCATATTCCAGGTGGGGTCAAACTATTCTATGGTGTTAGAAGTCAGGGTAGGATAGTGGTTGTCCTTGGCAGTTGTATCTGCTATAGCCCAGGATGGCTCACTCTCGGCACTACTGACATTCGGGGCTGAATATTGTTTGGGCAGGGGGGTGGCCTGTGCACTATATAGAATGTTGAGCAGCCTCTCTGGCCTCCACCCACCAGATGCCAGCAGCACCACCCTCATTGTGACAACCATAAATGTCTCCAGACAGTGCCACATGCCCCTAAGGGGCAAAATCATTCCCCCTTGAGAATCACTGACATATCCCAAATGCATGGGACCTGCTAAATACTCAACACTTACTGAAGGGATGAATGAGGGGGGAGCTCTTTAGTATCATATATGTGGATAAAATAATTTAATTTTTATCTGAAGACATCCTACTGTCCTTCATAATTTTTAAATATAAGTACCAGTTTCATCCATTAGTTGAAGGGAAGTAATTCAAAGGCCAAAGACAACATTCATTCAGCAAAAAAGTAATTAAATGGACAAAATATTTAGGTCAAACCAAAACCAAGTATCATGTGCAAATAAAACTTTCTTAGCAGCAGTTTCCAAATTCAGAGTTCCTAACACTGCAAAGGTTTAAAAAGTACAATTAAATAAAGGGCTTGAAATGAGACAGTTTCATTTAAAATGTTAATTTTGATAATCACTGCATCATTTACATGGATTTTAATCTAATAGCCTAATATTCTTCACAAAGAGAAGCACAGCCTAAGCCCTAAATACACTCAGTAAAATGTGAATTAGACTTTGCGAAGGATTCTTGTTTCTCCCTAGGTTTATATTCAAGTCATCAGTTGTATGTAAGTTATTTAATTCTAAACCTATAATTACACTGTACTTTAATCCTTTCTCTGCAAAGTTCAAATATATATACCGTACAATGTACTGCCAATTGTGCCCTCTTTATAGTGAAGCATTTTTAGTCCGAGACTGTGATTGGCTCTTTCCTCCCCCCTCAGTTTATTAGCTCTTTTCCTGTCCACTCCAATCTCCAAAAAAGTCCATAATTAATGTTCTAATTGTGCTAACCCATTCCAGCAGTTAGAGTGCACTTTCCACACTTTCACGTATGTTTGCATGACAGAATTTTTTTAAGTGTGGGTTCTTATTACAGCATCCCTGGGAACCATTAGATTGTACACTTTCCCTTCCTTGATAAGGGATACATGTTCAGTTTCAAAACCATTTGACCCCTTTGATTGCCTGTTTCTAAAAACATAGTTTTGAAACTCTTTATTGGATAGATGATGTTCCAGTTTTCTATTGCACACCAACAAATGTAACAGCTTAATAAAATAATTTCTTATCACTGATTCTGTGGGTTGACCAGGCTCATCCCGATGATTTGCATTGGTGTTACCCCTGTGGCTGCCATTAAATGACAGCTGGAGCTGTCGGAAAGTTCTGTATGTAGCCCTAGAAAGGCTTGTTTGGCCTGGACATCCAAGGTGGCTTCACTCATTTGTTGTTGCCTAAACGTTGTTGTTGTGTCTGGCCAGCCCAGTCTCCCTGTCTTCACACTGCTTCTGCACATGGCTAGCTACCTTCCTTACAACATGGTGATCATGGTTGTTGGGCATCTTGCTTGGAAGCTGGCTTCTCCCACGGGAGCATTTCAAGATACCCATGGAGTGGGTCACTGCAAGGCTAAAAGGATTCTTCTAACCAAGGCCTGGGAGTCATGCAATGTCACTTCCACAATACTCTGTTTGTCAGAAGTAAGTCACAGAATTAGTCCAAATTCAAGGGGAGGAGACTACACGAAGGTGTGAGTCCCAAAAGGTCTAGTTCATTGAGGGCCATCTTTGGAGCCTCCATATCACAGATGGGAGAAGATGAATAGTACAATCATCTAGTTTTTCAGGGTGAAGTCTTTAACATATTGTTTAATATGGATCTTTCCTTAAATTCTCTTCATTTTCTCTTTGACTACCAAACTGGTGATCTTTTTTGCTCAGCTGTAGAGTCCCTTACTCAAGGGTAAAATGGTAGTGGGAGAGACATTGTCTGTAGAATTGATAGAAGACAAGCCAATGCTACTGCACAACTGACCTCTTTGATCCATCTCTTCTGTGTCTTTGTTGCCCTGATGACTATGGTGGCTTCATTATGCCCATTTTCTTCCCTGGCATCCCCTGAACATAATGAAGAAATGACAAATAATTCCATTCCTTCTTTACAGTTAACAATATAAAGGCTAGGTTCAGCAACAATGTGTAGAGTGTTAATGTTTCCTAAAGTCCATTACAGATCACACTTAGCCTAATGTGTTGAACTTGTTTGAATGTTAGTTCATTGGTAGCCATTTCCATTTTCTCCAGCTAATGGCTCTAGGACCTGTTAGGAATTGATACAGTGGATAAATACAGTCTCTGTACAGAGTGTTGGAAAGGTCAAGTACATGAAGCAATAAATCATTCCACGTAGTCCTGTGGTGACTTTTCTAAAAATGAAGGTCAACATTATTTCCTCCAACTTTGCCAGCATTTAACAGGCTGACTCTATGTTATGGCTGGTTAGCAGATCACAAAAATCTTAGTGTTCTTTTTACATCTCCAGGTTCAGATAGGAGAAAACAGAAGGCACCCAAGTGGCGTCATAAATACACCTGGGACTGTGGAAAGGCTCTTGTGAGCAAAAAATCATTGGAGAAATACATTAGTCTGTTTTTATTTCCATCAACGGTGGCTGTCCACCAACAGAGAGCTCACAAAGCAGAGATGCATTAGCTTGCAGAAAAGAATATTTTTCCAATCTCTTTAAAGAACTCTGAAGTACAAGAAGAAGAAAGAATCTTATGTGTGCATGTATTTACCCTAGAAGTGAGAGTTCATATGTCCTTTTCCTGTGCCTTACCACCTTTCTTTCCAGATAAAAATACTGTGTATCAATCTTCTGTGTTCTGTTAGAATGTCACTTTACAGTTTACAAAATCCTTTCATATATAGCCCTAAGTTACATCTTTACTTTGCCTTTCAAAAGCGTAACCTTTCAGACTTCATAGATTCCTTACTTCTACTTTTCAAGTTTAAAGTCTTATAGTTAACTTGTTTGGACTTTTTTTTAAAGCAAGACTCTTGAATTTTGACATAAAATATTTTCCTATATATTTCTATTATTTTGTGTTTTTTTTCCTAACCTTTGAAGAAATCACCATACTCTTCACAACTCTGTTAAATTCATATTGATCTCTGTGTTGATCAAGGGTTCTATATAGTTGGGCTAGAAGGGAAATATACAATAGTGCATGTCAGTATTGATTATATATTGCAATATTAAAATCATGTAAATAGACAGTGGGAAAGTTAAAGGCACCAAGCTATGCTGCTATAGGCAAAGGAGACACCAGCTTTAGCTTTACTGTTGAAAGGGATTTTAATACCAAAGGCATCATTTGAATCTGAGCTTCTTCCTCCCATCACTTTGCTTGCTGCAGTGGAAGCACATCCGGTGAAATTAACAAGTGTGATGTGATACCAAAGTATGACCTGCAACCACTGATGTTGGGTGTCCCAATCATGTTTTGTTTTCCAGAAAAGGATAAGAAAAGACTTTTCTTAAAGAAATGAAGTGAGGAATTGAAGGCAAATTTGACAGGAGTGGTTTAGGGTAGGTCAGACTGTATTTTCTTCTACAGGTCAACAACTGTGCTTCTGGGATTAAAACAATGTTTTTAACAAACTCAACCATTTAGAAAATATTGGCACTGCTGTTTGAAATTATTCTTCAAAGGCAGAAAATTCACTTGGAATTTATTATGAAATAATACATCTCTAAACGTGCTTCTAACTGGATTTTTTTAAAGTCTCTAAGTGTTTTAGGCCTTCATAGAAGTTATCTGATTATTTGAATATGATATGTTCCATTCTCAACTTTAATCCTTCTGTTGAGATTTTATTTAAATGGCTTATCTCTTTCTTTTCCTCCTAGAATCTTAAGGCTAGGAATTGTAAGGGATCCAAAACATTATGAAGTTAGTTCTCCTTGTCTGGCAGGTTATAATTAGGTAATTAGAAATGACAGAAAATAGAAGGAAATCACATCTCCAGTCTGGATGATAAATAACATGCTGGAATATTTTATTTCAATTCAAATAACTTCACTTATTCATTAAATGGTAAAATTAAAATCAATCTAGGTTATGTTTCAGGCAATTTACAGAAAATTATTATAGACACAAAGACTTCACAGGCCATAAATATAACAGATGTATTTTGAAAAATGTTTCCCATTTTCAAATTAACAAGTTGTGCTGAGCAATGTTTCTTTCTGATATTCATGACTAAATTATTTCTGTGTGAGGTGAATTCAAAGATACTTTTGAGATACTTATAGTTTACTTGCATATGAATTTCTTTTTGTTAGTGTAGCAGACAGAATATAAAATGGCTCCCAATGATCCATGACTCCTGATAGTCATAGCTTTAAGTATTCCCCTCTCTTTTACTATGGGTGGGATCTGTAACTTCCTTCTAGCCAACAGAATGTGGCAAAGGTGATGGGATGTTAATTCCATGATTATGTTATATAAGATTGTAACTTCCCTTTTATCAGCAGACTCTCTCCTTTGCTGGCTTTGATGAAGCATGTTGCCATGTAGGGGAGGCCCATGTGGCAAGATGACCTCTAGCCAACTGCCAACAAGAAACTGAGGTCCTTGGTCCAACAGCCCAAAAAGGAATTTAATCCTGCCAAAATCCATAGATGTGTGCTTGGATGTGGATCCTCTCCAGTCAAGCTTTCGGATGAGACCTCAGCCCTAGGCAATACTTTGATGGCAGTCTCATGAGAGAACTTGAAAATGATGACCAAGTTAAACCATGCTCATATTTCAGACTCATAGAAACTATGAGATAATAAATGTGTGTTGTTTAAGACACTTAGTTTGTGGTAATTTGTTATGTAGCAGTAGATAACTAATACAGATAGCATCTGTGTTAGGGGAGAATAATGATCCCTCAAAGATGTCCATACTAATATTCAGAGCCTGCCACTTTGCATATGTGATTCAGTTAAGGATGGGGCAAATATCCTGGATTATCCAGGTGGACCCAAGATAATCACTAGGGTCCTTATAAGTGAAAGAGGAAGGCAGAAGAGTCAGGGAGAAATTTGAAAATGCTGCATTGCTGATTGTGAAGATGGAGGAAGAGGCCATGAACCAAGGAATATAGGAAGCCTCTAGAAGCTGGAAAAGGTTCCAGAATAAGTCCATCCCTGCTGACACCTTCAGTTTAGCCTAGTGAGGCCCATTTCAGACTTTGGACCTCTAGGCTTTATAAGACAATACATTATACATTTGTATTATTTTAAGCCACTAAATTTGCGGTAATTTATTACAGCAGCAAAAGGAAGTTAATACAGTATCTGTGCTTTATTTTCTTAACATTTGAGATAAACAGCAAGAGTCATTCTCCAAGAGCTTGTTGCTGCTAACAGACTACATTGAAGCTGTGAATGTCTGCTTCCCTTGCCATAAGTGAGACAATAAATATTGTGCTGGTGACCATTGATTGCTCCAGAGGATATCAGCATTTTCCCCACAGCCTTCTCGGGCCAGCCATTCTCCTGCCCACTCCACCACGTCCTAACCTTCGTTCTTGCATTTACCTTTTTGTTGTTTCCTCTTAGGGTTCAAAGCACTCACTGTCTTATTCAAGGATTATTTGGACTCAAAGAACATGATCTATGCAAGTCATGTTAAGTAAAGAGAAATTGGGGGTAGGTGTAGCAGGTGGGTCTCAGAGGGTGAAATCATACAGCAGCTGGGTTCCTTTCCCCCACTGCCCCCTCATAACACCTCTCAAGGGCCAGTTCTTCCTCGGCCCTCAAACTCTCAGGCAGGCCCCAGAAGTATATTGAGCAGGTTCAAAAAGTTTTCCAGTCACTTGTACACTTGTAACCACAACAACTGTGGTCTGTAATTAAAGTGTTCATTTGTCATATAATAACATATTTAAGAACTCCAAACTCTACAAAACTCCTCCCTTGCTCCTGTTTCCAGCCTGGGAAGCCAGCACTGGGTTAAGGGCCACTTCCCAATATTGTTGTCTAGCTTCAGCTCTTTCCACTTTGAAATGGGGCGCAGACAGGGAAGTTCTCATTCAATTGGCACCAACATAATCCAGCATTGGTTCCCTCTATCCATGGGATACAGCAAAGTTTGACTCTTTTACGTGTGGGCAAGTTTGTGGATTTCTGGAACATTCTCTGTTGTGTCCCTCCAGCCTCAAGTCCCTCAGGTCAGATGATTTCAAGGGCTGCCTACTTCCAGTGCTTCTCAGTTTCTACGTCTTTCCACTAAGGCCCTCTCACTGCTGGAAGAAGCTCAACTGAGCAAGGTGCCTTCATTAAATGACCTCAGGGAGCCATTTCTATTGCATCTTCCATATACTGTGCCCAGGAATTGCCCTCTGGACCTGCCGTAGGGGAAAGGTGGTAATGGTGCAAGTGATGCCCCTGTTCTTTGGGCATGTGTTGCTTCCTCCGGTCTCTCCCTGTTACCTCTATTATTTTTTTTGTAATTAAGTTACCAGTCATACCCCAAGGTGAATAAGGGGCTAAAAGCACCCAATTCTGGTTTTCAGTACCGCCTTTGGAGGCCCCTCAGTGCCCTGCTTCTGCGTGTGGGGCTGATGGCATATAGCGGTAGGAGGCCTTGCCCTCACCTAGGGCTTCCGTCTTTCCTCCTAGGATTGGGTCCGGAATCCGAAGGCACCCAAAGCACTGGGGAGTTGATTCTTTTTGTCTGGCAGGTGGTAGTTAAGTACTTCCAGAGGAGAGAAAACAGAAATAAAAGCCCATTTGCAGAACTGATGATAGATACCATACTGAGATATTTTCCGTCAATTATTTTATTTCTAAGGTAATGGTGAACAACCAGCCCTCACGAATGGTGGGAACCAGGGATGCCCAGGGGACACTGGCATCTGTAACTTCTACTCTGTCTCAGCCATGACTGTGACTCCGCTCTCAACACTTCCTCTGTGCCTCTCCGTTCTGATTCTGGAGAGAAGAAATCTGATTGGCACATTCCCATACTCAGACCCAATCAGCTGTGTCCAGATGATGAGGTCCCAGCCCACTGCCTGCTACAGAGCCCTCAGGAGTGGACTTGGGCAGAACAGGCCAGGCACGCAACCAGACTCGTTAGCACGGCTGCCACACTCATTCTTCAGTCAACAGGGCTGTACCCCAGTTCTCATCTGCTAAATGTTGCTGGTTTCCTATGGACAAGGGAAACTTGAGCGAGAGCTAATAAGCGATGCTTTGCTTCTGTTTATGTTGCTGGGTATTTGTCCTCTTATGGAGAGATCTGTATGAGAAAGTGAGAGCCCTGGGACTGTGTTAAATCCAGCAGGGGAGAGGTGGTTTGGTGCACGTGTCCTCATGCCCACCAGCAATTCACGAATTCTTGGGTTCTGCATTGTCTTGGTGAGGAAATTAGAGGTGACACTAGAGATCTCCAAGAGCCGCCTCCCCATTGACAGTTTATAAGTTTGCCAACATCGGACTACCCCCAGTTTTTTCATCCTCTTCCAAATGATGAGATTTTTATTTAAACCACAGGTGCAGAGTTGAATTAATTAAATGCAACAGTTTGTGGTATAAATGATGATCATAGAACCCTCCAAGACCCCTCTCTAGTTTTACTTATTTTTTCTTATACCCACTCCCATCTCCCCCAAGAGAAAACCATTCTAGCATGATTACTGTGTGTCCTGTCATTTATTATTGCGTTCTTACAAATGTATGTATGTTGCTGTTTGCACACATGTATTTGGAGCTTTTGTAAATGGTATTATGTTATATGTTCATCCCATTTCTTATATTTTAAGGTTTATCCAAGTGTTAGTATGCATATCTAAGCCTCTGCTGCTTGCTGCTGTCTCATTGCCTGTGTGCATACCCATGCGTACATATGCACACTCCTGTAGATGGACGCCCACCTTGCGTCCAACACTGCTCCTCCACATGGTCCTTATCCATGTTCCCCTAAAGGCTAGTGACAGAATTTCTTTATGATATAAACCATAGTAGAATGCCTGGGTCATAGTGCTTGTGACACTGAAGCTTGCCTAGTGATGCCACGTTACACCCCCGCACATCTACACGTGTCCACATGCCCACCAGCAATTCACCATCGTTTATCTTATCCCCTGAATTATCATTGGATTACACTGTTGCTCTAGGACTCCATCTAATGAGAAAACTGGATGTCTACTCCAGTTACTGGGGCTCTCTGCCAACCCCTGGCAACTGGGAACTCGTGGGAGCCCATAGACACCATCAACAGTGTGCCGCCCTCCCCACCATCACCAGCATCCTGAATGTTCTGATTCTTCCTCGAGTTCCTTGAGCTCTGTTCCTCCTTTGGCTGCTCCACTGATATCTGTCCCCCCTGACCTCACACTCTGCCTCAGGGCCCACGCCCACTGGGACAGTAGCAAGTCAGCAGGACATGGTCAAAGCCAGCCAAATGTGAGTGGGCCACATCACGGAGCAGTTAGTGCCGGAAATGCATCGTGCGGTGGCTTTTTC